>PUQB01000335.1:35463-101796 GCA_003024785.1 Selaginella tamariscina | reverse complement strand
GTTTCTTATAACACTTAAGGTTCTTCAACATAGTTTTGTAAGTAACAATAATTAATCTCCAAAGTAAAGAGTGATCAGACCACACTAAATAGCAATGTGCATTAAGCAAGTATGTTTCTTATAACACTTAAGTTTCGTCAACATAGTTTAATAAATAACAATAGTTAATCTTCAAAATAATAATTAGGACATAAAAAAATGAAGGAGAATAACTTTTAACTTCACATAGAGTTTTTTAAAATACCTAAAAAACATAGCCGAAGTATTTCATAAATACCTAAGTGTACTAAGTGGCACTACATCTAATGCTCTTTAAACATATTTAGTATATAACAATAATGAACCTTTAAAGTAAAGTGCAATAATATATAATAAAAACTACAACAATAAAAACATTACATTATAAAAGAAATTATGTTAGAAGCAACACTAGTGAATTCACTATGATATCGAATTCATCGCATTGCATAATTTAAATAATGAATTTATGATGACATTAACAATTTTATTGCTAAATTTAATTTTAAATGTAAGTTTATAAATGTTTAATATTTTTTTAATTTAAATGTTTAAATCAACAATGGGATTTATATTTAACCCACTGTTCATTTTAAAATTAAAATTAAAATATTTAAACTTTAAATATGATTTTAAAATCACCAATGTGATTGTAATACAATCTAATAACATAATATATGTATTTAATATAATATTGAAATTTAAACTATGTAACATATGGTATGAAAATGAAAACTACACTCTTCTAAGTTTGAATTACATATGTAAAAATAACCATAGGATTGCAATATATTAATATGATTTATTATGTTCGGTATATGTATATTGTTGAGATGGTAAATCAATCCATAATAGATTTATAGGCTTAAATATGTTTGGTTATTTATAAATAAAATACCAATTATTAATATTATTAGAGACAGATTCAAAAAAGCAACAATTAAAGAGACAAAAAGTTAATTAGGTTAGAAGCAATATTAATAATTTAAAATGTAAATTTGTAAACTTTAATTTTTAAATCAGCAATGACACCCACAAAACCCCATTTGTTAAAATTAAAATAAAGATACTTAAATTTATAATTTATAATTTAAAAAATTGATTTTAAATCAGTAATGTGATTTTAACACAAGTAATATACATAATGTAATGTATTTAATATAATATTTTAAATAAAATTATGTAATAAATTATTTAAAACTAAAAGAGTACACTCACTTTTTAAGTTTGAGATTGTATATATATATCTAGAAAATAATGAAGATAAAAATATAGTAAACGTGTGACGAACGAGAGAGCACGTTGCCACGTATAAGGTATGTATGAATATATATGTACGTGTGTATGAGTGTATATCTAATTAATATGTATATATATGTGCATATATATGTATAAGTTGTTTGCACGTACATATAAGTAATTGCATATATACTGGATTTAGAAGAGTAAATTTGAATTTATTCAATAACCAATAAGAACACAATTTTTCCTAACCTTTTATTCTTTAAAAATTTATCCTAACCTATTATTCTTTTATGAATATATATATAACGTGAGTACGAATGTATACGTAATTATATATGTGTATATATGCGCATATACGTGTGAATGTATAAATGAATTTAGGAGATTAAGATTTTTATTTAATATAATGCATATATACTATATAGTTGTTTGCATGTACATTAAGTAATTGCATACTTATTGGATTTAGAAGAGTAAATTGGAATTTATTCAATAACCAATCAAAACAATAAACATTTTCTAACCTAACCTTTATTCTTTACTACTTTCTAATTAAATTACTGAATTATTTATACATATAAACTCAAAATTCCAGTTGTATTAATTCACTGCAACTCAAACATGAAGTAGAAAAGAGCAAAGAGCACATAAAACATAATCCCCTTAACCGACACTGTATAACAGCTGACGACTGAGACGGACTTGGCGACAGAGATGGAGATGGTACAACAGTCTCGGAACGGGAAGCGGAGCGGGCGGACAGGGCAGGGGCAGGGGTGCTATACCCTTCGGCTGGCGTGGTGGACCAAATGGACGTGGATGTGGTACACCTAAGTTAAATATATGTCAGAATTTGATCTCACTTATAACAAGAAATTCAATACCTTGTTTTGGTGGAACATGGGGGTGTCATCGTCTGGATCCGGTGGGTGTGGAAGGAGTCCAAAATCTATATACATCATACGTTAGTTTACTTCTTCATACACACATCCACGCACACTCACTCACTCAGTACACACACACATGCACACACTCGCTGACACACACGCATGCACAAAAGGATAACTTACGATCAAGGATTTCTGGAATCCCACACAACCATGCAGTAATTTGGCCTGGAATAGCAAGAAATGGAGGGAACTGATTATCACACAGTTCTTTGAGACCAACCATGTTGGTGCCATATTTTAAATAGTTTGGACAGTTTTCCCTTAAGCCGGGAGCGCACCACGGAGGCGGATTGCAAGTTTAGAAATAATATTTGGATCACATATGTTATTCCATGTAGACTCCGGTATTTATTGATGTTTGCACATATTGAATCTGTGTCACTTTCTTGTCCATCCTTAATCCTTACGATGTAATAATTCCTGTGTGATATATTTATACTGAGGAGATGTTGCCATATATATGTGTCATGTGTACTTTCAATAGTTATACAAAGGGCAAAAGGTTTAAAAAGTGTACACCTATTTGATAAATATTTTCTTAAATATCAAATACATTTAAGGGTTGTTTGTTATAATTATTAATGTAGGAAACATATATGCAGTATGTACTCACTTGTATGTATGTATGGTATACTCAAATGACATTATATATATATGCACATGTTTCTTTTTACTTTTGAAAAATCATGTTTATCCTTTACCATGGAGTCACCTAAGATGAAATAAAATTTACATATTTTGATTCTTTTAAAAAAAAACACTCTTTAAACTAACAGTTACCTACTTAATATGAAAAATGTGATAAAAAAAAACACGTTACAAATATTTACCCATGTTAAACAAATTCTGTTTTTATATTATCAATCTTGTATAAGACATATTGTTTAAACTTATGTTGCATTTGCATTAAAATTATATAATAAAACGTGGTATGTCCATATTTGTTTGAACGTTTTCACCATAGTGCTAAACGAAACTTAGATCATCATTATTAGTTTTAATTTTACAAAATAAATTTATATAAATTTTAATATTTTTTGATTTGCATGTTTAAATCAGCAATGGACAATGTAATATATATAATGAAATGCTTTAATATAATATTTAAATTAAATTGTGTAACATATGGTTTAAAAAATAAAAATATACTCTCCTCTTTAAGTTTGGAATTGCATTTGTAAAAAAATTATAAAATTAGAATATATTAATTTATTTATTATGTGGGATATATGATTTGTTGCATTGACCTCTACACCCTTAAACTTATAACTACAAAGAAGGCAAATTTAAAGGTTAAAATGATAAATAAATGTAAATTTAATCTAATACCATGCTCACATGTTGGTGGGCTTAATTATTTAATAAGTTAGGCTTATGTTGGTGGGAAAAAGGAACCAAAACTTGTAAGTATCTAACATGCTTGCCTTGGCACCCACTCTATTTAATATATGTGATGAAGGTCACCTTAGTTTATATAAGTGGGTTACCACAAAATGCCATTCCCAATTACTAAGGCTTGCTAAGTTTAACCTAATGCCCAACTACCCTAAACCTTACCTCAAAGTTAAGATGTGAAAATTGGTCAACCCTAGTGTGAACAATATTAGAATCTGACTCAAATGCTTAAGTAAGCACAAGACTTAAGGTTCTACCTTAAGTTCCTTAAAATGACAATCCTTTGAACCCTAGAAATAACCTAAGTACACTTTAAGATCCCATTCTAAGAGATACTAAAGAAACGTGTGCTCTACACATACCTCAATGATAAAGCTAAGTCATCATCACTTACCCTTTCAGAAATCGCCCTAGTACAATGCCTTTAGGGCAACGAAGGGTACCCCCTTTGAATACAACCCTTTAGGTGATGAGGGTACCCTGATCCATGACTAACCCTAAGGGTTTGAGTGGTTAGGTCATACCTAGTCCTAGGGTTAGTACTTGAGTGAGATGAGGCAACACAAGTATTTACTAAGCAAAGCCTCTAAGGCTAGGTTGGAAGGTTTGAAGTTATTCAAGGGGCAATTTACATACAACAAGTCCTTCCAAACTTTGCCCTAGCTTTATTGCTACCCACCTACACCTCTATTGCCACATCAACATCCACATCTTCGTCCATGTTAGCATCCACGTGTCTACATCCATCCATGTACATCCACCTCAACATCCACGTCTTATATCAGCCTCCACATTTGCATCAGCATTAATCATCTCCATGGTTCACACTAACTACCTGTGTTTCACTTCTCCTCTATGGTGCTCAAATCTACACTTTTCCTCTATGCTGCTCAATTTACAAGGTACACCTCTAGTAGACATGTAATCCTTTATGCTATGCTCGTCTCCCAACAAGGATTCATGCGGCTAAGTCATTATCAAGGAGGCTATAGAGGGAAGAGCAGGTGCAAGTCATATCCAAAAGAGTCCTAGGCAAGCTTTAACTTCTCTCATTACACCCCTTGGGGAGCAAGAAAGCATGAAAGGGAATTTACCTTCCTTGCTTATAGGACCACTTCTCTTTATCAACACATGGATATGGGAGATCCCTCAGCAAGCTAAACTTCTCTCCTATATGGCCCCCTTGGGAGCTGGAGAGCATGAAATGGAATTAAATTCCATGCCTACAAGAACCATCCCCACTCAATCCTACTCTACGAGACCAAGTTGCAAAGGGCACTCTCTAGACTCAATACCACAGACCCTACACTGAGTGAGTCCAGTAGTCTCACGGATAGGAGGTACATTCTACCTTAGGTGCAATGCTAGCTACTACATACCTCATTGTCACATTCAAATCAAACTGCTCCTCGGTGCAAATCTAGTAGCCACCTCTCCATCTCCAACATATTTGGTTATGTCTCTTTGCTCTCAAACAAGGTAGCCATAACTGCTCCATCAAATCTCATGTGTTTAGATCGCCCCATTCCCAAGTTAGTCATGGTGTGATGAAATTGTAGAGACCAATGTTGTCCAGAAGAAAGTGATTGTTAGTTGTGTGGACCACCTGCATCCCTTGAAAACCCCACAATCCTAAGCACCTAACCACACGAGTGCCTCACAAAAGGGCTTTGTTAACAAACTTAGGTGGTTCAACGCTTGGACATGTTACACATCCCCATGAAGAATACCTCTTAACAAAGTGTGCATGCTAGCACACATGGTTATGAGACCTAAACTCCTTGAGTGGACACTCAAGGGTTACCACTTGTTAGGATATCCAATCCCTCAATATTAAGCCATGACACGACCTCAAAGAGAGTCTTAGGCGTTGTGCCGTGTGCCATTTAGCCTAGTGTCACATGTTCATGTGACACTGTTTCCCAAAACATCACCATAGCCCTTTAGACTCAAGAGCTATACCTACATACACTAACCCTAGAACCCCTTTATATGAACCTTAGAAACATGGAAAGATACTTAGATGCAAGGGCTACTATTAAGGAGACAAACCTCAATCTTTGAACTAATGGAAATGTGTATTCCAAGACTTTTCAGGTGTGCAAACGGGTTACCGAATAAAAGAGCTAGCTAACTCCTTAAATGCATGTACATGGCATAATAATGGGATCCACTAATGCTAAAGGTGTGCCTTAACGATATAAGTTAGGCTTATGTTACCTTTTAGTCTGTAACATGGTTTCTTCATACCTATTTTACTTAATTTATGTAACGGAGGCCTCCTCTTTAATTTTCATGTTTTATAAAGTGGGCTGACACGAAATCTTATTCTTATGAGAATAATACTTAGTGAGTTTAACCTAATGACCCACCGACCTAAAACCCGGGTTTCAACTAGGAATATAATTAAGATGTCAAAAATGAGGAGAAAGTTTTCTAAATAAAAATGTTAGCTTTGCCTAAAGTTTTATACAAATATTTAATGACACTTGATTGGACCATCACTAAATAGCCATGTGCACTAAATGGGCTTGTTCTTTATAACACCTAGGGTTCATTAACATAGTTTGGTAAGTAATAATAATTAACCTTTAAAGTAAAAAAGTAGTCGTAAGTAAAACTATTATGATAGTTTCTAACTCTATCTAATTCACTAAAACTAACCATAAATTTAATTAGGACATCAAAAATGAAGAGAGTTTTTTAAACTAATGACACATAGCTAAACTATTCTTAAATACATAAGTGTACTAAACGGGCTAAGGCTCTCTAACATATTTTAGTATAATAACAGTAGTGAATTTTCAAAGTAAAGTGCAATAATATATGATAAAAACTATGACATCAATAAAAATAATACATTATAAAAAGAAATTATGTTAGAAAACACTAATGACTTCATCATAATATTGAATTCGTCACATTGCATAAATTAAATAATGAATTTATGATGACATTACCAATTTTATTGCTAAATTTAATTTTAAAATGTAAGTTTAAATGTTTAATATTTTTAATTTAAATGTTTAAATCAACAATGGAATTTATATTTGAACATGAAAACCCACTGTTCATTTTAAAATTAAAATAAAAATATTTAAACTTATAATTTATAATAATATTTTAAAATCACTAATGTGATTGTAATACAATTTAATATACATAATGTAATGTATTTAATATAATATTCAAATTTAAACTATGTAACATATGATATAAAATGAAAAATACACACTCTTTCTAGGTTTGAATTACATATGTAAACATAAGCACAGGATCGCAATATATTAGTACTATTTATTATGTTTGGTATATGTAAATAATAGATTTATAGGCTTAAATATGTTTTGGTGATTGATAAATAAATACCATATCATTAATATTATTAGAGACAAATTAAAAAAACAATAGTTAAAAGGACAAAAAGTTAATTAGGTTAGAAGCAATATTAATAAATTCATCACAATGTTACAACACCAGTCAATTCATAATAACAAATCACGAGTGTCGAAAACATTGTCTGGGTACTATGAAGTGATACTTAATCAAAACCCATCCTTGTCGTGTTTATTATTAATTTTAATTTTTAAATGTAAATTTATAAATTTTAATGTTTAAATCAGCAATGACTTCCATATTTGAACATGAAAACCCCACTCATGTTAAAATTAAAATAAATATTTAAATTTATAATTTATAAAATTGATTTTAAATCAGTAATGTGATTTTAACACAATGTAATATACATAATGTAATGTATTTAATATAATATTTAAATTAAATTATGTAATAAATTATTTAAAACTAAAGAGTACACTCACTTTTTAAGTTTGAGATTATATATATATGTAAAATAATGAAGATAAAAATATAGTAAACGTGTGAGAGCACGTTGCCACATATAAGGTATGTATGAATATATATGTAGCGTGTGTACGAATGTATACCTAATTATATATGTATATATATGTGCGTATGTATGTATGTATGTATAAATGAATTTAGGAAATTAAGATTTTATTTAATATAATGCATATATATTATATAGTTGTTTGCATGTACCTATAAGTAATTGCATATTATATTAGAAGAATAAATTGGAATTTATTCAATAACCAATAAAAACAATAAACAATTTTTCCTAACCTTTTGTTCTTTAAAAATTTATCCTAACCTATTATTCTTTTATGAATATATATGTAACTGAGTATGAATATATACGTAATTATATATGTGTATATATATACACATATGTACAAATGAATTTAGGAGATTAAAGATTTTTATTTAATATAATGCATATATACTATATAGTTGTTTGCATGTACATGTAAGTAATTGCATACTTATTGGATTTAGAAGAGTAAATTGGAATTTATTCAATAACCAATCAAAACAATAAACATTTTCTAAACCTAACCTTTTATTCTTTACTACTTTCTAATTAAATTACTGAATTATTTATACATATGAAAACTCAAAATTCCAGTTGTATTAATTTCACTACAACTCAAACATGAAGTAGAAAAGAGCAAAGAGCACATAAAACATAATCCCCTTAACCGACACTGTATAGCCAGCTGACGACTGAGACGGACTTGGCGACAGAGACGGAGATGGTACAACAATCTCGGAAACGGGAGCGGGAGCAGGAGCAGGAGCAGGGGCTTGTGTATCTATACCCTTCGGCTGGCGTGGTGGACCAAATGGACGTGGATGTGGTACACCTAAGTTAAATATATGTCAGAATTTGATCTCACTTATAACAAGAAATTCAATACCTTGTTTTGGTGGAACATGGGGGGTGTCATCGTCTGGATCCGGTGGGTGTGGAAGGAGTCCAAAATCTATATACATCATACGTTAGTGTTACTTCTTCATACACACATCCACGCACACTCACTCACTCAGTCACACACAACACACACACACACTCGCTGACACACACGCATGCACAAAAAGATAACTTACGATCGAGGATTTCTGGAATCCCACACAACCATGCAGTAATTTGGCCTGGAATAGCAAGAAATGGAGGGAACTGATTATCACACAGTTCTTTGAGACCAACCATGTTGGTGCTATATTTTAGATAGTTTGGACAATTTTCCCTTAAGCCGGGAGCGCACCACGGAGGCGGATTCGCAAGTTTAGAAATAATATTTGGATCACATATGCTATTCCATGTAGACTCCGGTATTTGTTGATGTTTGTACAGATTGAATCTGGTGTCACTTTCTTGTCCATCCTTAATTCCTTGCTATATGTAAATAATTCCTATGTGATATATTTTTATACTGAGGAGATGTTGCTATATATGTGTCATGTGTACTTTCAATAGTTATACAAAGGGCAAAAGGTTTAAAAAGTGTACACCTATTTGATAAATATTTTCTTAAATATTAAATACATTTAAGGGTTGTTTGTTATAATTATTAATATAGGAAACATATATGCAATAGTACTCACTTGTATGTATGTATGGTATTATGTATTGGTCATATATATATATATATGCGCACATGTTTCTTTTACTTTTGAAAAAATCGCTTATCCTTTATACATATTGTGAAATAAATTAACATATTTTAATGTTTTTAAAAGCAACACTCTTCAAAATAACAGTTTCCTATTTCTGAATATGAAACTTGTAATAAAAAAGAAACACGTTACAAATATTTGCCCATGTTAAGCAAATTCTATTTTTTATATGATCAATCCGTATAAGACATAGTGTTTAAACTTATGCGTAAGTATGTCCATATTTGTTTGAATGTTTTCATAATCACAAGTTGTTGGGGAGGATTGTTTTTATGTTAACCCAAAACAATTTCAAACTTAGATTCATCATCAATACTATTATTAATTTTAATTTTAAAATATAAATTTATATAAATTTTAATATTTTTTGATTTTATGTTTAAATTAGCAATGGACAATGTAAATATATAATGAAATGTGTGTACCATAT
The DNA here is from genome assembly GCA_003024785.1 of Selaginella tamariscina. Classification (NCBI taxonomy): domain Eukaryota; kingdom Viridiplantae; phylum Streptophyta; class Lycopodiopsida; order Selaginellales; family Selaginellaceae; genus Selaginella; species Selaginella tamariscina. The sequence goes on along the minus strand of PUQB01000335.1, from coordinate 92,217 downwards.
GGTTTAAAAATAAAAAATATACTCTTTTCCTAAGTTTCGGATTGCATATGTAAAAATAACTATAAATTTAAAATATATTAATGCTATTTATTACATGTGGCATGTATGAATTATGGATTGATACATAGGGCAAATTTAAAGGTTAAAATGATAATAAACGTAAATTTAAACTATTACACATGTTCACATGTTGGTGAGCTTAACTATTTGTAAATAATAATTTATTAATTAATAGACTTTGAACTCAATTGTTATCCTTAACATTGTGAATTTATTTAAGTTAAATCCTTAACCTAGTTCTTATCCTGAATTTAATATGTTTATCTTAAGTTTACTCATGTATGAACTTGATTATTTAATGACCCTGTTATACTTAACCCAATTGTTATTATAAGTTTATTCTTAGTTGAATCCTTAATTATTTAATGACCCTTAACTTAGAGTTAGACCTGTAATTTCTTAAGTTTATCCATAACTATTTAATGACCCTTAAATTTATTATTATCCTTATTTAACCTCGTGAATTTACGCTTAACTTAATTGTTCTCCTTAACTAATGAGTTTATACCTAATCACCTATGTTATGCATAGCCCCAATAGTGTCATGTGGGTTTAAAATTTAGGATGGCTGTTGATGGGTTTAACTATTTAATTATTTATAACTAAACCTTTAACATAGTTATTATCCTTAACTTAATTGAACCCTTAACCCAATTGTTATCTTTAACTTGGTGAGTTTATTAAGATTCTATACTTGATTATTATCCTGAGTTTATCACCTCCTAAATTTACTTATGCTTTGGGCTTAGCTATTTAATGACTCTCAATTTAACATGGTGATAAACTAGACCCTTAACCCATATGAATAAACTTATTACATAAGAAGATCTAATCTTTATATAAGGTTTAAAAATATATATTTACATACTCTTTAAATAATTTTAATATTTTGTAGCTTAAATTTACCTTGGTAATTTATTAAAACATTGTTATTAGTAAGGAAAGTTTAAAGAAAAACAACAACAAAAACCACAATAGATTAGGATAAAGGTTAGAGTTTTGACTCAAATGGCAACATGTAGTTACTAAGTGACCATTGCGAAGCCATATCCTAATCCTAAAGTTAATACTCAGTAACCACAAAAGTCTAAATAAAACCCTTATTAAGCCTAATGTTCAACAAGTGTGTGCCCATGTGTGTGTGTCTATGAAGGCTCTTAGTAGACACACTTGCCAAGAGACCTAACCTCCCTTGAGTAGATGCTCAAGGATCAACACACTCACTCAGAACACACACATGTGCTTACTAAAACCACCCATTATAATGGCATTAAACCATTGACATGACCCCTAAGGTTGCACTTTGGGGTGATGTACCATGTGACATCTATTCTGGTTTCATGATGTGTTTTATGCCAACCTTAGATTCTCTCATTTTGACCCTCAAGAAACTTGAATGTCAAGAATTCACACTCACAATTGGACCAAGACAAATACAATGTTCACATTGTGAGTTAGGATGTGTGTCTTTTTAGTTACAAGTGTCATTCCTAGTTTGGCATGGAGGAGGAGGCCAAAGCAAGGCTACACTTACAGAATGTGTACTTAGATAACCTCCAGATGTGTGGATGGGTTATTAAATGAAAAAAGTTAATTAACTCTCTGGATGCAGTGTGGCACAAATTCTAATAATTATGATTTGGGCAACCTTTAGGGTATAACTTACTCCTAAGCATGGAAGTTAGGGCAGCACAAAGAATGTGTCTTCACGACATAGGCTTATGCTAATGGGGAAGGAACCAAAACTCTTTAAGTATCTAATATGTTGCCCTTGCACCCATTCTACTTAATATGTGACCAAGGGTAGGGGTCATTAGGTTAAACTCAACAAGCCCTAACAATTGGGTAGGGTAGCCTTACCTCATTAAGAAAAAATTAAAATCAACCTTAGGGTGTTTTTTTAGAGTTTTAACTCAAAGGGTTGACATATGGCAAGACGTGGCTAAGTGGCCATTCAGTGTAGTTAAGTTTTAGAGTCTGACTTAATGCCAAGTAAAGCACGAGATTTAAGGTTCTACTTTAAGTCCCTAGAGTGACTATCCTTCGAACTTTAGAAAATAACTAGTAGACTTTAGGATCTCGTTTTATATTAATCATGCTCTAAACCCAATCAATGAGACATGTGCTCTACAATGATAGAGCTAAGACATCATCATTAGGAATCACCCTCACCAGCAATCATGGATTAATTTTTTTGGCTTAGATCATGGTTTTTATTATTCATGAATAATAAACCCTAATTTTTAATAAAAAATATATATACTAAATTTATATAATGAATCAATTGAGAAGGTATTATTAAAATTAAAGAATATAAGTATTTAATTTAATTTAAATTATTAAAGTCATTAAATAATTAGTTTAAAATTATTAATTTAAATCATTATGGTTTATTTAGTAATTTAAACTATTGCCTAAGTCAAAATTGTCAATCCATGTCAGCAGTACAATGCCTTTACTATGACTCAACCCTTTACATTAGAAGTTGATTATTGTTACCTACTGTACTATGTTGACGAACCCTAGATGTAGTGAGAAACAGCCACAATGAGCCATTTTCTGTGGCTTTTTTTTTTGTCAAAAGCCATTACAAAAGCATTTTGGTCGTGAATGAGAAAATCCTATATTGAGTGCCACTATGTGGTCTATGGCTTTTGATTGTGCTACATGATGGCTGTGGTTTGCTAATTTTAAATGTGGAAAAATGAGTGTAAAATTTAGTGTTTGTTATGTGAATATAGTAATGCTTTTGAAAATGAAATATATAGTGCTCACACGTCTGAAATGAAATATAAAATTTATATTGTCTTCTACAGTGGAGAATAGATGTGACTTTATTTAATGCTAATAAGGTAAAAAAAATCTGAAAAATATAGTGTTCTTTTTTTAAAAATAGTGGGAAACACATTGATACTATAGATGTGGATCAAAAGTGTATTCTAAATATTATTGATAATATTGGAATATGAAAATGATTTACATATAGGCCATAGTGAGGCATAGCTAAGCTCACCAAAACTCCTTGCAGTCCCATGCGTCGCTTCTAACTTTGAAGTAGCCTTTCTCAATAGCTCGGATTAGAAGGTGCTGCAGTGCCTTATCAAATTTCATTACTGAAGTAATTGTGAACACCTTACATCCCTTGTTCTTATTAAATGTAGCTGCCCACGACTTCACTTGCCTCAAACTGATTTTTGCAATCGCATCGTACCATGAACAAACATGCAAGTGACTTTAACTGCTCCATGTTCAGATCTCTCACCCTTGCTTCCCAATCTTTCGGCAACTACAAAAAGATTACTAAATGTAAAAGTGAACAATGAATAAAGTATTACTCACTTTGAATGCATGTTCAGTCAAGCTTGAGTTCGGCCTATGTATTTCCTCCAAAAAAGGGACATTGCAATCTCCTTGTTCTGTGCCATATAAAACCATGCCTAATTGATCCTTCACTGAGTCAGGAAAGGCTGCAAGGTAACCAAGTTAAATGTGCTTTAAATATGGAAACCAAAACCAAACCAAGTCACTTACTTGTGTTTCATCTGGATCGACACTTGCACCAACAAAATTTGAGTTGAATCCAGAACTTCCTACAGACCAAATACAGTATAACGTTTACACTAACATACACAAAAAAAACAAAACTTGACACTTACTTGTGTGATGATGCCTCCACCATTCCTTGGAGCAACATCATGCTCAAGCTCCTTGGGGTTAGTATTAGAGTCTGTATCAGACTCTAAAACGTCACCAGCCTTCTATGAAAATGCAACATATTAGTCAATACAAATCAAAATACCAATATAGCTTACTTTCTGCGAGTTTGGAATGGGTGTCATGTTGTTGTCCTTGCATCTCCCATCCATATCATCTACAGAACTAACAAAATCGGTTGTGGATCGTTGCTGGTTTTCTCAAAGTTCTTGTGCGAATTCTCCTGTGAATTCACCACCACTCCCATCAAAAAATTGCATGCGGCTCTCAAAACTGGTTCTTGCCTCTGAACGTGAAGGATTGACTGATTTTTCATTTTCAAGACGTCAGATTCTTCAGAAATGTCCTCAGAATCATCATCTATAATATGCGTGCAACACTCAGGCCAGCACACAATATCCTGCAAAAAAGCCACAGTCAAAGCCACATAGAAAGCCACATTAACGACTTGCCTCTACACGAAGTTGAGAAGTGTTCTCCGGTTGTGCATCTTCTATTGGATTTGTCCCGTGAATGGTAGGAATGCGGACATCTTTCTTCAACTCCCTTCCTTATAATCTTAACTCGCAAAACCGAATAAAGGTGGCTTGGGGGTGTAAATCGCTCCAACACTGTTGCTGTCCCCACCTGCACAAACCAAATGATCGATTTCAACTATGCATAGCACAACACAATACATACCTCTACTTCACCAAATGCGCCAGGCTTTTGCATACGAACAAATGCAACTCCACAAAGAAAGTCATGTCGGATTCCTTCAACTTGTGCTGATATGCAAACAACTCCACAACAGTAGCTCCCCACGCATAGGTCCTCTCAAAAACACGCTGCTGCTTCTTCACAATGGACCGGCGTTGGCTCGTCAATTTGAGTCCTATCTGCTTCTCGGCCTCTGCTCTAATCTCCGCAGAACAATCAGGGCCATATAGGGTGTTCACAACTTGAGCTCTTTTTTTGCAAAACTTTTGTGCTTCAACACCTTTGAACTTAGCAACCATGAAGTTAGGGAATGCATCCCTCACGATTCTCCTCAAATCCTTTGCGAACACACTTTTGCAACCTTCGCCTTCACTGTGCGAGAATCCGTCTCCCTCACATGACGTTTTTTGTCTCTGCTAGTCTTGCAGGGCTCTACCACAGGCACCAGTTCCACATTGTTGGTCGTTGTAAAAGCAGAAGGTTTTGGAGGCCTCAAGCTCGTCCTCACAAGAGCCACAATGGAAGCTGCTGTGCCCCGCCTGCATCCTAGTCCAAGCCAATCATTTGTTGTCATTGACAAGAGAGCATTGCCATTGATCTTCTCCTTGCGTGCAATAGATGCGAAATCCATCTCGGCCAAGGAACCAAACTTAGCATTCAATAAACTACCCACCTCTTCTATTGTTTTGCTTTCCAGATCCATGGCACCTACAAATATGATCAATAAGGAGGGAAGATCGATCACTCCCACAATCCTCGCTCCCCAAAAAATGTGCAACCAAAATGCTAAAAAAGCCCCAAATCAAAAACCTTACGTGTGGGAAATTTGGAAAAATGAAAATAAATAAACACGGCAAGACTCGTGCATCGCATGTGATACCATGTTTAAAATTGCATTTTAATGGCAAAGTCTGCATTTTTCCTATGAGACTTGAACTTGCGGCCTGTTGGGACTTAGTGCCAAGAGGCCTTTAACCCGCGTAGCTGATGCATGCTCCAATGTCAGCTTCCTACCAGCATTAAATAACATTTTTTTGCACTAGAATTCCCCAAAATGAGTCTTGTTGCAAATTCACCTCCAAATCAGAATGACACGATCTAGGAGAGTATGTTCAATGGTGAAGAAGTCTCAAGGAGTGCCTGGAGGTGGAATCAGAGGAAATTGGTGCAACAGCAACAACCAGATGGGCAGACAATCAAAGAGACAGTGTATGTTTGTAAATGTGATGATTGCCTTTGTATTCATGGTTTAGATGGTAAAAGTTGAGTTCTTCAAGCTTCTACAGACACTTGCATAGTCTTCGTTCCTTGAGGTTTAATTTGCAGAATGATGGGACTGATAAAGTAGCAGAAGAATGTCACATTCGAATCTAGATGAAGTACAAGCTATGGATGATGTTACCATGATCAGAGCTGTTTTCAACATCTCCAAGGTCCAATGGAAGAAAACATCGATTATGAAGGATGTGGTGTTGAACTGCCCGAGGATGCAGCCGGGAGCATGTGCAATTGAGAGTTCATAAGGAAAATGTAGAGGTCACAATAGAAGCCACAATGCTATTCTTTGTTCAACTTTGCAAAATTTTCGATAATGGCCATATTTCTGAAGCACTTTGTTCAAAATTCATTATTTGCCACTAATCACCAGAGTCTAGCTCGGATCTTTGATCCTTCTTGGATAGGGCGTTGCGGGTTTGAAAGTCCCTCGGACATCTCGTGCTTTGATAGGTTGCTAGCACGATTGGGCATGCCAAACGCAGAGAGGAAGAATTTTTGTTGCCACAAGGATTGGCCAGCTTATGTTTTTGGTGATCCAGAGGAACTGTGTGTTTGCGGGTAAATTTACTTCTGCATTTCAGCGATAGAGTTTTTAGCTAACTATAGTGGCTTTTTATAATAGGGTACCTAGGCAGAGGTGTGAAGTATGCAGGGAAGCATGCCCCTGTTGTGGAGCTGGGATCAAAGATGCAGTATCCTTCTACTACATACCACTTTCTACAAGGCTTCACCTCCGTGCAAAGGTACGATCCATATGTTGGGAAGACCTGCGGCCTTGGCGGCAAAAGAAAGCTGGAAAGGGAGGGCTGTGCATGAACCTCCATCAACTATCTCTGAGATTGGGAGGGCAGTATGTGGCGGCAATATCAAGCTTTTTTCGATTCTGACCAAGAATTTGAGCTTCCAATTCAATGCACATGCTGTGAAGAATTCATCCGCCAATGGCCAGAAAAAGATGCTTGTATGGATACTGTTGTGCTAGATGCCTATGGCTACTACAAGGTGGATTGTCCGCGTTGTGAATCTTCTTTCCAAGCTCAGAGGATTGTTGTGAGGGGGGATCCAAGGAATTTAGCACTGCAAATCCATTGGGACGGATTTCAGTCAGCTCGAACCAAACAGAGGTGCAGGGGGCTTTGAATGCAAAGATCTTGAATCCAGGACTTCATGGAACAACAACAGCAACAATGACCCTCCGTCATGTACATCCCGAAGTCACAAATGGAAGCCGGCACAGATAGCCTCGATCCATTCCTTGATCTTCTTGTTGATGAATTGACAACACTATTTGTGCAAGGGATGGAAGTTGATTATAGTTTGAGTTCCGAGCACTATGGAGGACTTCCACAAAAGTTTCAAATGAGAGTGTTACTATTAGTACTTTCTGCTGATCACCTGCACAATGTGAAGTACTAAAACTATCAAGTGGTAAGAGTTTTTATGGCATCATTTTATAGCTTTTAGTGTGGTCATCATTTCTGGCTTCTGAGTTGGTTTCTGTAAGCAATGGTTTTTTGTTTTTGGCCAGCACATTCACTATCATTTGTGTTTCTGCAGGTGGGAAAAACAGTTGAAAATGCAAAACGCCTATGTTGCAGGATGGCAATCAATGGAAACATGCAAATATTCTTCAAAATTCCATGGAACCAGCAGCAGAACGTTCCTTCCAAGAAATTCAAAGTGCTATTTTGGAAGTTGAAGCTGCACCTAACCCCAGAGGATGCGTCATCTCCAAAGGGACTCCGGAGTTCGCGGTCGCAGCCGGCTACATCGACTATACAATGTGTACGGGTTTGTAGGACATTATTTAATTGAACTTTGTAGTTACATTAACTACTATTTTTTCTTTTTCAGGTTAAGCATTCTTGAGTTGCCTGCTTACGACGTCATGCATCTGGTGTCTTTGAATGTGCTCAAAGTGTTTATTGAGGCGTTGTTCACCACTCTAAAAGAAGTCGGGGAAGAAGCCACTATCATGGCAAGATTGCAAACCATACTACAAAACCGAACTAGTTGTATGAAGAAAGGTCGTGCACCGAATCATCCAATGACACGTTTGTCATTCTGGAAAGCTGAAGAACATCAACACTTCGCACAGTGGTACCTTCCATACGTTGTGGATGGTCTCATAGACACTGACTATTTGCGCCTTTGTTCATTGCTGACTGAACTTACGAGAGTTTTGTACGATTGGAGCAGAAGTCATGGTTGGACTGTGGAAACATTGGAGGAATTTCGTGAGTACTGCAACACTGTGGAGGTGTTATGGGTTGAAAGGTTTGGTCCACATCAATCAACACTAATACATGCCTTTGGAAGAGGTCACTTGTGCGAGGATATGGGACTATCTTGGTGCTATTCGTATGAATCAGATTTTAAAGGATTGAATGCTACGCATACAAACAACAAGGAGATGGAGCTCACCTTTACAAAGGCTCATTTGAGGTGAGGATTTTGTTATATGTTTAATTTTGAACAGTTTAACGTTTTCAGGTTTTTTTTACGACAATTGAGGAAAAACTTATGGATGAGCGTGATGGTATGTTGCCTCTAGAGCGTCTGACTGCCAAGCTTAATGCAAGCTTCGTGAAACCAAACTCCATTCACTATGCTAACACAGTTCTGGTTAAGGACGGAATTGTTGTTGTGAACTCGAGGAAGTAGCAGTCGACTTGTTAGAAAAATGTTTAGAGTATGGCACTGCTGCATGGAGGTTGTATTGCTGAAGTCGGAATTCTCATAAATATGCAAAAAGGCCAACAAATAACACAAGTGCAACTCGTAGCGGTTTCTAGAATAATAGGGCAGCTTTTGATGAGAAGTTAATCTTTGAACATCGGGTCTATCGACACAAATCTTGTGTCTACTAGGTACCATTTACAAGGCAGGGACGTCAGTGGTGACTAGTGACCCTGACAATCCAGGTATTTATATTATATGTTTCGTTACAGAAAATTCTCACCGTTCTTCTAATTTGAAATGCAGGTGAAATTTGTTATGCAGAAGTAAAGGAAATATTTTCTGTGGACTATGCAGGTAGCTTCCACGTTTTGTTCGCTGGAATTTTTCGAAAGTGAGTTTTTTGGAATGTGGCAAACATTATGGCTTTTGGGTATTGACATACATATGCAGGTATCATTGTGATACACGAACGTCCCGACCAGTTATTCATGAGGGAACTGGGATGCAAATACTTGCACCAACACGGTTTCCATTTGATGCTACATGCATTTTGCACATAGAAAACATTTTGCGAGAGATTTGCATTATTCCACACAGTGATCCAATGTTGGCAAAGAGGGGATTCGACATTGCACTTGAAGTTGTGACAAATAAGTTTCCTTCTCATTTACAAGCAGGAGCAGGTAAATGCCCTGTGTGGCTCTTAGATGGTGACATTCTTGAAGTTCAAACAAGATCAGGATTGAAACCAGGTATCATACTATCCAGCAATGTGGATAGGTTGACCATGACAATGAGCTTGTTGTGGTTGGAAGAACGCAGTGTTGAGGGGAAACATTGTTAGTGGCAGTAACAAATCAGCAGGCCACAAATCAGAAATGGTCGTCTATTCATCGGTTCTTGCTGTGCGAGAAATTTGAGGGGGGTATGTGGCTGTACAAGTGGATGACGTAGTCGAGTTGCAGGGACAACGTTTTGCTCAGGTGGTATCTTTGGTGCGCAGGAGGTTAGTACTGCAGGAGAAGGTTTCTTGAAATTTTTCTTGGTTGACAGTGAGTAGTTGAATATTGCATGCTGTTCAAAGTGTCATTCTATTAAATATCGACTGTATTTATATATTCATGGTTATCCATTTTTGAAAACCATTATTCATCTTCATTTTTGCAAAAGCCAGCTAGATAGCCATTTCGGAAGCATACATTACCACAAAAACTATTATGAAAGCCAGTGTAGAAAGCCAGTAATATCATCAAAGCCATTTCAAAAGCCACTAAAATCAGAAAGCCACAATTGGAACCCAGAAAGCCATGATAAAAGCCAAGATTGTGTCATAATCACTAACTTTATTATAGTCATTATCCACTAACGAGGCAAAAAACCACAACATTTTCAAAAGCCATAGAAAATGGCTCGTTGTGATCTTTAAAGACGACCCCTAGAGTTTGGTTTAAATGCCCAAGTACGCACAAGATTTAGAATTCTACCTAGAGTGACTATTTACCCAACTCTAGAGGATAACTCGAGTAAACTTTATGATCTTGTACCAAGAGATTCAGATAGGCTCATGCTCTAAACTCCATTAAGGAAAAATGTGCTTTACACATGCCCCAATGATAGAACTAAGGCATCATCACTTACCCTTGAAGAACAACCCTCACTAAGAGTACAACCCCTTTAGGGTGATTAAGGGGTATCGTGATCCATGACTAACCCTTAAGGTTTTGAGTGATTAGGTCATACTTAATCCTAGGGTTAGTACTTAGTGAGGACATAAGTGAATGCATAGGCAAACATGAGTATTTTACTAAGCAAAGCTTCTAAAGCTAGGCTGGAAGGTATTCAAGGGGTGATTTACATATAACAAGTCCTTCCAAACTTTGCCCTAGCTTTATTGCCTATCCGCCTACACCTCTATTGCCACATGAGCATCCACATCTTCATCCATGTCTACATCCACCTTAGCATCCATCTTCATCAACGTCAAAGTCCATATCAGCCTCCACATTTGGTTCACACTACCTACCTATGTCTTCACTTCTCCTCTATGGTGCTCAAATCTACACTTTTCCTCTATGTTGCTCAAATCTATAGGGTACACCTCCAGTAGACTTGTAATCCTTTATGCGATCCTCTATCTCCCCAACAAGGAATCATGTGGCTAAGTCATTATCAAGGAGGCTATAAAGGGAAGAGTAGATGCAAGTCGTATCCAGAAAGAGTCCTAGGCAAGCTTAACTTCTCTCCCTTACGCCCCCATGGGGAGCAAGAAAGCATGAAAGGGAATTTACCTTCCCCACTTGTAGGACCACTTCTCTTTATCAACACATGGATATGGGAGATCCCTCAGCAAGCTAAACTTCTCTCCTATATGGCCCCCCGGGAGCTGGAGAGCATGAAAGGGAATTAAATTCCCTGCCTATAGGAACCATCTGCCACTCAATCCTACTCTATGAGACCAGGTTGCAAAGGGCACTATCTCTAAACTCAAGACCACAAACCCTACATTGAGTGAGTCCAACAGTCTCACGAGTAGGAGGTACATTCTACTTTAGGTGCAGCCTTAGACTTGCTAGCTACTAGCTCTCAAAACAAGGTAGCTCCATTAGATCTCATGTGTTTAGATCGCCTCATTCCCAGGTTAGCTCATGGTGTGATGAAATTGCAAAGACCAATGTTGTCTAGAAGAAAGTGAGTGTTCGTTGTGTGGACCACCTACGTCCCTTGAAAACCCCTAAGTGTGGACAATCCTAAGCACCTAACCAAATGAGTGCCTCACAAAAGGGTTTTGTTGACAAACTTAGGTCGTTCAACGCTTGGACATGTTCACATGTCCCCATGAAGAATTCCTCTTAACAAAGTGTGCATGCTATTATGAAACCTAACCTCCCTTGAGTCAACGCCCAAGACTTAACACCCTAATGTGACCACTTGCTAGGATATTTAACCCCTCGGTATTAAGCTCGTGACACAACCTCAAAGAGAGTCTTAGGCGTTGTGTCGTGTGTCAAAGGACTATGGTGAGATACCTTATGTTTTGGGAAATAGTGTCACATGAGTATATGACACTAGGCTAAATGATCCTTTGGACTCAAGACCCGCATATGCCAACCTTAGAACCCCTTTATATGAACCCTTAGAAACATGGAAAAGAGAACATGCCAATCAAAATCATGAGCCCACATTTGGATAGGGACATAGATAGTGCTCACAATGTGAGTAAAAATGTGTACTCTACTTAGTTGCAAGTGCTATTATTAATGTGACATGGATGAGGAGGCTAGAGACAAACCTCAAATCTAAATTAATGAAATGTGTACTCCAACAAGACTTTTCATGTGTACAAACGGGTTACCGAATAAAAGAAGCTAGTTAACCACCTGAATGTGGTGTACCTGGGCATAATAATGTGGATCCACTAATGCTAAGGTTAGGCTTATATTAAGGTGTGCCTTAACAATATAAGTTAAGCTTAGGGAAGAAGGAACTAGACACCTTTGAATCTGTAGCATGGTTTCTCTTAATTTATGTGACAGAGGCATCCCTTTTGTTTTTATGTTTTATAAAGTGAGTTGACACGAAATCTTATTCCCATGGAAATAATACTTGGTGAGTTTAACTAACGTGGGTTTCAACTAGGAATATAATTAAGATATCAAAAATGAAGGGAGAGTTTTTTAAATAAAAGTGTTAGCTTTGCCTAAAGTTTTTTTATAAATATCTAATGACACATTATCAGACCATCACTAAATAGCCATGTGCACTAACCCAGCTTGTTTGTTGGAAGGAGTTGGCAAAAAGAAATGCAAGGTAATATATATATATATATGCTTGTTTTGTACATTTATATGTATTATGCATGTGTATGTCATGCAATTGAATACACACACATACGTACGTACGTATATCCAACATACACACATCAACATTGCAGATACTAGGAATAATGATTAAATGGAGTAGATGAGAAACATGAGATTATAGAAGGACCGTCGGATGGAAGCATGAGATTCTCGACATTCCTTTGATACTTAATGGAGCAGAAAATGGCTTGCAATACAGAGGGTTTACAAAAATTAACTAAGGTGCGTGCGTGCGTGTGTTTGTGCGTTTGTGTGTTTAATATTTTAAATTACAAAGTGTATATTTTTAAATTAACTTTTATTTATTTTGTATAGCTGGATTTAAATAATGAAGTGAGGGTATATTCCTGGAGAATTTCCGAGATTAAAGTCACTTAGTTGTGACATGAACAGACTAACTACGTTAAAACGTGCATTTGTGGGATTGGAATACTCTCTTGAACATTTGTCAGTCAGAAATAATTTTACAACTGATTTTTCTGACCTTGGGTAAGTCTAGCGCGCGCGCGCGCACAACACACACGCACATACATACAAACATATATACATATACATACATACATATGTGTGTGTGTACATGTTTGTATGTATATACACATATCTTTTAACGTAGTAATTATATTATAATGTTACGTATGTTTCATATGTATGTGTTTGTATGGAGATACACCTGGATGGGAACTACATATGCCCTCCAAGAACTCATCTGTAACAGGATTACTAAACTGTCTATACTTTGAACTCAGATATAATTTACCAGGATAATATATATGAATGAGTTTTAATTAGTTATGTAACATGAATTTTAATATATTTATAATATATAAATATATATTAACAAATATAGCGTAGGTGTTGGATTTGGGATCAAATCAACTTGTTACAATGGACAGAAATGGACTCACTCGGTTGAAACTATTGGAAAACGGATCTGGACAGACCGGTGTCAGGTGCTCTACCACTGAGCTACCTGCCCGGGTTGTGTGCATATTCAGCTTAGTTTTAACAGAAACATCTTTGAGTATTAGCTTAATTAATAAATAATATTTATGTTAAATTACATAATCAATTATACATATATTTTGTATACATATATGTACAGTAAATGCGTGCGTGTGCGTGTGTTGTGTGTGTATAGTTGTGTTTTTGCAGTTTTGGACGTGGGACAAAACAGGCTAAAGGGATGTAGTTTATGGGAATCATTGAGGAATTGTCCATTGTTAATCTAACTTGTTGCTTCAAGAAACAGGTAAATTTAACTTCTTATGATGTTTATATATTCTTTTAAAATAATTAGTTTTATAAATAGATAGAAAGATAGATAGATACATACAGACATACAAATAGATAGTACATTATTCATATTAATTTATAAATTCAATAAAATATATAAAATATCTATAGTATAAAAAACGTTTGTCCAATTTACAAAGATTATATTTACAGGATAACTCTATTGAAACACTTGAATCATTGTGGGGATGCCCTGCTTTAGAGGTAATTAATATAATTAATTAATATTAATTTTAATTAATATATTACCTACTAATATACTGTCTATAGAAATATTTTAATGGCTTTATACTTTATTACACTAATACATAGATATTAATAACTTATTATTTTAATTTAACATTATTTATAATACTTGTTTATATAATTATTTTTTATAATTATATTTGTTATAATTAACTTGACTTAAGTCATTAGTTTACTAAATTTTATATTACTGTCATTAAGAAATTTAGTATATTTAATATTTAATGGTTGGAACTTAGCCGGTGCTTATTCGAACATAAGATTGTGAAGATAAATAATTATGTATTTGAGGAGAGAAAGTTAATTATTAATGATGTCTTAATTGTAAATACAAAGTCTCCTAATAAATTTGTTTTATGGAGATTTAAGTTTTAATTTTAAAGATATTGTTGTAGGTCCAACAATAATTTAATTTTATGTAGATTTAAGTTCTGGTGGTTTCTTTTTTAAAGATGCTATTGTGGGTTTGGTAATAAGTCTTGGTTGTTTTTTTTTTGTTATTATAGCTTATTATTTTTTCTCTTGTTAATATTTATCACTCATTTTGTTATAAGAAAGAGCATAATTTTGTATTCATATATCTCATGTATATAAAAAAAAAACAAGACTAATTCATTAGTCAAAAGTGACCCTCTTAAGATATAAAATGCAACTTGAAATTAAGTAAATCAGATTTGTTTTTATTAAAAAAAAAAAACATGTCTCATTTTGATGTGTATATATAATATGTTTTTCCTTACAAACATATACATTCTTTTTGGAATCAACGAGACCTTTTAAAATTTATTTTAAGTAGCATTTTAATTATTAAAATTTAAAGTGTAATATACTAAAGAAGGAACTCTTATAATTTAAGAAAATGAAACAAATGTTATTTATTTTACATGTTTATTTTCTATTGAAAGTGACTCTTTTTTTTATGAAAAAACGCATGACTTAATTAAATAGAGGAACAAAGTTTTTTTCGAGAATATTACTTATAATGAGTACAAAAATAGATTAAATGCATTTAGATATAATTTTATGTTTAAGTTTGTGTTTTACATTTATGAAAACATTAACACTTATATTAAGAATAGATCAAAGCGATTTCAAATTAAATTTTAAAAGCACATATATTTTATAAATCAAATGGTTATTAATTGCTTATAAACAAGACCAACTAATATCGTATAAAACACACATTTATAATATATAAAAAATAAATATTAATACATATATAAGTTGCATATATTTTAAATTACGAAAAGAATCTTTCTTTGTAAGTAAAAAAGACAATCTAATGTTTAAAATAAATATAATATTTTATTAAAAAATTAATCTAAACTATAAACAAAATTATATAACTTTTTCAAAAACAATGCACTATTACCATGGATTATGATTTTAAAATGCTTTTATTTTTTTTATATAAAATAGGTATGTCAGCCTTATGAAACAAATATAGAAAACTAACTCAATTTAGAACAATTTAAAGTAAATAAAATATTTTTATTATAAAAATTAAATTGTCAAACTTTCAACAAGTTCAAAAATAATTTTTTAAAATGGGCCTACTTATAATATTTAATCTCCATCAAAACAACATAATGAGCAAGAGAAACATGCAATGCAAGTGGACCTTAATTGTCATCAGTACTAATTTAAAATGTTAAGCCAACTTAAAAGTATTATTTAAAGTTACAGCACGAAGAGCCTGAATGAACTTAATCAATTCTAGTTGCATGATCAACTATAACATATCAAATTTGATTGATTATGATATTTTAAGATATGTTCATTAAACAAAATTGTCAAACTTGATATTAAAGTACATAATAAATTCATTATGTCATTGTTAATATGCAATTATTGAAAAACATTATTTAAATACTTAATGTTTTTTTTAGATAATAAGTCAGACATATACTATTTTATTAGATCTTTAAGGCTAATTTAGTATATCACTTGAGAGTTATCCCTTTTAAAAAACTCATGAAGTGCACGTTCTTTAAATTAACATTAATAATGAATAATTACATATAATCAATGGTAAACATATTTTTTTGGATCATGAGCTCTCATATTTGTGGAGTCAGAAGGCAAAGCAAAGATGTGAATGTAAAGGAAGATAACCCGTAGTGAACAAAGGTCCATGTGTTACCTTTACATAGTACATTAAACGGCTAAGTTTATCTATCTTATATGGGAAATCGAATGGTGAAGGTCTATAAACACATTTACACATGGACTAGTATCTATTTAGGGCAACATTTTCATTTATGTAGAGCAATGGAAGCAAAATAGGATGACATCGATGTTTATTGATGAAATGAATCAAATGGAAAGATTTTTAGTAAAAAGAAAATTAATTAGAGTGCTATATTGTATATCATTATTGTTGCAACTTAGGTGCAATTTTTGCTATGTTTTTTCTTCGATTTTTCCAGTTATAATGAGGATTTAATTGATTCTGCATTTAAAATTATGCAATTTCTACGTTATTTTTTTTTTTTCCAATCTTGGCTTAGGGTTCATCTGTTATTTCTTTCTTAGGTCCACTTTTCACTAGCAGGTGATTAATTACCTTAACTAATTAAATTAAAATAAATAATTTATTTTACCATAGATTTGTTCACATTTTAGTTATTTATGATTTATAATTCACATGACACCTACATGGCACTTATGTGGCGCTTACATGATTTTTTGAGTAGTAGCCAAATAATTGGCAATTTTGTTTTGGTTACATCATAAAGTATTAATTTGTACTAAAATTAATTAATTAGTCTTTTTTCTTAAGAATAATTTACAAAAATAGGTGAAAAAGTGGAGAAATAATGGAAGATATGAGACATAGAAATAAAGAGCAAGTGGAAGATTCAATCGTCAACCATTTACATATAAGATATTGTGTATATGTATGCACACACATTTGATATACTTAATTATTTTTTTTGTAGAAAGAACATTAACAAAGGCATTAATGTAAATAATATGCACAGTCTTTGAAAGGTTTCTCATCTATAACACACATATGTGTATGTGTGTGTGTGTCTCTGCCCCCCCCCCCCCCCCCCAATATATATATATATATATATATATATAATATATATATATATATATATATATATATATATATATATATATAATGTTATTTCATTCAAATTCAGCATGTATTTAAATTAAAATAATATAAATTTTATAAGAGACTTGATAAAAACATGCATAATGCTATATTTAAATTTAAATATATACATATACATGTATAACATTAATTTACTTATATACAAAAATTTACATATTTATATAAATAGAAAGAGTGAGAGAGAAGAGATTTCCTTATATAAATAAATAATCAAATAAACAACTCTTATGTATAAATAGACATACATATATATGTACATGAGTGTGTATATATATATATATATATATATATATATATATATATATATGTATGTATGTATTATATATACATAGAGTATGTAATAGTTAAAAATCTCTCTCTACACATTCACATGTTTATGTGTAATATAATGTATGTATATATAGTACATTGTCTATATATATATATATAAATAAAGAGAGAGACACTAATAAATTATAATCAGTGACTCCACATCAGAAAATAAAAAGAAGCACTTTAACATATCATGTTAATTTAAAATATTAAATAGGTGCACCTTGGTTCCATATGTATTGTGTTTATGTATTATGTAACATATATCTTAAAAATCCCCTTTAGTAATCTAATAATGAAAATTGTGCATTGGTAATTAATTAATCAATGTAATAAAAAATTGTAATGGTAATTATTATTAATGACATGGTATTTTTCTCAGTTAACCAAGGATAAATAATCACCTGTTAGTGAAAAGTGAGCCAGAGGCTTGTTAATTATTATCTATGTGGCACATCAAACTGCCACGTTCAGCATACGTGGCTATTCACTTTGACACGTGAACAGTTCATTTTGTTCCGTGATTCCTGGGTTTTTTTTTTGTGTGATCTCGTATGTTATCCCGCTTATGATTTTCTTCATTCTATGGCTTTTAGTACTTGGTTCTTTGCAATCCAGCTGAAAACGTGATCGTCATTTTATTTGTTTTTTCATTTCTTTGTTTATTTCTCGCGATTAGTTCTATATAAGAAAAGAATATAATATATATTTGTATGATACGATTTTCTAGTTGTTACATATTGTCAACAGAGATTACTAAACCAAAGCTTTTTGCAGGTATGTAGGGTAGGTGGGAGCAGCCATGGGCGTCGGTTTCTCCTCCATGATGTCTACACAACACAGATATTAATATTTTTCGTTACAGGTTCGTTGACATCTCTGGTTTTTTAACCTAAATTAACTTAAAAAATTCACTGTCAGGTTTAAAAAGCTTGAAGATGTGGCCTTGGTCATGAATTACATTGATGGAGTTGTTACTGAAGAAGTGTGAGAGACGAATAAACATTCTTTTAAACCTAAAATCATTTGTTCTTTACTACTTTGTAATTAAATTACTGAATTATTTATATAAATGAAAACTGATTTTATTAATTTCACAACTCAAATATGAAGTAGAAAAGGGCAAAGAGCACATAAAACATAATCCCTTTAACCGACGTTGTATAACCAGCTGACGACTGAGATGGACTTGGCAACAGAGACGGAGACGGTACAACAGTGTCAGGAACGGGAATGGGAGCGGGAGCAGGAGCAGGAGCAGGGGCACCCTCCGGCTGGTGTGGTGGACCAAATGGACGTGGATGTGGTACTACACCTAAGTCAAATATATGTCAGAATTTGATCTCACTTATAATAACAAATTCAATACCTTGTTTTGGTGGAACATGGGGGGTGTCATCGTCTGGATTCGGTGGGTGTGGAAGGAGTCCAAAATCTATATACATCATACGTTAGTATTACTTCTTCATAAACACATCCACGCACACTCACACACACACTGCCACACACGCATGCACAAAAGGATAACTTACTATCAAGGATTTCTGGAATCCCACACAACCATGCAGTAATTTGGCCTGGAATAGCAAGAAATGGAGGGAACTGATTATCACACAGTTCTTTGAGACCAACCATGTTGGTGCCATATTTTAAATAATTTGGACAGTTTTTTCTTAAGTCGGGAACACACCACGGAGGCGGATTCGCAAGTTTAAAAATAATATTTGAATCACATATGCTATTCCATGTAGACTCCGGTATTTTGTTGATGTTTGCACAGATTAAATCTGGTGTCACTTTCTTATCCATCCTTAATTCCTTGTGATATGTAAATAATTCCTGTGTGAAATCTATTTATACTGAGGAAATGTTCCCATATATGTGATATGTGTACTTTCTATAGTTATACAAAGGGCAAAAGGTTTAGAAAATGTATACTTTATTTTCACCTTAGATTAAAAAGGTTGGATGACTATATATGACTAAAAATTATTTATAAATTAATTAAGGCATCATCCAAAGTTGTGAGACGAAGAACACAAAATTAATTTAAATCATTTAGGTTATACAATGGATCATATGATATCAAATTTAATTAATTCTAATATATTAAGATATATCTATGTAGCCGGATTGTCAAATTTGATCCTGAAAGGCACTATAGATTCATTAATTACATATAATGATTAAAAAACATTATTTAATAATTCAACCTTAATTTGTAATCATACGGAAGTGCACGTTCCTTGTACCAAATGTGATAATGAACAATCACATTAAAATAATATAATCATTGATAAATATTTTACATTTTAAAAATTTTACATAAACTTTTGAATTTGTGGAGTCAACAACATGCGAATCAAAGAATATATATATATATATCGTTTTAATAGTTTGATTTATGTATTAACAATAAATGCAAGGATATAAAATTCCCTCCATATTCAGTGTCATGAAAAAGGAACAAATGAAAATAAAAAATGGAAATAATTAAAAGAAAATGCAGACTATGTAAGGTTGTTATGTGTGTGTGTGCGCGCGCATGTGCGTGACTGTGTGTGCAAGCAGATGAAAATAAAAGATGGAAATAATTGAAATAAAATGCAAGAGGATATCTATGTGAAAACCCTAATATATAGTTGGCACGTGGGATATATGGCATGGCGACGTCACCCACCATGTGTGGTTATGCATGCAATATATATATATATGTAATATATACACGTACTATATGCTACTTTACAATATGTTTCAGGCCACGGGGGAAATGTTTTACCTGTACGTGGTATATCAAACGACCAGGTTTATTTTACGTGGGAAATCGAACGGTGAAGTCTACCCGTGGACAAGTGTCTATAGAAAGAACTTTAGGGCAACATTTTCATTTGTGCAGCACGGTTATACAGATATGTGGACGCCGTTCGATGTTTACAGATGAAACGATGGTTAACTAGACAAGGGTTGCTGGAAACTTAACGTCTGATCTTATATTTGTTTTTTCTTTTCTTTGCTTGCCATTCTTTAACTTGTTTCTATATTAATAATCATCATATCAATCTGCATTACATAATGATATAACATTTAAGTGTGCCTACTAGCATGTATGGCTACGAATGAGGTATGTGAGTATGTTCAAGGTTGAATAACCTAGGCGCTTTAGTAAGAACCTTCGCACATAAGCACCTCTTGTGGACAAAAAAAATAAAGAAAATGAAATGAATGAGAAAAGCGAAAAGAAAAATAATTAACAAGAAGAATCTCTATGGAGAAACTACCTATGAAAGGATAAGAAACTCCACATCGGTGTTTATATATAAAAGTTCATATTTAGACTACCTTATAAACCAGATTTACCACACTCCATAGTAGGGGCCTCCGCACCTGCTTCTAAAACCACTTTTATCTCCTTAAAAGTGAACAAATCGCGACCGCACCTACTTCTTGCGCTAAAAGTGTTAAAATTGGTTCTTTTAGGCAAGGAATCTTCTTAAAAGAGTCGGAACCGCACCATTCTTTAAAAAATTCTTCTAAGAGGAATAACAAGGGAATATCCGCTCATTTCTGACAGAAATTTAGAGGAGCCTAAAGATCCTCAAGAGGATCTTTAAGCTCTTCTAAGTGCCACGTCAACGACGGCACAACAACATTTAATATAGGGTGCAAGCGGTGAAGCTTTTCGCGCCACTAAGCGTCGATCATGGATGATTCTCAAGCTCAAGCTCAAGCCTCTGAAGCTCAAAGTCCTGAAGTCATGGGTCAGGTGCGTTTTCTCAGCAATCGGGTAGACCTGGGTGGATTTAGCAATCCATCATTGCGATCGTCTCCAGTAGGTGATCAAGGAGTTGGCCAAGGAGCTGGAGAGTTCCATGGACCTGCCCAGGTCCATGGCCAAGGGATACACAACGGGATTCACGGAGCGGGACACCCAATGGGGATTCCTGGCTTAGTCTATGCTCATCAAAGCTCCCCAGCGTATTCAAGTAGCCCAATGTTTGGAACTCAGCATAGCAGCCCAGCGTTTTTTACTCAGCCAGATAGATCTCCATTTGCTGTTGCTCATCCGGGAAGCTCAACTTTTGCTACTACTCAGCCGGGCAACTCTTTCTTTTCAGCTGCTCAGCCGGGGAGCTCTTCTTTCGCTGCTGCTCACCCAACAGCTGGCGTCCATCCTAGTGGTGGAGGTGCAGAGTATGCACGCATGATGGCATCTCAGATAGATGCTGAAGTGGAGCGGCGTCGAGCCGAGCGTCGAAGGAGTTCGGAGGAGGATGAAGACGTTGAAATACTTGAAACATGTACTTGAAATACTTTCTCAGTTTTCAAAATAGCTTATGAGTGTTTTGCACATCCTCCAGGTGCTGTTGGCAGAGGTGCTCGTCGTGGTGGTAGAGCAAGCCGAGGCCGAGGTCGACCTGGACGTAAAACACAAGAAAGTGCTGATGGTGATGATGTAAGCCCTTCCCATCCATTACTTAAATTCAAATAAGTAGATGCATCTCATATTAGGCAGAGGATGGGTCGACTGTTGGTGGGAAACGAGTACGTGGAAACAATTGGACCTCAGAAGAAACGCTTGCGCTCATCAATTTGAAGGAAGAAGAGGATAGAGAGTTACGTGAGCATCCGGAACGATTTCTCCACTCTGTCAAGGCAAAAAAACGGTGGGAAATTCTAGCAAAAGCCCTAGCAAATAAAACCAGCGTTTACAGAGATGACAAGCAGGTATCTGGCCGTTGGGACAGGCTCATGACAGGATACCGTGAGATCAATGATTATCATCGTAGCACTGGAGCTGGGAATTATTGGAGCTTGTCATTGGAGGAGAAAAAGTCTAACCAAGATCCCCAATGACTTTCCTCAGTGCTGCTTTGAGGCCTTGGATAGCTGGTGGAAGGACAGACCAGTCATGGCGCCTCGTGGCCTCTTTAGCTCAGAGAGAAACCAGCAGCAGCAGAGCAGCAGCATGAGAGTGAGGTTGATTGTGGTGATGGTGACCAGGTTGTGGGGAGCACGGGCAAGAAGAAGAAGAAAAAGAGCAACGAGACACTGGTTGCTGCTCTGGGAAGCCACACCAGCATGACATGCGAGAACATGAGGTTGCAGTTGGAGATGAAGAAGGATCAGTTTGAATGCAACTATAAACTAGCTAAGAAGAATGCAGAGGCTTCTGCTCAAGCTGCTCAGGCCTCCACTCAAGCTGCTCAAGCAAGCTTTCTTCTAGCCAACTCCTTTCAGAAGTTAACAGAGATCTTTGGCCGGTTATATGAACCCAAGCAAGCTTCTGCTGCTCCAGCTCATGGGACATCTTCTGCCTCTCCTGAAAGGGAGACATAGTGTTTTAAGATAATTGCACGTTATTTTAAGAATATTATTGCACATTATTTATTTATTTTATATATAGATATATTATACTATGCATGCAGCAACTAAAGTTGATGCTCATCTCCCTTTTGATGTTTGGAGTTCAACTTTTTCAACAACTTCAGGACTTTATGAGGGCTCAAGCTCTTGTGGTCCAGAGAGCTGAAGCTGTGATCTGGAGTTTAGCTGTTGAAGGTGAAGACGACATTGATGAGGACATGCCACAACATGACAACATACTGGTACAGCTTGCAGCAACTTCGACTAGAACGATGATGAAGGTTTGTGGTGGGTGAAGCCAAGGAGTGTTACATGGTTTGATATTTACATGTGTAACTTCTATGACGATCCTCGATGGTACGAGTTGTTGATGATGTCAAAGGACACGTTTATTCACCTATGTAGGCAATTGGCCCCAGTGATTCAACGTCAAAACACGCGCTATAGGGCTGCAATTCTCGTTCAAGTTCGGCTAGCTGCCACCCTGCACAAACTCATCCATAATTCTGACACTAAAACTATCACTGAGCTATATGCGATAGGGAAGTCGACTTTCCAAGAGATTCTCTTGGACACTTGTGCAGCTATCACTCAAGTGTTTGGGCACATGCTGAAGCTCCCATCAACAACAGAGGAGGTATGGCAAGCAGCAGAAGAGTTCCGGAGGGTGACAAAGACAACTTTGCCAAATGTTGTGGGTGCTATCGATTGCACCCACTTTCTAATCGTGCAACCAGAAGGTAGCGGCCAGGATTACAGCGATAGGAAACAGGACTACTCAGTCGTCATGCAAGCTGTAGTGGATGCCAAGAAGAGATTCATTAGCATATATGTAGGCTGGCCAGGTATTTCTTTCAGTAGTTATATTGAATTGAAATGTTTAATGTTGATGTTTCAGGTAGTGTTCACGACATGAGAGTCTATAGGAACAGCCCTTTAAATCAAATGATAGAACAAGAACAAGTTCTTCAGCAACCAGAGATATATCTTCTAGGCCAAAAGGTGAAACCATATATGGTAGGTGATAAGGGGTATCAATTGCTCCCTTGGATCCTCACTCCATATAAAGGTAATAAATTGATTTTAAATCCTTTGATTAAATCGCTCAACTATTTTGTAGTGGGGCTTGGCCAAGCTGACAATGTTATTACAAGGAATTTCAACAAGCAACATACAAAAGCTCGAGTGGTTGTGGAGGATGCCTTCGGGCTACTGAAACAAAAGTTCAGGTTTTTGGACCAGCGACAATGGATGGCAGTGGAAAACATGCCAAACATATGGGCGAGTTGTTGCATCTTGCATAATTTGTTCATTGATTTGAAGGATACGAATGTGGAGGCATTGCTTGATGAACGTCATAGGATGGAAGGCAATGCTGAAGATAACACTGAAGCTCAGGAGGAAGAATATCGAGGCGCGCTAAATGCGACTGAGGACGGGATTGAAATTCGTCATGTTATTGCTCAGTGGATTTCATTCCACAATGAAGATTGAGCTGAAGCTCACATTATCTGAGATTCAAAAATTTGAATTTAAATTCTACGTTTGAAATGATAAACAGAAACTGCTAAAAGGATATGTGCAGAAGCGTTACTTTTAAGGCTCTTTTACAATCCTTTTAAGCGAATATTCCTTAACCTTAAAGATCGTATTAAAAGGTAGTGCGGTTTGGGTTTTAAGATATTTCTTTTAAATGCTTAAAAGAGACTTTTAAGCAAGAGACAGGTGCGGAGGCCCCTAGTACCTTTTTAATGCCTTTAATTTCTGCAGGGTAGAAATTAGGGCGTGATTAGGGCAGATTTACAGGGTAGATATTAGGGCGTGATTGAAGGACTTTACAGTAGTATGGAGTGCTTGGATTTCGTTCCCACTGAGAAGCCGGATTGGAGAAGAACGTCTCTTAAAACAAGCACAATGATAGAACAGATTGTTGAATATTACAAAAGGTTCGAGAATTTGCCCGAGGAGAGCAAATCATGGGTATACTCAGAGCAAGCACTTGCAGAATTTCTGTTCCAGGTAAACAAGATCGAGAAAGAGGGTTTTGACACATATCCAGAAACACAGGAAGCAATCTCAAAGGGGGCCCTAAAGCTTGCGGAGTCGGAGGAATACACTCCGCAGGAAGACCATAGGCTAGAGAGTTTATGCTGCTTGTACAGGGCACTTAGGCACTGGTGGACTTTAAAACCCAAGCTATGCATAGAAGAGCTTGAGAAATCACATGAGCTTCTACTCGGCTCCACACAGAAAGAGATTGCAGGCCGGATCCGAAGCAAAGAAGATGAGGTTGCTTATGTGAACACCGAAGACGGCATTCATGTCTTCATGTGGCCGACTAAGGTCCGGAGTGCTCTTGAAAAGCTTCTTCAGAAGATCACCTCACTTGTTTCCGACGTCCAATCTTACAAGGATCTCAAGTCTAGAACTGAAGCGCTCTTAAAGCTGGGAGGATGTTTCTTTGAGTTTGAAAACATACATCCTTTCTTGGACGGGAACGGCCGCAGCGGTCGGATCTTGCTGGCTTATCTACTCAGGAGTGTTATGCCATTTCCTAATGTTTTTCTAGTCGATCGAGATGCTGACTATGGGCTTTCCTCCGTTTGTGGCTCCGGTCTACTACTACGACTGCTTTCAGTCGGTGCAGTCGAAGAAAGATGTGGCGGTTGAGAATGGGAGGTTTGTATTTACAGAAGAATCCAGCACATGTGAATTGGGTGCGCCCACAGATCTTACTGCACTTGTGATAGAGGGGGTTTATGTTGGGTGGAAGAGATTCTTTCAGCAGCTAGAATCTAAACAAGTTTCTACTGAGCCCCCTTGCAAGCTCAGAAGACTTTCATGAACACGTTTCTACAACAGAAAATATTAAATATAGTCTCAGACTCTAATATATATGATGAATAGAAGAAGTGTGTGCGCATAGAGAACACCAGTCTCTTATATATACTAGTTCAAAAAACAGAAGAATATTTAGTTAGATTAAACACATTAGTGATCTAATGAATATTGAAACAAATAAAACTTAATAGAAAGAGCGACACTAACACTGAAACCATACACCAGTTTGTTATTAATGTGAGATTAGAGAAGATATGTATGAAGCATATATACGTTGATCTCTGAAAAAGAAATCCGATGCAGTCTGTATATGATTCTCAACACTGGAAGCTTGAACTAGTGATCCATTCGTATCCCATATCAGGTCCTTCTACAAGCTCTGATCCTCTCCACCAACGGAAACGTAACCGGTTCGAAACTGGCCAGCTTCATGTATCTCTTGTCTGCCCATCACGATACCATGTAACTTCGTTATCCTCTCAGCTTCGAGCTGAAAACACATTGTTTAAGTCACACACACACACACGCACACACACCTGAGGTGCCCATGTGTTCATCTCCATATAAGCTCGGTAAAAATCTTCTACTGCCGCACGTTTCTTTTCGTCCATTCTCACACTTGATTCTCTCCTCTTCAGTAGCAACTCGGTCAATGTAGTTCATGACCAAGGCCACATCTTCAACGCTTCTTAGACCTGAGAGCAGCATTCTTTTAAGTTAATATGCTTAACTGTTCGTTAATTCTTTAGATTGTAGACACTTAAGCATATTTGAGTCCCCACTGGCTGCTCACTTAAGTACAACTGCAATCTGGTCCACGCCTTTACAGGCAATGCAATTGCCGCAGTTTCAAGAACACTCGTTCAATCTCCACGGCTCTAACCTGACATTATGCATTATATATATATATATATATATATATGCACCCATATAGATATTTTATATTGTTACAAATTGAGTCAAATGTTATGTGATGCAAATACTTAATAATGTATTAAAAACAAAGTATACTTAATAGATTTAATTGAATAATCAATCTGGTGTGGTTTCTGAATGTCTCATTTTCTTCACTTTATTTTCTTAATATATATACACATCAGGTGTGCTCGAGTGTGTATGTAATTTGAGTGTATAGAAAGCACCCGCATTGGTTAACACATCGGCTCTTAACCTGAATTTTAAAAATTAATAAATGTTACTCAGAAAACTATGATTTAAATGTAACTTTTTGAAAAAAAATTAACAGTTTAATGCTTATATTGTTTGATGAAGTAAAATATGATTTTAGTATATATACTACAAAAGATATGATGTATATATGTATATACATATATCTAATAAAATTAATTATATATTTGTAAAAAACATTAAAGAAATAAATTTCATTAAATAATAACTAGTGAATTTTATATTTAAGAATATAATACATGTATCATCCATGATATAATTATCGGATTGGTAGTCTCGATAGATAATTTTTTTATACGACTAGTAATGTAGAGCGCCACAGATAATTGATGCATAAAACTGATTATGTCTTAAATTATGATAATTATTATTAAATTACGATAATCATTAAAATATCACAATCTATAATTAGCATATTACCGTCGTCTGTTTGCTTAATATAATCAGTAACAGCACCTGTGTTATTATGAGTAACATTATACATTATGACTAAATCTAATTTAAAAGTAAACCTTTTAGGGCACGCGTTATAATGGATCGAAAGATGGAAGGATCAGGGTTGGAATAATGGGATTGAAACAGAGGATGCAGTGTGGTATTTGGTCTTCCCCCGTCTGCAATTGAGTGATCTCTGCAGGGTGCGTGCTACGTGCAAAACATGGTACCACAGTGAAATGATTATGGACATTGCAAAGCATAAAAAAGCAGACCCATGGATTATGTACGTTTGTCCGGATTGCATTTCCGCATGCTGGCTTATGGGCGTGGCGATGTAAAGAATACTGTCTAGTTGGGAATAATTGCTCCATTGATGAGTTACTTGAGAAGGATAACTGTAGTGCTGTTGAGCATTCAGGATCAGGGTTTCAACTATGATAACTGGCATAGCCACTATGTTCCACAGGGCAGCAAAACCATGACATGGTAAAATTGTCTCTGGATGATTTCTTTCTCAATCCTCTTTATGATGTGAGTGGGACTTCATCCGGATTATTGATGTTTCACTTTACCTGGGAAAGAAGATTGTTCTGTCGACTCCAGCTGGACACTTCTCCAACCAGATTACATTGATTTGGGGGAAGACTTGGTTAAGTATGGAATGGATGATGAGCCCTTATGTGTGGAAGAGCATGCTGAGGGCTTCTACGCGATTGCTGTGCACCGGGACACTCTGAGTAAACGTAAGCCGGATGTGTACTTGGATCTTGTTGAGGTGTACGATTCCCGCACAAATTCGTGGAGGGAAGGCAGGAGTATCTGCTTGGGACGAATGTACAGCATCCTTGTACACCGTTCGAGCTCGGTGAGTTTGTGATTCTTAACAAGAAAACACAGAGAGTTGCTACCTATGACATTGAAGAGGATCATTGGAGGGAATATGCGTTTTACGGTTTACTTCCAAAGCTAGAAAAGTTAGAAGTGCGCTATTACGTGCTCAAGGTGAAAAAATACGGGGATACCAAGCTCTTGGTTGTGACTGTGGTTGCACAAGGGTGTTATGTGCAAGGGGACCTCTCTGTATGGATTCTTGAGGTTGGCTTTACACCAGTGCAATTGTTGAATATAGAAATGGGAAGACACAACTGCGACGTATATGACATCAATGCTTTTGTGTCTGGAGGCTGTATTGCCATAAACTTTTACTCGAGAACACACCTTCCCGACATTGTGTATGATTTTGAGCTCAGACGGTTGTATTCATGTGTTAACTCCGAGTGCAGAAGGCTATCCATGCGAACAATCGTGCGCCCTTGTATGCAAGTTGGAGAACACAAGATATTACAATCGGTACCAGTGAAACAGCCAGACCCTGTACAAGAGTCGCACAAGCGCAAGAGACGGGAAGAACTCCTGGAGAGGAAGAAGAAGCTGCGGACAAGGTATCAGAGGAGGTGGACTGCATTTTAGGGAAGGATAGTTATTAAGTCATGTATCATAGTTTACATAGTATTTTGGTTCTAACTTTGTAAACACATGCAAAACTTCTGGTGCATACCAATACAATCCATGTCAACTGTGAATTTAAAAATAATATATATAATACATGTAACAATGTATCATTTGATTTTTCTTATTCTTCTCTTTAAAAAAATGATTTTATAAATTCATTGTTGGGATGATCACTGTTATTAATCATTTATAAATTTTATTATTTTTTCTTTAAGTGAATATATATAATTCATAAATTTTTATTAAACTTCTTATACATTATATTTTGTGACAAGAACAATAACAATTGAAAATTAGTGTTAAATTTAAATCCACCATATATATTTAATATATACTTTGATATAAATTGAAATGCCGTTAGATTACACCATCCAAATTCCAGGTCACTAGCCAGAGACATAAATTAATAAAATATTCGTTAGATATTTTACTAACTTGGAAAACTCACCATACTAGCAAAGATGTGCATGCGGCCTGGTGAGAATCTTAATCCTACAATGGTCACGTGCCTACCATACGTACGTAAGTATTTTTACATTACATTATAATTAAAAATAAATTATCTTAATTATTAAATTAACAAGATAAAGCTTATTCAAATTAATTTTACCTGAATTTTATAATTTTAAAATTCACATTTTTATCCTTAAAGAATTTATATTTACACAAAACACAAATAATTTTAATTTTAATTTTAGCATTAATAAAATATTAAAATTTGAATATAATTAAAGTTTATTAAAAAAACTTATTTAAAGTTAAAATTTTAATTGTATGATAAAATTAAAATTGTTTTGTTTTGTGCAAATATAAAACTTGTTTAAGGGTAAAAATATGATTTAAAATCCAAATATTAAACATTAATAGAATATTCTTGTTTCTATTTATTTATTTGTCTTGATTGGAATGAAAATTAACTTAATATATATAATTTTTAATTAGAATGAAATAAAGTCTAAGGCTAAAATGTATATAAATAAATTAAATAAGCACATGCTAATAACTTTATAATTTTCTTTTGTTTGATATATATGTTTTGGAATTAATTATGAACTATAAGTACCTTGTTCTAGCTATTCCCATGCTGGTAAAGCATATAATCCAATGTTCATAATCGGCTACATTTTATATTTCTTTTTAATTTTGAAAAAAATTACAAACTAATTATAAACTTTTATGTATTTTTTGAAAATATATTAATATTAAAGTGTATGAAGTTTTTTTTAAGTATAAAAATGTAATTGTTTAAGCTTTCAGATAAACACCACAAATCTCAGGAAAGGTTAAGTATTAGTATCTGTGGTGTGTAGACATGCTTATGATGGAGTCCCACCTTCCGTACATACCTGCAAACAGTGATTAAATCCGTAATGGAAAAATGTTACGGAAATGTTTTATTACTAATTTAATTATTAATTTATTAAGTATTAATCTAATTTAATTATTAATCCGTAGCATTTTTTTTTGCTACGGCATATATCAGTGCCTGCAAAAAAGTTCGGTTCAGTAGTCTCTGTTAACAATATGCAACAACTACATAATCGTATCATATATTATATATTCTTCTCGTTCTCTCTGATATATAGAAACAAGTTAATGAATCGAGAGAAAATAAACAAAGAAAAGAAAAAACAAATACAATGACGAAATAGAAATCGCGTAGACGATTTCAGTTTCAGCGGGATTGCAAAGAACCAAGTAATAAAAGCCATAGAATCAAGAAAAATCCCTATAAGCGGGAACATATACAATCACACAAGAATCACGGAACAAATCTTATATGAACGAACAAGAAGGAAACCAGAGATGAAATTTATTTAAAATCATATTAATTATATTAAAAAAATTATAAATTTTCTGATTTTTGTGATGATTTTGCATTTGGGTTTTAGATTTTATTGGTAAAATTAAATAAAAAATAATTAAAAAACCCGAAAAATTATCATGAAAATCGAAAAATTCATTAAAAAAACTTACATATTGCAAAACCCAATATAGAATCACGTAAAAATCAGAGAAAAATCATAAGAAAACTCACAAATTACAAAACCCAAATGTAGAATCATCATGAAAATCGAAAAATCAAAAAAGAAAACACGAAAATCCTATAAAATCACACACCTGAGTTGCAATAGCAATGATACATGAAATAGCACTCGAGCGACCTTCTCCTGGCTAGAAATCTCCTCATTCAATTTGTCAGTTCATCTGTAGACATCGCAGTCGTCCTCCACAAAGGCTGCTGAGTGTAGTTTGCTGCGCAAATGAAAATGTTGGCCCTTAATTTCTCTTTATAGGCATCCGACGTGTGAATGTGCTTATATACATTGACCCTTCCATGACCGTAACCCATTTGCCACGTGGCATGAAACAGATGAACTTCAAAATTGTTATTATTATTATACTAATTCATTTATCTCACATAAAATCTCCACAAGAGCATATTACATTGTGTTCTTGGCAATCCGTATTAACCATGACATATTCAGGTTTAGTATTACACAATGATATGTTAAAACACCCCATGACTTAAAACATCACATGATAAATTTATTTTGTAATCAAGAACAAACTAATTTATTGTGTGAACTAGAGCAAAGCCAAAGTCCTTTGGGACCCCACAACACTCTGAAAGAAGATGATAACGATTGATCTTGGGGAGGATGAGGACAACCACATAGAAGTTACTACACTAGAGGACCAAGGTGAGGAGGATGAGCCGAAGGAAGAAACAGGAGAAAAGAACGAAGGAAGTGGAATAGGAGAAAAGATTAAGGTGACATAGGAAAGTTGTGCGGCTAAGATGGATGTGGATGGGGAGCAACAAGAGTTGGAAACAGAGTGGGAATTCATTTTAGAACTGTTATAGTTAACCGAGCCATTACCCACGGTATAGTCTTTAGTGATGGTCCATTGGAGGAGGTGTATGCAAGGCACATGACAAGGTAAGGAAAGAGTAGTTAAACATGTGATTGAGCAGCTGGAGGGGAAGCAGAATGTTCCAAATCATATTCATTCTAAAATATTCCATATTTGACGGTTATACCAACAACGGAGGGTAAAACCTACAATCTAGCTCCAAGAAGTTTGAGCACAAACGAACCCATGGCAAGAGTTCACACAGTGCCAATTCAATTCGCCACCTTTTTTTTAATACATACAAGTATGTATGGTAGAGGTGCATATTATGGTGGTGGATCGAAAACATGCAAGTCTTTAATTTCCAAGTTGAGGAGAGAGAGCAACGATAGTAGCATTCGGACAATGACAGGGAAGCAGATATGGTCTTCAAGCATTGTAGAGCATTGCACAGAAGGACATGCAAGCCACAAAATTCAAATGTGGTTTGGGCAAATCCTTGTACAACTTCAACAAAGGTTGTGGAGCATATGGCGGGCAGAGGAAACAAAATGCAGAATGCAACACAACTAACTGCGAACCTCTTCAATTATTTGGTGAATGCTAGGTATATAATTAAGGACAAAGTTGACATTCAGCAATTGATTGTGCAAGCTGTGAAAAATGTTATGGCACCAAAGATGGTAGGCAATTCAAGGCATAGTTAGCAAAGGCGTGTAGTGCCGTGTGAAGCCACAAACACCTAATTTGGTCGTGGATGTCAAGCCCACTCAGACATCATAAGAGCCGATGATTCTGTTCCAAAGGTTCATGCAAGCGCGAGATAATAGTCAACAAATTGCAATTATTCTTCATCGTAGTCAACGAGTTCCAATGTCTACAAGTGAAAAATGAGCAACTCAGAAAGGAGACATAGGCTCTTCATCTCCAAGTTGCGATAGTATAGCAAGAGTTGGATAAGGATAAAGATGATTTCAAAAAGTATAAGGATCGTAAGGAGGCCAAATATTAGGATGATGCTCAAGATGTGTTGTTGTGAAGACACACAATGAATAAAGAGAGGACAATGTTAAAGGTAGAAAGTTAGGAGTATAGGACATAAGTAGCTTGGAAAAAAGGTTACATAGAAAAGACATTCTTACTGGGAGGAAAATGAAAAGAAAGTCTCAGATGACATGGCTAAAGAAAGGGAGAGAAAGGTAATTACGGCAAAGAATAAAGAGTTTCCACGCTTGTTCTCTTGTATTCATGCTGAAAATAAAAGCTTGTATTCATGCTGAAAATAAAAGATGCATATTATAAGATTCCTTTACTAGAAAATTTTAATGGATATGTCTAACAGGTAATAGTCAAAATCCATTCTTGCCTTTGGCTATTGATGTATTGAGTTGCCACCATGCATCATCCAACATCTCCCTAAGTTATTCGCCCAACAATCATGCTTGAACAACATCTCCCTAAGTTATTCATGCTTGAACAACATCTCCCTAAGTTATTCGCCCAACAGTCATGCTTGAAGAAGTGTGTGTACCACCCCTTAGTTGGAACTCTAGCACATTTGGGCTTTTGGAGTGTGACAATGTTGCTCCAAGATTTAAATTTGTGATACTCTTTGGGTTGCCAATGACCGAGCTGGATCCTACCTTGGTTTTCAATGGGGGTTGGACTGAGTTGGTGGAAGTTGTCCCTAGATCAAGGTGGTTGCTACTAGAGTTGCCTAGTCCAGTCGTAGCTCTCCTCTCAAATGCATTTCAAGGTAACAGATAAACATTTCCTTTGCGTTCTCTCCTGCATTGCATCTCAGTTTGCAAACCGCACAATTCCTTGGCTGACTCTTGTTTTCATTGTAGTGGTCGTAAATCTTGTTGTCTTTATCATCCACATAAGTTGCACTTGCCTCTACTCAAGCTTTTAACACTTTAGCATAAGGAACTCCATCACATGAACCTTTAGTGGCATGTACCTTAATCATGTGATTAACCAAAGGGCCAAACAGGAGGTAAACCAATCCTTCTTACTATCAATAACCTATCAATTAGTGTTTTACTTTTCAATAATACATAATGTTCTAACCACATTATGTGTGATATGTAACTATAGTTCTGGTACCAACCGCCCGTGGGTTCTATAGCCCCACACACAAAACACTCGTTGCTCTGATACCATAGCCTAGCTACGAGTCTTAATTTGATCACTAACTATGTATTGCTTAAGTTTATTTATTATTTTAACTGTTTAAGTTTAAAAAATATAAATTTAAACTATGTATAGCCTATGTATAAAATATATCAAACTATATTAAATTATATTTGAATATAATATAAGTTTATATTATATATTGGTCTCAAAGAAATGTGTGATAATCAGTTCCCTCCGTTGCTGGCGAAATTACTGCATGCGTGTGCGGGATTCCAGAAATCCTCGATGATAAGTTATGTCTTTGTACATGCGTGTGTGTGTCAGCATGTGTGTGCATACACTTATGTGTATGTGTGAGTGAGTGAGTACATATTATGCAAGTGTAGTTATTTAGGAGATTCCACTGTGTGTGTGGGTGTGCGTAATACTAACTTATGATGCAGATTTTGGACTCCTTCCACATCCACCGGATCTAGACGATGACATGTTATAAGAGAGATAAAATTCTGATATATATTTAACTCAGGTGTACCACATCCACATCCATTTGGTCCACCACGTCACCTGAAGGGTGGTTATACAGTGTCGGTTAAGGGGATTATGCTTTATCTGAGTTGTGAGATTAATATAACTGAATTTTTGAGTTTTCATCTGTATAAACATTAATTTAATTACAAAGTAAAGAGTAAAGATTAGGTAAAAACATGTTTATTGTTTTGATTGGTTATT
Source organism: Selaginella tamariscina (assembly GCA_003024785.1). Lineage (NCBI taxonomy): Eukaryota > Viridiplantae > Streptophyta > Lycopodiopsida > Selaginellales > Selaginellaceae > Selaginella > Selaginella tamariscina. The sequence continues at coordinate 57,876 of PUQB01000335.1, read as the reverse complement.
ATCTAAACTAAATAAATTCAAATTTACTCTTCTAAATCCAGTATATATATTTTACATGCAAACATATATCAGATTCAATAATACATACATACATACACACACATAGATATACTATAATATTTAAATTATATTATATGATAAATAATTTTAAAATAAAAAATACACTCTCTTTCTAAAATAACCTTAGGTTTGTATATTAATATTTAGTTTTGCTGTGACACATTTGAATCATTCCAAGGTAACAACTACCGTAATAACATCCTACTACTCAATTAGTTAATGTTGATTATCTTGAAGGAGAACCTTTTGAGTCATGATCTAGCGCACTCTTGGTTTCAATGTGCCTGCATACATAGCGTACATGAGACCTATATAACATAGATATGTAAACTATAAGTTAAAAATATAGTTCATGAAATAAAAAATAGAGAACAAGAATTCAAAAATGCACAACCTTTAATAGTAACTTTAATATAACCATAATAGTCTATACTGAAGGGAGTTACATGTAACCTGCTATATCAATTTGCTCAACATAAACATGCTTGGAATGAACCTCTTGTAACTCCAATATCAGATTAGATGTTTAGGTCCTTGTGCAGTCATCTTCAATATTAATAATGCATGTCAAATGATTATGCACTTAAAAAGGTTATATCAAATTACACATGTCACAGTCCATTTTAAAGTATACATATATAGTAGGTTAAGATTTTATATTAATAATATTTTAAGAAAATCATAATTAACATAAACTCTGGAATATACAAATTCTTTAAGAATATGTAAATAATAATTATAAAACTTTATAAAAAGAGTATCTGAAAGTTATAGGAAACAGTTCAAAACTTAATTGAGAGCTTTCTTGAATCTATTGTTGCTGAAATAATAACATAATTAAAAGATCAACTTTTCATCACATTTTATGTTTAAACTTAGTTTACAATAAAGAAATCTATAAACTTAAGTTATTTATAATATGTAATATCCTACGGTGGATATGATGCATGCATTTGTGGCAGTGGGGTTAGCATCGTGACCTAGTATAAATATGGGGCTTCCAGTGGCCTAGGCATCGCTTGAATTACAAAGCTTTTTATTTGGTGGAGAAGTTGGGTATTTTTTTGTGCCCAACAACTTTACCCTTGTTGTTTTTCTTAGTCTTTAATTCTTTTTTTTTCCCTTTCTCATAGCAAAGTGGCATGCGATGTATGATGCCTTGCAAATGGCAATAACGACACAAACCCGTCTTTTTAAGAGCTGGTTCATAGTCCTCAACCTACAACTCAACATTGTTGCTGCTCTAAGCTCTTCTTTTAGTTCTTCGGCAAATTCTCAAGTGCATCCTGGAGATCTCTGAAGATGTGTATCATTTGTGTGAACACTTTCAAGCTATCGTTCAACATCATCAATGGTTGGAGGCCCAAAAGCTAATTAAGCTGACCACTTGCTTCAAGGTGTGGCACTGTCACAACTTTTCCTTCTCCCTTTATACCAATTAGGCAAAGGGCCAATTGATGTTTACGAGAGGGCTCCTGATCGTGACGACTCAAGTCTACTTAGGTCTTTTACTCACATATTCCACATATTCCACATATCCCACATCTTTACTTAGGTAGTCAACTCACCAAGTTACAACTATGACAGACACTTTAATGATACAATGATTTGGCTTCTCAATCACCTCTACTAACTTATTAACTAATGAATTATAAAAACTAACTGAATATAAATTTTATAAACAATAAAGTCAGTGGTAAAATTGTGAAGGAAGCACTACGTATGGTATTGGAGGCCGTATATGAGCTGTACTTCCTTGCATATTCACACGAAAACCGTCCTGGCTTGGATGAACATTTGGCTCTCAAAGAAGGTTCGTGTGTGCGTGTGCGTGTGTGCATGTGTACGTGTGTGTTAGAAGATACACGATAAGCATTCAAATCGAATGAAAGCTAGGTGTATGTTTAATGTTTATAACATTATAAGCACATTATAACTATGTGCTGCTCTCACGTTATACATGTAATACACACTCACATGCATGAATTATAAAGAACTGAAGTCAAAGCTATTCGAACTGAAGATGGGACCACATCAGCCTTTCTCGAACACATGAAGTCAGTATTGTCTCAACTAGAAAGTACGAAGGAAGTTATGAATGAGGATGATAAAGGAGTAGTACTTCTCAAACATGTTATACGCCAGAGTACAAGATGCAGAAGACGATTGAAGAATTCATTCAAGATGTTTCCAGAGATGCAAGCTGCACTAATCGACGAGGAAGATCAAGAGAATTCGTGAGCAAGTAGTGACATCAAGTGCTCTCTTTGGAGGCTCCTCTACAAAGCCAACAAGAGTCCTCTATGTGCGAGAGGAGAGAGAAGTCAGGCCGGCAGCAGTTTTCAAGCTAACGGTAGTAATAGTTGCTGCCAGCTACAAGTCAGCAACACCAACTTGCGAGAGAAAAGGGGAGTACAACTATTGCAAGTGTCTGAGACACTACTCAAGAGAGTGCAGAGATAGAAGAGATAGAATAGCTGGACTTCCACGAGGATTGGGAAAGAGGAAGAAGCTGTTGAGTCAACCAAAGCTCTAATGTTAGAGATGCTTCAATTTCAAAAGTGACAAGAACGTACTACGGTTGGACTGATGCGACCATGCATATGACTCACGACCGCATGCTTTTCTCACATACCAAACTCTCTCAGCATTTTAGCATTTTCTTCTTTATTTTATCTACAGTTGGTGGTTTAACTGTCTGTAATTCTTACTCTGTGATGTTAATGAACCTCAATGGTTTTCTTGTAATATTTATATTTCAGTTAAATAACATCTTTGAAATTCCAAAAATAACTAACTAAAAAATATTTGACTCCGATATATTACATAAACTGTTTCAACACTGAAAAACTTAGTTTCTAAGTGTTTAAAATAATGACATATATATTCTAAAGATATTTTTTAATTAAAAATCATAACTAAAGAACATTAATATATTAAAAATATTTAAAATATAATTTACAATTTTACTACTTGCAATAATGAGTGGTATACACTTTAATGTTGGACTGCAAGAAGAAGATGTTGGAATAACAACTGCCCAAGCCTCTATTGGAAAATCCAATGCCTTATTGAGAATTAAGACATTTAAAAATGTTAGATAATACAAGATACAAGTGTATGTATGTTTTTGTTCAAAATATTTTACAGATGAATGATCAGAAAATGAATAGGTAAAATGTTGTGTAAGTTATTATTTTAAGTGTTATTAATTATGTTTTGATGGAATATAAGTTACTAACTAGTTTCTAGAGAACTAACTATAACTATAGTGGAACTGGGCTCTAATCAGAGTTCCAACTCTTCTCATGTATTCTTCTCCTACTGGTGATTGTCTGCATTTCATATTCTCATGCCAAGATACAAAAGGATGGACAATAGTAGAAAGGATACACACAAAGATAGATGAGCATGCTAGAGAAGAGTGTCATGAGGCCCATGTATATAGGCTCTTCCAAGGAACTGGGGACATGAGGTTGCACCCTATGTAGTCCCTCCGCAAGTCTAGTTGTAAACAATTACAAAGTAGGGCAAAATAATGAACAGTGAAAATCTGACAGAAATTTTTTCATCTCATCGTCTAGACTGGTTGAGGGAGTCTATAAGCAGCTTAAGCCACGTTCTGAATATTCTTGGATATCCATATTTGCGCATTCCAGCTGAAGAAATCAGAATCCTATTCAGAGTGCTCATGTGGAGATACGAAAGACTCAGGGATATCATTGAGCAAAGCCTACAACCGTTAATTAACAACTCAAGGATCAAATCACCAATCTAGTAGTCATAGTAATTCTTAATTAGATGGCCGGGGGTCGAAAAACCAAAATTATATGAGGACCAAAAGGAGGCAGTTCATGGTGTTCTAGAGCCCAAGTGGATATATATAGAAATACAAACAGGTGTTGAAATTACCTATTTCATGGATTGATAGTATGATGGAATAGAAAAGAATTGGAGAGCCATAGCATAATATTAGCAGCTTAGTGATTTGATAATGAGACGTGATTTGAATAGTTTATTTTAAACGAACACAATTAATCTTTTGTTCAAACATATGTTCTTTTACGCTATTAGCATTGAAACTAGTTAGTAACTGATATCCCATCAAACCTATTAGTTCTTATATCCATAATTCTTTTAAATCTAAAATCTTTTGTTCTTTACTACTTTCTAATTAAATTACTGAATTATTTATACAGATGAAAACTCAAAATTCCGGTTGTATTAATTTCACTGCAACTCAAACATGAAGTAGAAAAGAGCAAAGAGCACATAAAACATAATGCCCTTAACCGACACTATATAACCAGCTGATGACTGAGATGGACTTGGCAACAGAGACGAAGATGGTACAACAGTGTCGGGAACGGGAACGGGAGTGGGAGCAGGAGCAGGAGCAGGAGCAGGGCAGGAGCAGGGCAGGAGCAGGAGCAGGAGCAGGAGCAAGAGCAGGGGCACCCTCCGGCTGGCGTGGTGGACCAAATGGACGTGGATGTGGTACACCTAAGTTAAATATATGTCAGAATTTGATCTCACTTATAACAACAAATTCAATACCTTGTTTTGGTGGAACATGGGGAGTCATTGTCTGAATCCGGTGGGTGTGGAAGGAGTCCAAAATCTATATACATCATACGTTAGTATTACTTCTTCATACATACACTCACTCACTCAGACACACACTGTTGACACACGCATGCACAAAAGGATAACTTACGATCAAGGATTTCTGGAATCCCACACAACCATGCAGTAACTTGGCTGGAATAGCAAGAAATGGAGGGAATTGATTATCACACAGTTCTTTGAGACCAACCATGTTAGTGCCATATTTTAGATAGTTTGGACAATTTTCTCTTAAGCCAGGAGCACACCACGGAGGCGGATTCGCAAGTTTAGAAATAATATTTGATCACATATGCTATTCCATGTAGACTCCGGTATTTTGTTAATGTTTGCACAGATTGAATCTGGTGTCACTTTCTTGTCCATCCTTAATTCCTTGCGATATGTAAATAATTCCTGTGTGATATTTATTTATACGAGGAATGTTCCCATATATGTGTATGTGTACTTTCAATAGTTATACAAAGGGCAAAAGGTTTAAAAAATGTATACTTATTTTTACCTTAAATTAAAAAGGTTGGATGACCATATATGACTATAAATTATTTATAAATTAATTAAGGCATCATCCAAAGTGTGAGACGAAGAACACAAATAAATTTAAATCATTTAGGTTATACAATTGATCATATGATATCAAATTTGATTAATAATTCTAATATATTAAGATATATCCATGTAGCCGGATTGTCAAATTTGAGCACTATAGATTCATTAAATTATTATTGAATTACATATAATGATTAAAAAACATTATTTAATAATTTAACCTTAATTTATAATCATACGGACACTTTCAAAGTGCACATTTTTTATACCAAGCGTGATAATGAAGAATCACATTATGATAATATAATCATTGATAAATATTTTACATTGAATTATTTTTAAAATTTTACATAAACTTTTGGATTTGTGGAGTCAACAACAGGCGAATAAAAATATATATATATATATATATCGTTTTAATAGTTTGATTTATGTATTAACAATAAATGCAAGGATATAAAATTCCTCCATATTCAATGTCATGAAAAAGGAACGAATGAAAATAAAAGATGGAAATAATTGAAAGAAAATGCAGACTATGTAAGTGTGTGTGTGTGTGCGCGCGCATGTGCCTGACTGTGTGTGCAAGCAGATGAAAATCAAAATGGAAATAATTGAAATAAAATGCAAGAGGATATCTATGTATTAAAAAGAAAAACCTAATATATAGTTGGCACGTGGCATATATGGCATGGCGACGTCACCATGCAATATATTATATGTAATATATACACGTACTATATGCTACTTTACAATATGTTTCAGGCCATGGGGAAAATGTTTTGCCTGTACGTGGTATATCAAACGACCAGGTTTATCTTACGTGGGAAATCGAACGGTGAAGTCTATAAGCACATTCACCCGTGGACAAGTGTCTATAGAAAGAACTTTAGGGCAACATTTTCATTTGTGCAGCACGGTTATACGGATATGTGGACGCCGTTCGATGTCTACAGATGAAATGATGGTTAGCTAGACAAGGGTTGCTGGAAACTTAACGTCTGATCTTATATTTGTTTTTTCTTTGCTTTGCTTGACATTCTTTAACTTGTTTCTATATCAAAGAAAAGCATTGTAAGGATTTCACAAATATTAATATTCTGCATAACATTTAAGTGTGCCTACTAGCATGTATGGCTAGGAATGAGGTACGTGAGTATGTTCAAGGCTGAATAACCTAGGCTCTTTAGTAACAACCTCACGCATAAGCATCTCTTGTGAAAGAAAATGAAATGAATAGAAAGCCAAAAGAAAAATAATTAATAAGAAGAAACTACCTACGAAAGGAGAAACTCCACATGGTGTTTATATATAAAGTTAGTATTTAGATTACCTTATAAACCAGATTTACCACACTCTAGTAACTTTCATAGTCACCTTATTTACCTTTTTAATGCCTTTAAATTTCTGCACAACATATACAAGAGCCCTAGATTAGGGCAGATTTACAGGGTAGAAATTAGGGTGATTAGGGCAGATTTACAGGGTACAAATTAGGGCGTGATTGAAGGAGCTTTACAGTAGTAAGTATGGAGTGCTTAGATTTCGTTCCCAATGAGAAGCCGGATTGGAGAAGAACGTCTCTCGAAACAAGCACAATGATAGAACAGATTGTTGAATATTACAAAAGGTTCGAGAATTTGCCCGAGGAGAGCAAATCATGGGTATACAGAGCAAGCACTTGCAGAGTTTCTGTTCCAGGTAAACAAGATCGAGAAAGAGGGTTCGACACATATCCAGAAACACAGGAAGCAATCTCAAGGGGCCCTAAAGCTTGCAGAGTCGGAGGAATACACTCCGCAGGAAGACCACAGGCTGGAGAGTTTATGCTGCCTGTACAGGGCACTTAGGCACTGGTGGACCTCAAAACCCAAGCTATGCATAGAAGAGCTTGAGAAATCACATGAGCTTCTACTCGGCTCCACGCAGAAAGAGATTGCAGGCAGATCCGAAGCAAAGAAGACGAGGTTGTTATGTGAACACCGAAGACGGCGTTCATGTCTTCATGTGGCCGACTAAGGTCCGGAGTGCTCTTGAAAAGCTTCTTAAGAAGATCACCTCACTTGTTTCTGACGTTCAATCTTACAAGGATCTCAAGTCTAGAACTGAAGCGCTCTTAAAGCTGGGAGGATGTTTGAGTTTGAAAACATACATCCTTTTTGGACGGGAACGGCCGCAGCGGTCGGATCTTGCTGGCTTATCTACTCCGGAGTGTTATGCCATTTCCTAATGTTTTTCTAGTCGATCGAGATGCTGACTATGGGCTTCCTCCGTTTGTGGCTCCGGTCTACTACTACTACGACTGCTTTCAGTCGGTGCAGTCGAAGAAAGATGTGGCGTTGAGGACGGGAGGTTTGTATTTACAGAAGAATCCAGCACGTGTGAATTGGGTGCACCCACAGATCTTACTGCACTTGTGATAGAGGGGGTTTATGTTGGGTGGAAGAGATTCTTTCAGCAGCTAGAATCTAAACAAGTTTCTACTGAGCCCCTTGCAAGCTCAGAAGACTTTCATGAACAAGTTTCTACAGAAAATGGGCTTTAAATGTTTCTGAAATATTAACGAAATGTCATATAATGGTAAACAAAACCCTATCTATTTAATAAGCTTGAAATATTCTAATATCCATATTCAAGTTTATTTTAACTATAAGTAAACCTGATGTTAATTCTATGACAAAAGTGTTAAACTCTCGAGTATGACCATGTTTAGTCCGAAAAGAATCCAGTGGTGAGTTCACCACAACAAAAAAGTCTACTGCTGTAAAGCCTCTACGCCTACCAAAATACCCTCGGCAATAGCTGCTGGCATATCTGAAAGCGAAGGCCCCAAGAAACTGTTGTATAACCTGGTGCTCATGATGTTATTAACACCGACTTCCTTAGCCTCCACATTAAACGGAAAACACCGATTGTTATATGCAACTTAAACAAAATTAATAACTTAAAAAGACTCATCCACAAAGTGGAGACAACAAGTAAGCGAGGAGCAAACGTCCAACGCGGCCGTTGCCATCGCAGAAAGGATGTATGTGTTCAAACCTGAAAAAAATAAAACCCGAAAGAATTAAATTCTTAATAGCTTCTTTAGATTATTTCAGAACAATATTTAATTAGATTAAACACATTACCGCACAGTTATCTAATGAACATTGAAACAAATAAAAACTTGATAGAAAGAGCAACACTAACACTGAAACCATACACCAGTTTGAAACACTCGTTATTAATGTGAGATAGAACACGTTATATATAATATCTTATAGATAGATAGATGTAGAGAAGATATGTATGAAGCATATATACGTTGATCTCTACCTGAAAAAGAAATCCGATGCAGCCTGTATATGATTCTCACTTGAGCTAGTGATCCATTCCTATTCCATATCAGGTGCCTCATGAGTGCTTCTGCAAGCTCGGGCTCGGCTCTATCCTCTCCACCAACGGAAACGTAACCGGTTCGAAACTGGCCAGCTTCAGGTATCTCTTGTCTGCCCATCACGATACCATGTAACTCCGTTATCCTCTCAGCTTCGAGTGAAAACACATTGTTTAAGTCACACACACACGCACACACACCTGAGGTGGATTTGCGGCTCATGTGTTCATCTCCATATAAGCTCACGTTTCTTTCGTCCATTCTCTCACACTTGATTTTCTCCTCTTCAGTAGCAACTCCGTCAATGTAGTTCATGACCAAGGCCACATCTTCAACGCTTCTTAGACCGGAGACATTAACGAACCTGTAACGTAGAAATATTAGTATCTGTGGTGTGTAGACATGCTTATGATGGAGGAAAAGCCGCCTTCCGTGTTGAATTCCCTTCAACGCCCATGGCTGCATACACTGCTGATAAGGAATCGCGTAGTAAGCACGGGATAGCTGCTCTCTTCTGATGATTATTGATCTTACATCCCTGCAAACCCCCGCCGAGACATCCCCGTCGTATATTATTCTTGGGACACTTGTAGAACACGTCCCCCTTTAGGAGGACGTGTATAAAAAATAAAAAGAAAATTCACATTTACTTTATTACTTAATTCCTAGTGGTTTCTTGCCTATAACATACACTAAAAACCCATTCATAAATGCATTTAAATAAAAAATATATTAATTCAGAAATGCATTAACCCTAAAGGACATTACATTTTAATTTTCTAATTTTCAATAAAGATTTAATTTTTTTTCAATTTATCTTATTAAATTTTTCTCATGTCATACCACAATGTCCTAAATCCTCTTAAATAATACTGGGAATAAAGGGGGCCGTATTCTGCAAACTAGCCTCTCTGATATATAAAAACAAGCTAATTAATCGCGAGAGAATAAACAAAGAAAAGAAAAAAACAAATACAATGACGAAATAAGAAATCGCACAGACGATGCGGGATTGCAATAAGTGGGAACATATACAAGATCACACACATAAACAATAAAGAAAAAAAACCCAAGAATCATCACGAAGATCATAAGAAAACCCACAAATCGAATGCAGAATCATCACGAAGATCATAAGAAAACTCACAAATCGCAGAACCCAAAATCATCACGGAAATCACAAGAAAATCAGGCACCTGAGTTGCAACAGCAATACACGAAATAGCACTCGAGCGACCTCCTTCTAGCTAGAAATCTCCTGATTCGATTTATCATTTCATCGGTACACATCGAAGTCGTCATCCACAAAGGCCGCTGAGTGTAGGTCGCTCCATCGCTGCGCAAATGAAAATGTTACCCTAAATTCCTTTTTATAGGCCTTCACCGTTACCACATAAGCCGTGTGATGTAGCACGTACATTTGCCACGTGGCATGAAACTTATGAACTTCAAAATTGTTATACTAATCCATTTATCTCGCAGAAAATCTCCACAAGAGCATATTACATCCTGGAAAACATGGAACCGGGTGGCATCCCTACAAACATACTCTAGCTTTAAACAAACCCTTGTGTTCTTGGCAATGCGTGTACGCTCCTCAGATCAGGTTTAGTATTAACTTAAAACATCACATGATAAATTTACTTTGTAATCAAGACCAAACTACTTTGACACGCACTATAAATATTATAACTTTATTTTTTATTGTGGGATTCGATATATGATGAGCCTAAATGTAACCAGAAATAGACTTGTTCAATGCACTAGGAGTTAGTAAGTATCTTTTAAAGAAACCCTAGGCAAACCTAAAACCTTGGAGTTTTCCTTTTTAAAAAATACTCCAAATATGTTTATTACATTAATAATTATAACCTAATTAACTTATTAGTTTATAAATATTTTGTAAACTTTTTAAACCTTTTGCCCTTTGTATAATTATTGAAAGTACATATGACACATATATGGCAACATCTCCTCAATATAAATAGATATCACACAGGAATTATTTACATATCACAAGGAATTAAGGATGGATAAGAAAGTGACACCAGATTCAATATGTGCAAACATCAACAAAATACCGGAGTCTACATGGAATAGCATATGTGATTCAAATATTATTTCTAAACTTGCAAATCCGCCTCCGTGGTGCGCTCCCGACTTAAGGAAAAACTGTTCAAATTATTTAAAATATGGCACCAACATGGTTGGTCTCAAAGAACTGTGTGACAATCAGTTCCCTCCATTTCTTGCTATTCCAGGCCAAATTACTGCATGGTTGTGTGGGATTCCGGAAATCCTTGATAGTAAGTTATTCTTTTGTGCATGCGTGTGTGTCAGCGAGTGTGTGTTTGAGTGAGTGAGTGTGCGTGGATGTGTGTATGAAGAAGTACTACTGACATATGATGTATATAGATTTTGGACTCCTTCCACACCCACCGGATCCAAACAATGACTCCCCCATGTTCCACCAAAACAAGGTATTGAATTTCTTGTTATAAGTGAGATCAAATTCTGACATATATTTAATTTAGTACCACATCCACGTCCATTTGGTCCACCACACCAGCCGAAGGGTGCCCCTGCCCCTGCCCCTACTCCTGCTCCTGCTCCTGCTCCCGTTCCCGTTCCCCAGACTGTTGTACCGTCTCCGTCTCTGTTGCCAAGTCCGTCTCAGTCGTCAACTGGTTATAAAGTGTCGGTAAAGGGGATTATGTTTTATGTGCTCTTTGCTCTTTTGTACTTCATGTTTGAGTTGCAATGAAATTAATACAACCGGAATTTTGAGTTTTCATCTGTATAAATAATTCAGTAATTTAATTAGGTTTAAAAGAATGTTTATTCTCTCTCACACTTGATTTTCTCCTCCTCCATCAATGTAGTTCATGACCAAGCCCACATCTTCACGCTTCTTAAACCTGACAGTGAACAACATTCTTTTAAGTTAATTTAGGTTAAAAAGAACAGAGATGTCAACGAACCTGTAACGTAGAATATTAATATCTGTGTTGTGTAGAAATCATTACGATGGAGGAGAAACTGACGCCCATGGCTGCTCCCACCTACCGTACATACCTGCAAAAAGCTTTGGTTTAGTAATCTCTGTTAACAATATGTAACATCTAGAAAATCGTATTCTTCTCTTATATAGAAACAAGTTAACTAATCGCGAGAAATAAACAAAGAAAGCGGGATAAGTTCACATAAAAAAAAACCCAGGAATCACGGAACAAAATGAGCTGTTCACGTGTCAAAGTGAATAGCCACGTATCCTGAACGTGGCAGTTTGATGTGCCACGTAGATAATAATTAACAAAGACCCACTTTTCAGTTATTTGCCCTTGGTTAACCAAAAAAATGCTAATAATAACTACCACTGATTTTCTATTTGAGTGATTAATTAAATTAAAACATAAATTACTAATGCACAATTTTGATTTATCCGGTTACTGAAGGGATTTTGAAGATATATGTTATAAATATATGTTATGCAACCAAGGGCACCTACTCAATATCTTTAATTAAAATTATATGTTAAAGTGTTTTTATTGTTATTTTCTGATGTGAAGTCATTGGCTATAATTTACTAGTGTCTCTTTCTCTTTATATATATATATTTATATATATTATATAGGCAATGTAGTATATATACATACATATATATTACACAACCATGTGAATGTGTAGAGAGACTTTTTAGTTGTTACATACTCTATGTATAATATATTATATGTATATATAATAATATATACATATATAATTATATACTCATGTACATATATATGTATGTCTATTTACACATAAAAGTTGTTTATTTTAATTATTTATTAATTATACATATAAGGAAATCTCTTTCTCTCTCTATATATATAAATATGTAAATTTGTGTACATATGTAAACTAATGTTATACATGTATATGTATATATTTAAATTTAAATATAGTATTGTGTGTTTTTATTAATTTATTTAAATACATGCTAGATCTGAATGAAACAACATATATATATATAAAGAGAAACACACACACATACACATATATGTGTGTGTTATAGACAAGAGACCTTCCAAAGACCATGTATATTATTTATATTAATGACTTTGTTAATGTTCTTTTTGCAAAATAAATAATTAAGTTTATCAAATGTGTGTGTATATATATATCTTACATGTAAATAGTTGACATTTGAATCTTCCACTCGCTTTTTATTTATATGTTTCAGATCTTCCATTATTTCTCCACTTTTCACCTATTTTTGTAAATTATTCTTAGAAAAAAATACCTAATTAATTAATCTTGGTACACATTAATAATTTATGATACAACTAGGTAAAATTGCCTAGTTATTTGGCTACTACTAAAAAAATCGTGTAAGTGCCACATAGATGTTATGTAAATTATAAATCATAAATAATTAATATGTGAATAAATATATGATAGAATAAATGATTTTTTTAATTTAATTGGTTAAGACAAATTAACCACCCACTAGTGAAAAGTGAGTTTAAGAAAGAAATAATAGATGAACCCTAATAAGTCAAGATCGCAAAAAAAAACCAGAAATAACATAACTCAAATGTAGAATTAATCAAATCCTCATAATAATCGGAAAAATCAAAGAAAATACATAGCAAAAATTGCATCTGAGTTGCAACAATAGTGATATACAAATAGTACTCCAACTAACCTTCTTTTAGCTAAAATCTCTTAATTCGATCCATTTCATTAACAGACATCGACATCATCTTATCTCGCCTCCATTGCTATGCATAAATGAAAATGTTGCCTTGAATAAGCACTTGTCCACGTGTAAATGTGCTTATAGACCTTCACCATTCGATTTCCCATGTAAGATAAACCTAGTTGTTTGGTGTACCACGTCAAGGTAACACATTTTCCATGTGGCCTGAAACACATCGTAAAGTAGTATATAGTATGCATGACATTGTGTGATACTACATGTATTATATACACATGCATAATGACAAATGGGTGGTGACCCGGCTATGCCATGTGTTGCATACTGCCACATGCCAACTATTCCTTCCAAATACATATATATGTATCTTCATATCATTGGGTATATATATCATTTTCTTTCGATTATTTCTTTCTTTGTTTTAGTTGTTTTTTCTCATGGCATTGTATATGGAGGTAACTTTTCGTGTCCTTGCAACCATTGTTGATGTACAAACAAGTTTTTAAATCAATTCGTTCACAGTGGGTTATCTCCTTTACATCCACATATTTTGCTTTGCCTTACGACTCTATACATATGAGAGTTTATCTACAAATTTTTTGACAATGATCCAAGAAAATATGTTTATCATTGGTCAAATCATTTATATGTTATCATTGTTAGTGTAATGTGCATTTTAGGAATTTCCTACATGTTTAAAAGGGATAACTCTCAAATGATATAGTGGACTAGCCTTAAAGATTTAATAGAACAGTACATGTTTGACTTATTATCTTAAAAAAACATTTGATAAGATTGAGTATTTAATGATGTTTTTCAACAATTACATATAATTTTACAAACATGATGAGTCTGTTATGTACTAAATATCAAGTTTGATAATCTTGTTTAATGAGCATATCTTAAAATATCAAAATTCGATATGTTATGGTTAATCATGTAACTTGATTTTATTAGGTTCATTCATGCTTTTTATGCTGCAACTTTAAATGATACTTTTAGGTTGGCTCAACATTTTAAATTGGTTCTTGATGATAATCAAGGTCCACTTGGATTGTATGTTCTTCTTACTCATTATGTTATTCTGATGGAGATTGAATATTATAAATAAGCTCATTTTTAAAAGTTGTATTACTTTTAACATAGTTTCTCAAAGGGTAAGTGATGATGCCTTAGCTACATCTGTGGGGCATGTGTAAAGCACATGTCTCCTTAATGAGGTTTAGATTTTCTAGAACAGGATCTTAAAGTTTACTAAAGTTATCCTTTAAAGTTCAAAAGATAGGGGACTTAAGGTAAAACCTTATGTCTTATGCCTACTTGGGCATTTGAGCTAGACTTTAACATTATTCACACTGATAACCACTTGGTAATCATATGTTGCCACATGTCAAGCTTTTGGGTTTAAACTTTAATAAAACCACCCTTAGGGTTGACTAATTTTCACATCTTAACTTTGAGGTAGGGTTTCGGTTAGGTTAAACTTAACAAGTTTAGTAATTGGGAATGGCATTTTGTGCTAATCCACTTACATAAACATGAAAACATAAGGCGGCCTTCATCATATATATTAAATAGAGTGGCAAGCATGTTATATACTTAGAGAGTTTTGGTTCCTTCTTCCCCACCAGCATAAGCCTAATTTATGTCATGTTATTAAATAATAAACCCACTAACATGTGCATGCGTGTGTGTGAGTGTGCGTGGATGTGTGTATGAAGAAGTAATACTAACGTATGATGTATATAGATTTTGGACTCCTTCCACACCCACCGTAGAGATTCTCCATAGAGATTCTTCTTGTTGATTATTTTTCTTTTCGCTTTTTGTCATTCATTTCATTTTCTTAACTTTTTTTATGTGGTTGTGGAGGAGCTTTTAGAACAATTAATTTGTATCAACATCAAAAGTTGATTCATTATTTGCAATCCTCCTCCTTCACACTCACATGTAATGGTCATTGTTTTATTAATATTGCAACATATATTAAATGAATAGATGTATAACTTTCAAATATGTCGCTTTAATGACAATAGAGTTGAAGGTTCGTATAATGCATTTGAAATTAGTTATTTGAATTTTCATAAATAATTAGAATATTGATGTTGATACTAAAATATGTCTTAAAAGTATGCATTAAGATATTTTAAGGATATTCATTGCATAATAAGCTTACACAATAAGCACTATGCAAGCATTATCATTGTCGGCCCAAGCTCCTTAAGGATAAGAATCAAAGCATTCTGATTTAACATAAGGTGTGAGTTATTCTCGATTACTTTTTTATTATTTTTTTACTTTTTCGTTTATATATAAAATTTGCTATTCCAATTCATATTTTATTCTTGGCTCTTGCCCAAACAATTTAAATTGAAATTCTAAAAATTTGGCACCCATGAAAGAAAGTTGTTGCCCATTCTCTAATGTGAATATAGATGTTCTACAACCTTGGACTTCAATGCAAGTGTTATCACTAAAGATCACTCCCTTGGGCTTTAAAACTCTCACATACTCCTCAAGCAAACTTGCATTCATCATAATAAGATTAGTATAACTAGAATTAAGGACCCAAGTGCGTCCATGATTAAAATTCTTAACATTAAAACTTTCTTCTTCAACCTTTCCTTGTTCTACATACTCTATATGCTCTTCTTCTAAGTTCGCATTTCCCATGAGTTGTGGATAGTTGTGTGACCAATGTCCATGCATCCAGCAATGCTTACACTAATCATGATCAATCTGCTTTCCTCGACCTTGCTCTTTAGCTCCTCCATTTCTAATGTGTTCTCCATTGTCTACATCCCAATTGCAACGCCACCACATTACTGTCACGGCCCGATACAGAATGCAGGATACAAGATATGCCTATAGGATATACCTACAAGATATGCCTGCAGGATATACTTACAGGATATGCCTATAGGATATATCTATAGGATATGCCTGCAGGATATACTTACAGGATATTCCTACAGGATATGCTTAAAGATAAGGATCATTATTTTTAGCTCATGACCAGATTAGACTCATGACTAGATTAGCTTGGAGTTGTGAGTATAAAAGCTCCAACCTAATTGTTGTACAATTAGTTACTATCAACACTAGTCTTTTTACGATCAATCTTGTCTTGTCTTGCTCCTTACCTCCTATTCTTGTTTGTTTCTGGTTCCTAGTTCCTGTCCTGTTCCTTGTCCTGCTTCTTAGTCAAACTTCTTTATTCTCGAAATCTTACTCACTTCCTTGTTCCTGAATCATGGCTTGACAATTACAGAGCACAACCACGTTGCATTCCACATTGTCTTCCACATCCACCTCCCAAAATAGTACTATGAATAAGCATGGCTTGTTAAGGTTCATGTCCTCCACGTTCTTGACAAAGGATTGTGTTAAACAAGAAAACCGGAAATCCCACCTTTTCCTGTTTAACCAGTTTCCTTTCTCCTAACCTTTAAGAAAGGCTACACACTTTCTTTCCTTCAACTTTCCACATTTACATATATTAAAACTCCTTCTCTCAAAGTCACAATGACTGGTCTCCGAAGTCAAGGGCAAGAACGGATTTTGGCTATTGCCTTGTTAGATCCATTCATTGGAGTACACATTTATACACACAAGATCTTATAATATGCACCTTTCATTACTAACATGAATACAAAAGACAAAGTGTAGAGAACCTTTATTCCTGCTAGAACTTCAAATGGAGACCCCTTCTCCTGTTAGAACTTCCTGTGAAGACCCTTCTGGAGACCCCTTCTCCCTTGCCCTAATTACTCCTTAACTACCCTTCCTCTCGCCACGTCATCCTTTACTTTTTCCTTTTCCTTCACCTTTTTTTTCCTCTCGTAAGGATTTTCCTTCTTCACAGCCTTTCCTTCCTTTTCTTATACCTTTTCCTCTCGATACTTCACAGCCTTTCTTTCCTTTTCCTTATGCACCTTTTCCTTTTCCTCTCGGTACTTCATAGCCTTTCTTTTCTTTTCCTTACGCACCTTTTCCTCTCGGTAAGGATTTTCAACCTTTCCTTCCATGCTTACTACGGACCTTTCTACCCTTATTCTCTCCACAGTAGGATGTCCTATGCTCCTAATATTTTTTACCTTTAACAGATTGCCTAGTTGATTAAGAGAAGGGAATCTTCCTCAAAACTTGAAGAAGCATTCTTTCAACATTAAACCCTCAACTCATTAATAGTGACTTGTACAACTGTAGTTTCTGCATTGTTTCTGGCATTGCATGTTTGGAATCATGAGTTGCTAGATCCATGTAGTACTTTGTCAACCTACTAATATGCACTTCATGTCAACACCTTCTTCATACTTATAGTTTGCTAGCTTGGTGTAGAGGTGCATCAACCTCCACAACTTTTGTGCACCCTCACTCATATTCACCTTAAACATGACACTTGCACTAAGAAAACAACAAAAACAACCTCATGCACGCTCATCTCAAATCTACCACTCTCGATGCAACTTCATCGACTCCACCATGCCCCGATCACTAGCTCAACATCCTTGCCACTGATGATCCCATGCACCCCATGGTACAACAACCATGCCTCCATGAGACACTTCCACAATGCAAAAGTCTTTGCCTTGGAAAGTAAAGGGTTTGATTGCGACTTTCATTTAACATAGCCTCTTTGTATATAAGGAGGATTTGTTAACCTTGTATGTATCTTTAAGGTTAAATACACATACTTTTCAATTGTCACAATCACACTAGAAGAAGTCATGCATAGATTTGATTAAGTCGCCGTTACCTTGAATGCTTGAGTCTACCGCTTGCTTGCTATTGTGGCTTCGATACCATGTTGCAATTCTAAAGTAAATAAACTTTCATTGAAAACACTAGATTAGTGGTGGTAGAGTAACTGCTCATATATATTTTCATCACCACCAACTTATTGCAATACCACCAACCTATTTACCTAGTTAAGTAAATATCAAGGTTGATTAAGAAAAGGCTTCATTTTTAAGCTATTCCAAGATTGGGCTTGTAATTATATATATATAAATATATATCACTTAATTCTTTACCATAATTGTAATATATTATGAATTTTTGGTCTCAAACAAATGGTTAAAATTGATACATGCACATGTATGAACTAGACTTTTTTTTTCTTATAAAATGATATTGATTAGTTAGAACAAGCTTTACGTACATATAGTCCATGTGTACGGCTCTAAAATTAAATAAATAAATATATATATATATATATATATATAGGAAATTACAGGCGAATTTCCAAGTACAAGGCCTAATTTTTGAATTTTGAAATTTAATTTTTTCTTGAAAAATCAATCCATAAAATATTGGCCCAAAAACAAATTAAGAGTGCAACGTTCTAAAATAATAACATAATATACAATAAGTTTAATTTTTAATATTTAAATTAATAGTGGGATTTACACTTGTAATTTTAAAATTAAAACTAAAATACTCTAATTTATAATTTGTAAATTTAATTAAAAATTTAATAATGCGATTTTAATTAAATGTAATATATTTAATATAATATTTTAAATTAAACTATATAACATATAGTTTAAAAGTATAAGGATGCACTCTTTCTAAATTTAAGATTACATAAGTCAAAATAATTATAAGATTAGTATTAGTATATATTCATAATTTTGCTTAATCTACATAGTTTGGAGTTTGACCCAAACTAGACTTAATAGGTCCATAATCAGGGTTTAACAATAGTATTTGTTATGGTAACAAATTTATTGTTATTTAGAAACTTATAATTCAATGATTTCATAAATATATTTGTATATTCTCAAGAATCTTTACATTTTTCTGTTTAAATATGTTTCATTGTGATTATGCACCACAAACGTATATAAAATTTATTTAATGTACATAATTTATAAATAAAAAGATATATTTGAAAACTTTATGAAAAATGAGAGAGTATATTAATATTTTAATTAATGTGTAATAAATTTTAAACATTGTACATGAAAACAATATTAGCATTATTCCAGTCAACTATGAGTTGACTTATACATTTTATCAACTTATTAAAAGCAGGCAAGCACGATGTTTGCCAATTCCAGTTGACTTGGGGTTTTTGAACTTCCTTGAAGTGACTAGGTCTTCCATCCGGATAATATGAAAGCTCAACTTTGACCACGGCTTCACCGTTGACTACAAATCCATTCAGAATTGTTGCACAAGGGAGAAGCACAAACTTCCCATTAGACATCTCTAAAACTGCATTATGCCAAGGTGTTGGTGTGTGAAATAGCTTCTCATTTGAGTCCCTCTGCATTACTACCAGTGAGGGATGAATAAGGTTGATCCCATACTTGGGCCCTTTGTTGGGATGCCTGTAATCAAATCCATCAGAAAGAAAACATTCATACACACACGCACGCACACACTTACGGGTGTATTGATATGCGAATCTGGACTGGAAAGAGCCATTCCACCATAGTAGAGTAGGCTCTATTTCTCTGAATCATAAGAAATGCAACTCGGCTGCAAAGCCTTCTCCTAGCAGCATTTGTAGCCAGAGTTTTGCAGCTCTCGTGTCCGGCAAGGTCTTCGAGCATAAACCTCTTGAAACCGCAGTAGAGCGCTGCAGTCTCTTTTTCATTCTTAATGTCGTACCGCAAACGTGACTCGTCGCTCCCGAACAAGAACGTTAGTATCTTCCTCGCCATCTCTGCACGCTCGGTTAGCACCGTCTTCACGGGGTGTTCTAACGTGGTTTGTTGTATCTTCTTCAGTGTTTTCTCTTCCATTTTGTCAAACAGGAAATCATCCAGGCCGTAGAAGGTGACTAGCCCTGGGTACAAATTGGCTGCCATCTTCCTGAACGTCTGCCCGTATGTGTCCACGTCGGCATCGTCAATCCCCACTGCAATGTCATATGTGTTAGTGCGTTATAATAACTAATTAATACTTGCCTGAGTCCGAGAAGACATGTCCATCAGAGACAATGTTGAAATGAATACCTGGAGGATATATGGCCTTTATACTATCAGCAACAATCTTCATAGTGTGTATAGCGAGCTCCTCGCCTTTGTCAGGTTGTTTCCCTAGGACCTTGCCTCTATTGCACGACTTAGCAGGAAAAGCCGGCAACACGAGCTGTAAGGGAATGCTCCGCACAACATGGTACTTTACTTGCTCAGCAAATCTTTGTTTCCCACCGCTTGTGTACCACTGATCGTGCTTTGGGAAGTGTATGAGGTTTTGCTCGAACACCTTAACCAGCTTCGACGTTGTAGCTTCTGCACTCGTCTGCCTAGGCAAAAGGAGCGAGGATCTAGCATCTGCACCTTTCCTTAGCAATATTGTGGCCAAGTACTCGACTCCCTCGTCGTCCCTGGTGAAAACTACACCATGGAAACCGCCTGCAGTGAAGATCTCATACACATGGGCACTCCAAGAGCCATTGTGTGCGTCTAAAGCTGCAGTACAAACTTGTTAATGGTAGGAGATCGAGCGTGCGTTTGCTCCTTGTGTTCTCTCGAGTTCTTCCCAGGCGTCATGAGATCATCGAACAGGAAGATGTCTCTTGGAATTGGACAGAATTGTGAAGCGCCTTTGGAGGTGAATACTACTTCACCGTTCTCGCGGTGGACATACAGGAATGCAATGCAATCTTTGGGAAAGACATGATATATCTTAGTGATGGGTGGGACTAGGTATATATACATTATATACACACACGCTGTAGAAGCACACACTGCTCGTTCTGTGTGTTTGAAACTCGTGTGTTTAACAAATTCAGTTTTGAAACAACAAGTTTTTGGACATATATAATGTTAGATAAGATCAAATGCATGTATATATTGTTTTCCATACGCATCTATATATAACCAGTCAACAATGTGGTACATTTTAAATTGAAAGTCAAATATTGAACACTGTTTGAGTCAGTTGTATAAGACGAAATACCGTTTAAGGACACGTGGGGCAGATTTGACCATTGAAAACGCACGACATAAACGTTTTTATAGAAGATAAATCTATATATTTTTGTATTTTATATAAATAAAAATATATATAGTTTACAAATTTGACTAAACAAGTTCTAAGTACCCACGAAATATAAGAAATAAACTAAGACGTACACGTATATATATGCGTGTATATATATACATCTACACACATGTATCTGTTACACCTGTGTATATAAACTTGTACTTATATTAGTACTATGTTATATATACTATACAGTAAATTAACCATGGTGAGATTTAATTAAGCTACTTAATTATTTCATAATGTATTAGTAATAGAGCCATTACATATCAAAGTTTTAATAACTTATTAATATTATTACTATTTTTGTAGCGAGTTAAATGGGCATATTCCAGCTATACGTATTATAAACAAAAGGTCATCATTTGCTGAGCATTATATTTAATAAGATGATTTTTCATGAATCAATGCTGATAAATTCACGTGCGTGTGTGTAATATATATATATATATAGAGAGAGAGAGAGAGAGAGAAGAGAGAGAGAGAGAGAAACTGGTCTGATTGGTTCAGCTCAAATTATATAAGGTCTTCTTTTAAAATAATTATAAGTTTAATGCAGACTTATTTTAAATTCATCTAGTAAGATGTGATTAAAAT
This sequence comes from Selaginella tamariscina, assembly GCA_003024785.1. Taxonomy (NCBI): domain Eukaryota; kingdom Viridiplantae; phylum Streptophyta; class Lycopodiopsida; order Selaginellales; family Selaginellaceae; genus Selaginella; species Selaginella tamariscina. The sequence goes on along the minus strand of PUQB01000335.1, from coordinate 35,962 downwards.
AAATTGCAACAATTTCATTTAACCCTTTTATATAATGTTAAATTTCTTCTTAGGAATTAAACAAGATTTTAATAAAGTTGCCATACAAATCTATATACATACGTTACAAAATACGGATATACCACGAATATACTAACGGGACACTTTCCCGCCAACTGTAAATTGAAATGTCCACTGAAGACGCATTCTAGGGTTAGGTCAAGTTGTGCGGCTATGGCGTCCTCCATGAGCGACAAGGGCAAGAACATACGCAAGCACAGGATCTCAAGCGCCACGGCGGAGCACATGGAGGATCTCATGGGGGCCGTCCAGAAGGCCAATCGTGCGGCTGGGGGCTGGCAGTCTTCCAAATCCAAGGCCGCACAGATGCTCGCTCCCCGCACTCCGGATGTGTATCCTCCTCCGGAGCCATCTAGCCGCAAGCTCGATCCGTTCTCTAAAGGTACTCACTCTATTTTGTATTTGGGATGTTGCGTGAATTTCATATATTCTGTACACA
>PUQB01000335.1:0-34625 GCA_003024785.1 Selaginella tamariscina | reverse complement strand
TATAGTATACATACACATACACACACATATATATGTATATGTATATACATGAATGTGTGTGTGTGTGAGAAATAGATATATATATCATATTATACAGATAAATACACATATATTTGTATATGTATATATAAAAGGGTGGCCAGATTAATCCAGCCACTCCTTCTAGGCCTCCTAAAAAGGTGGTAGGATTAATTCCGTCACCATTTCAAGCATGTGTGTGTGATAAATAAAGAAATATAAAAAATTTATAAAATACATATAAACATGTATATATACATACAATTGTGTGTGTGTGAGAGAGATAAAGAAATTAAATATTACAAATACACATACATATACATTCAAGAGAGATAAAGTAATTATATATATATTCAAATATACATGTACATACACATACAGTTTGTGTGTGTGTAAGAAATAAATAAATAAATTTATTACACACACACACACACACATATATATATATACACATGTGTGTGTGTGTGTCTGTGCAAGAGATACATAAATAAATTAAATTATACATATAGTATACATACACACACATATATATGTATATGTATATACATGAGTGTGTGTGTGCGAGAGATAGATAAATATATTATATTATATAGATAAACACACATATATTTGTATATGTATATATATTAGAGTGTGGCAGGATTAATCCCGCCACCATTTCAAGCATGTGTGTGTGTGATAAATAAAAAAAATAAAAACCTTATAAAATACATATAAACATGTATATATACATACAATTGTGTGTGAAAGAGAAAGATAAAGAAATTACTATATATATACACACATACATATACATTCAAGAGAGAAATAAAGTAATTATATATATATACAAATACACAATTACATACACATATAGTTTGTGTGTGTGTAAGAAATAAATAAATAAATTAATTATATTATATACACACCCACACATATATATATGTATATACATGTGTGTGTGTGTGTCTGTATAAGAGATACATAAATAAATTAAATTATACAGATAGTATACATACACACACAAATATATATGTATATATAGGAGTGTGTGTGAGAGAAATAGATATATATATTATATTATACAAATAAATACACAGATATATTTGTATATGTATATATAAGAGTGTGACAAGATTAATCCCGCCACCTTTTTAGGAGGCCTAGAAGGAGTGGCCGAATTAATCCGGCCACTCATCTTAGAAAGGTAGCGGGATTAATCCGGCCATCATTTCAAACATGTGTGTGTAATAAATAAAGAAACATAAAAAGTTTATAAAATACATATAAACATGTATATATACATACAATTGTGTGTGTGAGAGAGATAAAGAAATTACATATATACAAATACATACATACATATACATTCAAGAGAGAGATAAAGTAATTATATATATATATACAAATACACATGTACATACACATACAATTTGTGTGTGTGTGTGGCTGTGCATAATTAAATTATACATATAGTATATACACATATATATATGTATATGTATATACATGAGTGTGTGTGTGCAAGAGATAAATAAATATATTATATTATACAGATAAACATATATATATATTTGTATATGTATATATAAGAGTGTGCGTGTGTGTGCGAGAAATAGATAAATAAATTAAATTTTACAGATACACACACATATATTGTTTATGTATATACAGGAGTGTGCGTGTGTGTGCGAGAGATGGATAATAAAATATAGTATATAGACACACACACATATATGTATATGTATATACAGGTGTGTGCATGTGTGTGCAAGAGATAAATAAATAATAAATTATACATATAAACAAACACATGTGTTTGTGTATGTGCAAAAGATAGATAAATAAAATATAGTATACAAATACACACACACATATATATGTATATGTATATACATGTGTGTATGTGCAAGAGATAGATAAATAAATTATAATATATAGATATTGTATATGTATATACAGGTGTGTGTGTGCAAGAGATAGATAAATAAATTAAATAATAATATGCACACATATATATATATATATATATGTATATAGGAGTGTGCGTGTGAGAGAGAGATTTAACCTCTGCCTTTAAACCCTATTTGCATTGCCGCGCCTTCTTACACCACCACGCCTTCTAGCCTTCTTGTGATAGTGGATCTATGAATTTGTGGTGCCGCCGCTCTCAAACCTTTTGCCGCCTGTCTCCTCTGCTGCCTCGAAACCCTAAGAATATACCCTAAACCCTAGAATCAATAATATATATTAACCTAAATGAATATTCTTTCATTATATTATTAATAAGTTTATTGTGTAGGTGTGTGGGTGTATCACATACACACAAATAATATAGATCATGCAAGGGTTTAACATATGTGTGTCTGTGAGTGTGTTAAGTTTTCATGTATACACAATACATACATATACACATATATACACACATAGTATATATGTGAATATGTCACGTCAGTACATATGGATCGTGCATGGTTTGTGTATGAGAGAGAGAGAGTGTGTTGAAAAATTAATTTTACACACATTACATACATTAATACACATATATACATACACACATGTATACACATAGACATACACATATTACATGTGTGAATGTGTTACATATAGTACACAGTACATATGGATCATACATGCGTTTAACATAATGTTTTCAATAAAGAAGCAACAAATCTCCTGAGCTGAGCATGGTGACCCAACGATGATTATTCCAAATTAATCATTTATCTCGGTATGCCACATAGATGGTAAGATAATATGTAAGCAATATTAAAATTGTGTAACACTATCAATATTAGACATATGATCACCGTCACATATCATTACTTTTAATATCTGTATAAAAAGTCTATCAACCCCTAACATTATTTATATTGTGATCCAATCAGCGTGTGTATGTGTGTGCATATGTGTTTATGGGTGCTTTTAATGCGTGTGCATATATATGTAAATTTTGTATTGTGTTTATATATGTGTACAAAAAGAAACATTGAAATAAAGTGAAAATAATAGTAAAATCCATGCAAATTTTAACAAATATTTAATATACATTTACTTTTAACCTTAAACATAAATTTATACACTCAACTTGGTTTAGAGTTTAACCCTAAACACTAAGCCTCACAATTGGATGTTTTTAACACGTGTGTTGAGTTTATAAACATTTTGTGTGTGTATATGTAAGCCCCATTGTAGAGTATGTTGTTTGGGTTTAAACCGTAAACCCTAAACATAAAGCTAGATGCTAGACCCCTAACATTATTTATAATATGGTCCACTCATCGGCATGTGTATGTGTGTGCATATGTGTTTCTATGGGTGCTTTTAATGTGTGTGCATGTATATGTAAATTTTTTTTATTGTGTCTATATTGTGTACAAAAGAAAATTGAAATAAAGTGAAATAAGTAATATACACCAATGAATATATTTAAATGATACATGAAAACTTAACACACTCATAGACACACATATGTTAACCCTTGCATGATTGTGTGTATGTGATACACCCACCTACACACACAAACACAATATAATGAAAGATATTTGTTTAGGTTAATATATATATTATTGATTCTAGGGTTTAGGGTATATTCTTAAGGTTTCAAGGCGGCAGAGGAGATAGAGGAGATAGGCGGCAAAAGGTTTGAGAGCGCGGCACACAATTCATAGATCCTCTCACAAGAAGGCTAGAAGGCGTGGTGGTGTAAGAAGGCGTGGCAATGCAAATAGGGTTTAAAGGCGGTGGTGCAGCAAGGTTAAATCTCTCTCACACGCACACTCCTGTATATACATATACATATATGTGTGTGTATCTGTATTATTTAATTAATTTATTTATCTCTTGCACACACACACACACCATATATACATATACAATATCTATATATTATAATTTATTTATCTATCTCTCACACACATACAAACACATGTGATTGTATCTGTATAATTTATTATTTATTTATCTCTCGCACACACATGCACACACCTGTATACATATACACATATGTGTGTGTGTGTGTCTATATACTATATTTTATTTATCCATCTCTCGCACACACATGCACACATGCACGTTGTAACTAAAGTGGGCATGATATGTGAAAATGGGAATATAAAATAATTACTAATTAATACTTAAGTTTTAATTATTAATTAATCATTTAATTAAAATGTAATTAAGCCTTAAATATTAATTAATTAATAAATTAATCCTTCAATAACCTTATTTAATAAGGAATATTCCTAAAATATCTTAGAATATTCATATTATTCTAAAAATAGTTTACAATAATTAAGAAATACTATCAAATAATTACAAATGAAATCATTTTCTTATCAACATGTTAATTTTTTAATAAATACTTTCTTCCTATCATACAGAGAAATCTTCTCATTTTGTAAATCATCACTCTTTGGATTAATCGAATCATTTTGGTCAATATCTTGATGTTGTTGCCACCACTAACACTCTCACGAATGCAATTGGGAGTTGCTATCCTTGTTAATACATAAGATGTGATAAGAGAAGGTCTGCATAAAGGCTCATCTAAAAACTGACGTTCCTTAAGAATAATATTATAAAGCACCCAGTTGCTATCCTTCATTTTATAAAATTCAAAATCACGAGAAAGAAAAGCTTTAAGAAATGTTTGATATGGTGGATACTGCTTATAAAAGTTTTCGAGATTCTTCTTTCTGAGGCACATATCCAAGTAGTTCACTAGCTCATTCATGATATCGGTATCAGAATATGGTCGAAAGTGATTGGATGAATACAAGCAATGTTTTGGTTGAGCATAGCCTTCTGAGGAGAGTCGTCTACCATTAACATTTGTGCGTTCTTCATTATCCTAAGCGACTGATCTCCCCATGAGTCCCAATTATTCTTTCATTCTTGAAGAAGTATGGCTTGCTTTCTTTTTTTATATTATAAAATTCGAGAGGTTTATGACATATTCGTTGGTCAAAAATCCAATCTTATGAATCACCTCTTCTGCAACACTACAATGCTTCTTAAGCAAATTCAACAGCGGTGTTAAGTTGTGAATCTGCATGCATGACCAATCCCCACAAGTGCACCCATCTCTTTAAGCTTTTGAAAGAGACGATCCAACCCTGGACGAAAAATAATATCATATCAAATTTACCATGATAAAAATGAAATCTCCTTATTTGATTTCTTTTTTCCTATCCTCGGGCCTTTGTCGATGAAGCTGAAACCATTGACATCTAACAACACAATATGGCCATGAGTAACATGGATAGCGTTGCCTCTTGAATACTTTGCAAATCACTTGTTGCTCCCTTTCACATTTATCTGTTGACACTATCTCGTTGCCTATCCCTTTATCATTTAATTATACATCATCCTTACAAGATTCAGATATTGCAGGCGTTGAAAAAATTATTTTCGGAACTGAAGCTAATAGAAATAATGATGAAAAAACTGAAGTGGTCCCATGGTAACGATGTTTTGAGCTGCATTATTATCCATTTCCTGCATGAACTCTGTCATTCTGACATGTGGCACAAGAAATTTTGCCAAACCCTCTCTTACCTCATGGCAATGCTGAAAATCCATGTTCTCAATTTTTCATTACATCTGCAAAATGATAGTTAGCTGACCTTATAATTATTAAGGTATATTATTTACCTTGTTAATGTGTGACCCATGTTTTGAACTAAAAGCTTTTTTAATCTTTGAGAATTTATTTTCTGTACAAATGTAAACGAAATATACAAAAATGCCTTATGTTACACTCATTTACACTATTCGTCACTCTAAGAACTCATTAACAATTCTTCTTCGCTATTACCTTTTGAGTGAGGCGAAGAAGGTCTGGCCGTTGTGAGATGGTTCAAGATCTTCCGTATCTTCTGTTATGTTCCATGGGTAATAGAGTGTGTGAATGTTCTGTACTCCTCGAGATAACTTCGAGACAGGGTGGTCCTCCGGTAGTTCTGCAAATAGAGGCGATAATTACCTTCAGCTTTCTAAAGTAGCAGTGATTGTTGGGGTGGAACTCTTCGTCCTGTGGTGATGTATCATATTTGTTCTACGAGTTTGAAGTTGTTCCTCTTGTGCATGGATCATTTCAATAAGTACCTTTATTGATCATGTTGTTGGCAAGTGGCCCTATTCAATGCGTTGTATTGCTCATGAAGTTGTCATGCTACGTTTTCTTTGGCTAGCTGCGTGCCTACATGTGTAATCAAGGTCTCTATTGCACTCTGAAGTGTAGTAATTGACCTCTTGTACCTCCATCCATTGGTGTTTCACGAATTAGTGGTTCACCAGTACTTAGCCTAGTGATCTTTTCCTCATTTTGAGTTCTTTGGTGCTCTCGCTCCTGTGGCTCTGCCGCATGTTGCCCCATATCTTGCTGACTAGATTGGGGTTTTGTCTTACCCTTTTCCATGTGTCATTCTTGATCTGCTCTCCATGTGTCATCGGACGTATACCCACTTCTTGATGTCCTCCCCCACTCGCGATATCTAGTACTTTGGTGGTGCCACCTCTCTAGTTGTACTCTCGATAGCTAGGTAGAAACCTCGGTTGCAATTCCTTGTGGTCTTGTTGATGGTCCTACTCCATCTCGTGATTCCCTTGATGATATGTTTTCTTGTACATGTATGCTCGATATTCCCGGTTGTGGTGTTGTGTCCTCACACTCCATGGGTATGGATATGCTTGTGTGTGATGATTGCTAGTTGGATCGTAGCACCTTGTCCCTTTGTCTAGAATCTGGTTGGTGGATAAGGGTCGATCCTCATTCTCATCATCCTCCACAAAATGATACGTTGTTTCTTGTGTGGGAACTTCTTTGATTCGTCTCCCTTTAATCCTTGGCGTTTTTTTTGGGTTTCACTGGTAAACATAGCATCCAAATCTTGAGTATCCAATATGTTGTCCGGATATTGTGATGTAATCCCTAACAATATGTTGTCCTACTATGTACTACAAATTGAAACTAGATCATCATATGTGATTTGTATTGTTCCTAAATCCGATGTAGAATGAGGAATACAGTTTGTTTCCTTGTCCTTGGTCTTGGGGTTGTGTAGAGTGTGAAGATCATGTTGTAGCCCTATTATGGCAAGTTCTCCCAATACCTTCCTACCATGTTGTGTTAGATGATATGTGTACCCAATTTTTTGTTAGACCTCCTAGGTGCACTTTGGAATTCGAAGGAAATCGTTATTGCCTCGATTTGACTCTTGTGTGGCTCTTGTATTAAGGATGTTGGTGTCATCTTTTGTTCTGTATGAATGTGTCATACTGATTATTCTTGTACGTAGGTGTGAATGTGTGGGATTGCTTCTAATACTTCTCAAGTTAGTAATATGAATGCATCCTAATATCTTACCGAATAGGGCGAAGGCTGCTCTATGCAATTGGAGTGCTTTAAATGTGGTACATATGCCTTGATTTCATGAAGAACCAAGTTTTCTTCTTGATCATCCAATGCTTATGTACAAATGTGTTGAAATAGTCTCCAATGGTAAAGACTAGATTGTGACTCGGGTTGTGGCACTATTGAAGATTCACTTCCAATGTATATTGTTAATCACTGTATTTAGAATAGCAGTATCCAACTCCAAGAGAAGATTCTAAGAAATAATGTATAATCCCAATATCGGATTATTTGTTCAAGATCGGATTATTTGTGCCTTGAGAACAATGGAATTTAGGGTTGAATATCCTAATCAAAGAATGAAGGAGAACAAAATATTCATGTAGATGCACCTGGATGAAGGAAAATGTTAGGTTTTCCACCAACCACTTCTCTCCTTTTAAATTGGTGATTTGAGGCTTGTTAGAGTTTTCTGATTTATCCACATGCTAGTCTCAACCATAAATGATGCCGGCTAGGATCAACAAATGTTATTTGGATGACTCCGCCAGCACCTGATGACAAATCAAAGTCTTTGGGTTTAGGGGAGTATGGCGCAAGACTAAAACTTAAAGGAATTAATGGAAGGTCATGCCTTTATATATACACTTGTAAACCATTTCGAAGGGAAATTTTGGGGAACTTCATCAACATAATAAAAGTTTAACAAAATAAATGTTTAACAAAAGATGTCTATTCTCTATGTGTTTACTTCTAATATAAATTTACCATACTACTACATCTTTGTGTGTATGTTGAGAAATAGCATATCATAAGTTTTATTATGTCCTTTATGAGTTGAAACATTTGTTTCCTACATAATGCATGCATATTTAATTATTATATTCATATTTGTAATATGTAACAGCCATACATATTACAAGCTGTATATTTTAACATATACCTATTAAATTTAGAATATACACATGCAAATTTGTGCTTTTACTCGTATAAGATCCAATGGCTGATCCAAACATTTACAAGATCCGATAGTCTAGTTACTTGTAGTTATAAAATGCGGGTTTTAATATATAGGATTACTTTAAAAATAAGCATAAAATATTCCATAAATAGTAAGGGAATTTTATAATTGTCATATCTTTATTTATAACATAATAAAAATTGAGAATATTCTTTAGTATGAGGTTTAATCAAGGTTGCTAGTTAATCTTGTTTCATCACACTGTGCACATTCCATTCATGCATATTATATCATGACTATACATAATGCCACGAACATGGCTTGCAGAGGCCACCTTGAAGTCCTCCTTTGTAAACCTTCAAACATGGTAAAGATAACTTGTCAATTAAGATCCCACACCCACAATTAAATAAGAACACAAAAGAGCTGGGAGTGTTGTATTAGCTTGACGTGAAGGACATGCCTCAACCCTTGAACCATTGAAACATGTACTCCAACATGTTTTCCTACATCTAACTGAGTTAATTGCTTAACCTACTTTCTAACTGAGTTAACTTGCTTAACCTAACCCTAATAAACATTACCTTTTAAGAACCATATTTGAACTAATTGTATTAGAAAACGAGAAATGAAAATACAAGAATATTCTGTATGCTAAGTATATCCTATCTCCAAGATACCCTAGAACATTCAAAGATATCCCATATTACTTGGAGTTTGGACTTGAACCTCAAGCTCGCAAATACCTAGTTTTATCATGCTTCAGACCTTTACCAGTTTTCTCATGACGAGATACTGTTGCATGCCGGTCTTTCCCTATTTATACATTTGTGTGTGCATTGTACGCCGTTGGTTTATATCTTGAACGTTGGAACTATATCTTGAACCTAGAAACAAGCGTGGAATCGCGGTATGGTATTATCCCATTTGTGCTGATTCCATGTGATGTCATCTGGTTACTTGCTCAAGATGGCATGTTAGTTATATAAATGTGTCCCATCCATGGTACATAGATGTAGGTAAATACAATATACATGATCCCCACATTTACACACAACGAGCTTCCTTCTAATTACTACTTCATGCCACTGGTTTATATAATGCATACATTATACATATATTACATCTTGAAGCATATGTATACAATAAACATAGATTTTATATATTTACAACTCCTTGCATGCTGATGGTACTTGGTGTCTCATACTCAAATTTTATAGCACATATAAAAAAAAAAAACTGTCTCATACTCAAATTTTATAGCATAATAAAAACAAAAAAAAACACATATCGTGAAAAACGAGAGTTGGATGGGAACACAGAATTACGGGCTACTCTTGTAATATTGGTCTTTTACGATGATTTTATTTTAGGCCCACTTTCCACTAGTGGGTGGTTATTTGGCCGGTGGTAAATTAAAATAATGCCACGTCATTAATTATTACTACCACTGGCTTTTCCATTAAAGTGGTTAATTGAATTAAAATAAATTACTAATGTCTTTCTATATGTATGTATATAACATGTATACACACACACACACACATATATATATATATATATATATATATTATATATATATATATTACATAAAATGTGAGTGTGTTGAGAGAAGAGAGATCTACAATAATTTATGTTCTTTTTGCAAAATAATATATCAACTAATGTGTCTATTATATATATAATATTCTTACATGTAAATGAGTGATATTTTGCTAAATCTCATGTTTGCTTTTTATTTTAAAGTCTAATTTATTTGTTTTTTCATTGATTTTTTTAAAAGCTAAAAAAATAAAAACCTAATTTCATTAATCTTGATACACGTGTCATTCAATTATGCCCGGTAGCCATACAACCGGGCAAAATTGCCCGGTTATTAGGCTACCACCGAAAAGCCATGTAAGCACCCATAAGTGCCACGTAAGTGCCATGTAGATTATAAATTATAAATAACCAGCAAGTGGAAAACCAAACCTATGGTAGAATAAATAATTTCTTTTATTTTGATTGGTCGAGGCAATTAACCACCGCTAGTGAAAAGTGGGCCTTATATTGAATTATATTATTAGTAACCCCGTACTGAGGTTTTACACACAATATAGGAATGTATAAATGTATGTTCATGTTAATAATCATGTTTGTGTATACATAAGCATACACAAATGTACAATTTTATGATTCTAATGATTCCATGTACATATATTAGGTGGAAGTATGGTATTTATTGCCTACGACTTTTCAATATACTGAAATATTATCATAACCACATTAATAGTCAAATGTTTAAAGTCCAAGAAGTAAATATATTTATAAACTTTTTCAAATTTGTACAATGAAATTTTTATATTGACATTACTACAATTCTTTCTCTTCAGTAAGATGGTGTATGCATGAAGTAAATCTTATTTAATTTACATTAAGTATGAGACATCGGAAGGGATAAAGTAAATCAATTCTCTCTCATGTGCAAACATTATTTTAAGGTTTGCACTCATTGCAATATATATATATTATATTTATTGTGACCTATTTACAAATAAATAAATTAAGGTCTTATTTAAATTTTATTATGTATGTGTGTGGTTTGTGTTATACATATGCAAAAATAACTACATTTTTATTTACAAAATTTATCATTAAATTCTAACAAGAGTTTTAGATTTAAATTATAAACAAGTAGCTTAAATATGACATTCTTTTAATATGAAAATATCAAATATAATAATTTATTATGTAAAGCTGCAGTAATTTTTGTAAAAGAAATTCTTAATGAATCCTATAAAGCTTGATTAAAAATGTTAAATTTTGAGTGTTAATTCGGAATTGTTTGTTTAGTGTTGGGAAAAATTCCCACATTGATTTAACAACTACTAAATACTCTCATTCTCACATTGAAGAACTAGCTAGTAGGAACATTGTGTATGCCTACAAGTGCATTTGTGGATATCCATACACACTTACATGAGACATTGAGACATTGATAGTGGAAATGAAGGTGTATTACTTGAATGTTTATCTATGCTACTGGAAGGAAGATGGTGCTTTTGGTGTTCTTAATATTTCAACGAATGTTATGGTATGTACTTAGAACTTAATAATCAAGCACACATCGTTATATGCATGATACTCTTTCTCATACACTTGAAGTTAATTTGTTTTTTGTGTGTTTGCATTGGTGTATAAGACACAGTATACACATAAATACATATTGTGGGTGTCATATAGCTGACAAGAAATTATAATTTTTGTGTACATAAGTTCGCACATGTACATATTATTAACACATACATTGGACATTGACTTAATATAACAAGACTTAGTTTAATTCACTCTTTAATCCACACTTTGTTTATCATACGTACATTTAGAAGGTTTACAAGCATAACAATGCCAAATTACATGGTGTATTACGTTACTCATGTGATAAATAGAAAATTAGAATACAATTTATAAATCATGTATTCTAGCTGTATAAAATATGGTTGCACACATAAAAATCTGATGCAGCTATATATTAAACAAATGGTATAAATGCTTAAACTAGTAATATTTATAAATCAAAGTAGTAAAATATGCCACCGTTTACACGAAGTAAGTCTAAAATTTGAATAAATTCAAAATCCTAATTGCAAAACAAATTCCAACCATATATATTTCAAATGGAATGCACTCTCAAAAAGAATAGTGTAGAACATCATATTTAGTAATGCAACATCTCAATATAAACTAGAATAAAATATTAATTATATGTGAGGTTGCTTTGGGACTCTGTGTTTTCTATGTATATATATTAATTTTACATAACACTAATCATGTTGGAGTATACATACACAAATTTAAAGCAATCCATATATTCATAAATATGAGTATGTGTAGTTAAGAGTGTGTTTATTTGTACTTTACATAGCTTTCAAAATTCTGTAGATATTTCAATATGGTGTATATATAATATGCAAATATGTATGATTTACAAATTAAAACAAATTCTCATACACAATAAAGCTAAATATATATATAACTCTAAGATAGTAGAATTAACAAAAACTAAAGATGGCGCATTCAAAGTGAACTAAAGCTTCTTCAAATAAGCTAACATAAGAAGAACACGACCAAACAAAAGTATGTGTGTGTGCACATGTGCGGGTGTTATATCAACATGTGAGCATATGAAACCTGCCGAACGCATATGCTTGCTTCTTATATGATGTGAAACATGTATAAAAATGAATACAAACTTTTTATTAAATTATAATTAACATGTAAACTCTAATATATATATATATATATTATATGCAATAGCTCATGGTACAAAAGAAGATCTTTTTTTTTTTTTTAAACCATAATATATATTTAATAGTTGCCATTCGCCACAATGACAATGAATAATGTGTATATTGTATAATAATGTATATTGGGTATTTTATGTATACTTATACCTAATCAATATGATAGACTGTATATAGATGTATACACAATTGGATATAGTCATTTAGGATTGTAAAAGTCAGCCCCAACTAAGGCAAATTGAAGTGTGTGTGAAAAAGGGGAGGATCATATGCCCACATGGTACACATTCATGTTCAATACCACAATATTCACCGATGGTGGCCATGGCTAGTTCACAATATTATGCAATATGACCGATGAGAGTTTACGTGTTAAAACTTGTATGCTTGTTTGTTTTGCCAGGCGATACATTTGCGTGGTTAGTCAAGGGTATATTTAAAATAGATACGCTAGGATCTAATGGCACATTAATTATGTGCATGTTTGTTCAACCACAACAAAAGAGGTTATGGTACTTTGTAGCGCCGCCATCACAACCAACACCAAGATGATTAAGGTAATATGAGAGATGAGAGAGAGAGATTCATCTTACTCATTTGGGTAGGTGCAACCCGATGAAGACGACTCATATGTGGATCCAACAATATGGGGGCATCTAGAAAACCACATTGCAACACAACCAAGTTCTTTGCACTAGGGTGAGTTCATGGAACCTCCTCTCAAGAAAAGAAGGAAATACATTAAGTCTATGGTTGACTTAATACATGACGGGCGTGTTGGGGATTACAAAGATTTGTCGTCATGGTTAATTGTGGGTGATGTTTGAACATAGAAAATCCTACCAACTAAACATAGTAGTGGACGCCACCAACAAATTCATATTAAGGGTCAATCGGAATAAGATAGAGAAGAAATCAGACATCAGAAGGTCGGGAAAGGATAAAGATGGCAAGGTGTATAGCAGGCAGTAGTAATATGGATCCCGTCACAGTACTGAGAAAAGGAATAGTATACATCAAAGCAAAAAATATGAGTAAGAGATAGTCATATGGAGAGTGAAAGAAAACTTATATTATGTCCACGCACAGCACATGATACAAAATAATAGTATACTCGGGATCCCTTTCTAGTCCTAATCTGGTCCATTTATACCCGTACTAGCAGTTATAATAACTACCTCTTAACCTTATCCATTCAGTTACTGTAACTTCTTCTTATCCTTATCCAAGTATGCCGTACTCCGCCTTAAACATCGTATTACGGTAGTGATCACCCGTATTATGTTAGTTACTCGTACTCATATATCCTTCCCACTCTCGATTTTCAACAATATATATTGTTTTTGGTGTTTTTCCCATTATATTTGCCCATGAAATAACAAGAAATCCTCTAAATGTCTAACTACGATCCTAACATCCCCAGACTGGAAGTGTTGCATTGCCCGATGCAACTTTACGATGTCCCGCTGTTCCGCAGAAAGATGCAACGAAGGCCTTGAGCTTGTGGTTCTCCTGCTACTTTGTCCGTGTCATCTGTGGTTGTAGCTGTTGTTGAGTTGAACTCGCTCATCTTGTCATGGATGTTACGTACTTGTTCAGCTAGTGTGTGCACAATGTCCAGGAGTACTTGTTTTGTTTGTACAAACACGCATGATGTTTGAGTGCTCTAGGAATTGTTTGTCAATGGTGTTGCAGCGGTCATGGAGTTGTTGATTGAGACTTGCATCTCCTTGTTGAAATGTTACTTGTTGCATGATGGAATCAACAACACTCTGCAGATGTGAAAGCTGACCTTTGAGAGTAGTATCATTCGTTGGATCTTCCGGTGGTAATCCGGGTGAAGCCGTTTGATCATGTGTGCACTTAGAACCCAAGGTGTGTCCCGCTCCTACCAATCTGTGGTCATCGGGGACTCCACAGGCCAAATGTGTTGCTTCTCAGGAAACTACAGTGGTCGCCAGGACGCTGTGGAGAGCGTCCAACTCTGGGGGTCCGAACCGGCATGCTAGCTTTACCTCGGAAGTGGTGGAAGGTGTTGGATGGCCTCTACCCGGACGTTGCGAAGGTCCGTGTATATGGTAGGGGAGTTCTACTACGGTGGTTTGGTAGAGAGTGTTTGAACCCAGGAGTGGGAAAGTGGGGAAACCCGCTTGTAAGGAGAATGAAGGAATATAAATATATTATATTGCATGTTCGAGTACAACTATCTCCGATAGAGGAGCAAGATATAAGACGTAGACTTGGCTCCTAAAGACCCTGACCACTCACACCGCCTTCTGCTTATATAGTGGGTTAACCTATTGATAGACCCTAGGTACATGTGGCACTTTCCTACTAGTCTGCCGCCTTGTGACAGAGTCTTGTCTGTCACATTTATGCGCCTCCTTCACGTGTGTTGTCCTACGTACCCTGGGTAGTTGGTCCGGACGATTGGATCTACACCTGGTTACGCCGCCGCTTGATATCGGTCACTATCAGTTCGTACCTAAGGTACCTTCCTTATCCGGCGCTTTATCCCGTCGCTCGTCCGAGCCAGTGGGCATTTGTGCCGGCTGGCCATTTGACGGTGTTTGACCACCGTCAATCAAACGCCCGGACTTATTTGTTGGCACGTCCTCGGGCTATGTGTTCTAGACACCCACCCCTTGGAGCTCCCGATACATGGCAATTTTGTTCTCTGTTGTGGCTAGCGTGGTCTTTAGTGTGGTGATGGTCGCTTCCCGTAGCGCGATCACTCTCTGGAGCTTTGCCTCGGACCCTACCTATTGCTTCCGAGCCTGCTCGAGCTAATCCTCCAGGTCTTGCGTCTGTTCTCGTGAGTATTGTAACTCCTGTTCCCTTGCCGTGAGGAGTTGAGCTTGTTGGCGGCCGTGCTCCCTTAGTTCGGAGGTGGTGATTCTTGGTGTGTCCAGTTCCCTAGTTGAGCTGTGCTTCTGTCTCGTACTTGGTCCCTATATCGCTCGCCTCTGGCTTCCTAAGTAGGAGTCTCGGTTGGCTGGCTGTAGGTGTGGTAATGGCCTTTGCGAGTTGAGTCCTCATTAGCAACTCCCTTCTGACCGCCGTCAGTTCTGCTTGTGCTTCTACAAGCTCCCCACACCTTCGTTCTAACAGGGATTTACGTTCATGTATCTGTTGTTCCGTTCCTACTATGACCTGTGCTGGTTGTCATTGAGTAGCCCTAGGAGGGTTTTGCACTCACTGTATAGCCTCCGGAATTCTGACCTCCTCTCACTCCAGGTTCCCAGGCATCCTTCGTTCTTTTTAGTGTTAACATACATAGTCGGCCCCCTTGACTCAGTAGTTCCTTAGCCGTTTGGGTAACCTCCCAGGCTTCCTGTTGTCATTCTGTGAGTTCCGTTACTATGTCATCGTGTGCTTTTGCCACTTGGGAGGTCGAGGTTGTTATATACCACCATGGCTTCTTTTAGCTGGTCGAAGGCCTCCGTGAGCTCGGTATAGGCCGTGGAGGTCCATCGTCCGTCGGCCTAAAAACGTTGGTAGTTACTCTTGCACTCATCCTCAGGCTTGTCTTTCTCTCCTCCCTGGCTGGGTTCGGTGGATTGCTCAATTGTTTCTACTAGGGATTCCTGTGGTAGTGGGGATCCTACAGCCAATCACGTGTATGGGTTCCGGCATCCCATACCCTAGTGATTCCTGGTCCGGAAAGGGGCTACCTTCCGCATGTTCCTTTGTTGATGCATGTTCTTCTGTTGACGCCTATTCCTCTGTTGAGTCCTATTCCTCTGTCGATGCTTGTTCCTCTGTTGACTCCTGTTCCTCTGTTGACGCTTGTTCTTCTGTTGACTCCTGTTCCTCTGTTGACGCATGTTCTTTTGTTGACTCTTGTTCCTCTGTTGACTCCGGGGGTTCTGGCTCCCTCATTTGAAGTGGTGGTGGTGCTCTAACTGTTGTCCGGCCAAATGAAACTGTGGTCATAATAGCAAAATGGCCGGTCGTGGGAGCCTTTGCTCAGTATTGGTCTGAACTTTGTGAATTCCACTAGTTAGAGCCAGAACCAAGTACTGCTTAAGGCAATCAAGCCAATTTACCGCGACTCCTTCTCATGCCTTGCAAAGACCGTTCACCAATCGCCTGGTGATCCGACTCCCTGTTCTTCCCGTAAGCATGAAAGCCACTAGCGTTATGAACTCGGTTGCTTCCTCCTTTGCTTGTATACCTTGTAGTCCATGTGTTCCTGTGGTGGCGGGCTGTTGAACCTCCATGTTTGAGCATTCCCCTAGGGCGAGGCCGTCCCTTGGTAGTCGGAAGACTATCACTAGTTCGTCGAACATAATGCGGAAGACTGTGCTCCCATCCGTGCAGAACTGTATTCCCCTATGCTCGATTTGACTAGCTACTAGTTCCGCTGACTGAAGGAATTGTCTGGCCTTCTCAGCAAATCCTAGGTCCTCCACTTCTCCCCATGGAAGGTCGAAGAATTCGTCCAACTACAACTGCCTCTTGACCCGCTGAACGTCAGCTTGCCCGATTAATTCCTTGAACTTGGAGTGCCTGGGCAACACCAGTTTCGTTGATCATTCCTAGCCCTCGATGAACACACGAATCTCTCTGATTTATTATGTAAAAGCTGCAACAATTTTTGTAAAAGAAATTCTTAATGAATCCTATAAAGCTTGATTAAAAATGTTAATTTTGAGTGTTAATTCGGAATTGTTTGTTTAGTGTTGGGAAAAATTCCCACATTGATTTAACAACTACTAAATACTCTCATTCTCACATTGAAGAACTAGCTAGTAGAACATTATAATGCATGCTTACACATGCATTTGTGGATATCCATACGCACTTACATGAGACATTGACAGTGGAAATGAAGGTGTATTACTTGAATGTTTATCTATGCTACTGGAAGGAAGATGGTGCTTTTGGTGTTCTTAATATTTCAACGAATGTCATGGTATGTACTTAGAAACTTAATAATCAAGCACACACCGTTATATGCATGATACTCTTTCTCATACACTTGAAGTTAATTTGTTTTTGTGTGTGTTTGCATTGGTGTATAAGACACATATACACATAAATACATATTGTGGGTGTCATATAACTGACAAGAAATTATAATTTTGTGTACATAAGTTCGCACATGTACATAGATTATTAACACATACATTGGACATAATATAACAAGACTTAGTTTAATTCACTCTTTAATCCACACTTTGTTTGTCATACATACATTTAGAAGGGTTTACAAGCATAACAATGCCAAATTACATGGTGTATTACCTTACTCATGTGACAAATAGAAAATTAGAATACAATTTATAAAATCATGTATTCTAGCTGTATAAAATATGGTTGCACACATAAAAATCTGATGCATCTATATATTAAACAAATGGCAATAAACAATTAACTAGTAATATTTATGAATCAAAGTAGTAAAATATTCCACCGTTTACACAAAGTAAGTTAAAATTTGAATAAAATTCAAAATCTGGTTGCAAAAACAAATTCCAACTATATATATTTCAATTGGAATGCACTCTCAAAAAGAATAGTGCAAACATCATATTTGGTAATGCAACATCTCAATATAAACTAGAATAAGATATTAATATGTGAGGTTGCTTTGGGACTCTGTGTTTTCTATGTATATATACTAATTATTACATAAACGCTAATCCATGTTGGAGTATATCTATACACAAATTTAAAGCGATCCATATATTCATGAATATGAGTATGTTGTTAGGAGTGCGTTTATTTGTACTTTACATAGCTTTGAAATTCTGTAGATATTTCAATATGGTGTATATATAATATAATATGTATGATTTACAAATTAAAACAAATTCTCATACACAATAAAGCTAAATATATAATGTAACTCTAAATTATTAAATGATAGTAGAATTAACAAAAACTAAAGATGACGCATTCAAAGTGAACTAAAGTTTCTTCAAATAAGCTAACATAGAAACGAAAAAAAAAGTACGTGTGTGTGCACGCATGCGGTGTTATATCAACATGTGAGCATATGAAACCTACGAACACATATGCTTGCTTCTTATATGATGTGAAACATGTATAAAATGAATACAGCTTTTTATTAAATCATAATTAACATTTAAACTCTAATATATATATATATATATATATATGCAATAGCTAATGGTACAAAAGAAGATCTTTTTTTTTAAACTTTTTTAAACATAGATATGCATAATATATATTTATTAGTTGCCATTCGCCACATATGACAATGATGATGTATATGTATAATAATGTATATAATTGTATTTATGTATACTTATACCTGTATTTTATGATAGACTATATAGATATACACAATTGCATATAGTCATTTAGGATTGTAAAAGTCAGCCCCAACTAAGGCAAATTGAAGTGTGTGTGAGAGGGGAGGGTCATATGCCCACATGGTACACATTCATGTTCGAATACCACAATATTCACCGATGATGGCCATGGCTAGTTCACAATATTATGCAATATGATCGATGAGAGTTTACGTGTTAAAATTCATATGCTTGTTTGTTTTGCCAGGCGGTACATTTGCGTGGTTAGTCTGGTATATTTAAAATAGATACGATAGGATCCATGGCACATTAATTATGTGCATGTTTGTTCAACCACAGCAAAAGAGGTTATGGTACTTTGTAGTCCGCCATCACAACCAAACACCAAAGTGATTCAGGTAATATGAGAGATGAGAGAGAGAGATTCATGACTCATTTGGGTAGGTGCCGCGATGAAGACGACCCATATGTGATCAACAGTATGGGGCACAGAAAACCACATTGCAACACAACCAAGTTCTTTGCACTAGGGTGAGTTTGTGGAACCTCCTCCAAAAAAAGAAGGAAATACATTAAGTCTATGGTTGACTTAATACGGATGGCGTGTTGGGGATTACAAGATCTGCCGCCATGGTTAATTGTGGGTGAATAGACATGAAAGGGAAATGAGGGTGGGAGCATGGAAAGGCTGAAGAGGCGATGAAGGGAGTTCCTGTGGAGATGAAAAGGGGAGGTAACGTGGATGCTTTGGATGAAAAGTGCAACAAGGTGAAGAGTGAGGAGGTAGAGGTAGAGGCGCATTCAAATGACACTATGAATGAGTTTGATGGGTTATTTGAGGAGGATGAGGAGGCAGAGGGCAACAAGGACGAGTTTGATCTTTTGTTGGAGAGGAGATCAAGGGTGAAGAAGAGGTAACTAGAGGGGAAAAGGGTAAGAATAAAGCAATTGAGGGTGGAAGAACATTAAGAAAAAGAAAGAAAGACATTCGGAGATGGAAAAGTTAATACAAGAGGCTAAAGCGTTGTGGCCAAGCCAGATACCATGTAAATACCATGGAGTTAAAAATTGTACTAAGTTTTACAACGTTAACAACGGCAATTTGACTAGGCCTAGATACAAATGCAAAATAAATAAAAGCCGTTGGACACATTCAATGTTGGGCCAGGATCATGTTGTTGGAAATATCCTCAAGATTATGACAAGAAGGTATCACGAGCTTGAAAAGGAGCTAGTGTGAATACTATGTTTTAGACCATTTGGATATGAAATGATATTTGATTTTTAATAAAGAATTATACTTATGCTTTCACATGCTTTGTACATATAAAGTATATTATATATTCATATATTTTTATTAAATGTATTGTTCTTAAATGAATAAGAAAAACACATCTCTTTTTATTTTTAAGAGAATTTATACACACTATTATGTAGCATTTAAGAAAAGTTTTGGAATGTAGAAAAATAATAATACATTATATATTAATTGGATATTATGAAATCTATATAGGCATATATTGGATTATGAAAATCTCATATTGATCTTTATATTAGCTATTTTAGGGATTTATTACATGAAGATAGCCTTCATATATTATTGTATATAAATCATAATTATTAAAGATGAATATATAACAAATACAATCATTTTAGTTTAATGAGGGCTACATAATTTTAAATTTCACATATTTCCACTATTGTTTCTTGTTTTAAATTTTTTAAATCCTATAGGCTTTTGTGAGGTCTTTGGAGCACTCACTTTCTTTCTCCTTCTTATAAATAGGACCGACTGTGTGTATTATGCGAGATACTGGCAACTTAATCCTTTGGAAATTAAAATGCATAAGAAAATATTTACTTTCTCTTGCACACACATGCAAACTTATAGTGTGTCAATTGCCCACCATTAGCACAATGGACGTCAGGAGATATCTCTTGCAATCCTTCACAAGCGGCACGCAGCTCAGGTCCAACAGCACGATGGATTGCTAATAAATAATAGGTGACATGGAATAAGTGTGAGAAACGTGTAAAATAATATTATATTATAGAAGTGTATATACCTCCATCAACACCACCACCCCAAGCATCCTTTTATTAGCAACATTTACAATGGGTCTGTTGTGCCATTCACGCACCATTTGGTGATGTCTCCAAAGTTAATAGCGAGCGTGCAAGAATCGGTGATTTTAAATCAAGCCCGAATGGTTGGTCTTGGTTTGATCCCATTTTAGTTCCTAAGGAAAGAAAAAAGAAAGAGAGAATAATTTATGGTACATGGTGCCGTGGGAGAGAAATTGAAAGAGAATATACCTTGTTCTAGTTTTGGGTGTGAAATTTTTCTCCTCTTTACATCATCCTTGTATGATGTACAACGCATCCTTTTAGGAGATCCATAACATACAAATATGATGAAATCCCTATAATACTTCCCTATTTATATGCACATTTGTGTGTGCATCTTACGCCGTTGGTTCTATATCTTGAACCTAGAAACAACAGCGTGGAATTCGAAAAACATGGTATGGTATTTTCCATTTGTGCTGATTCCATGTGATGTCAGCTGGTTACTTGCTCAAGATGGCATGTTAGTTATATAAATGTGTCCCATCCATGGTACATAAATGTAGGTAAATACAATATACACAATGATCCCCACATTTATACACACAACGAGCTTCCTCTAATTACTACTTCATGCCACTGGTTTACATATAATGCATACATATATACATATATACATCTTGAAGCATATGTATACAATAAACATAGATTTTATATATTTACAACTCCTTGCATGCTGATGGTACTTGATGTTTCATACTCAAATTTTATAGCACATAAAAACACTAAAAACAATACATATCATGAAAAGGGAGAGTCGGATGGGAACACAGAATTACGGGCTACTGCTGTAATATTGATCTTTTACAATGACTTATTTTATATTAAAGTATATATTGGTAACCTCATACTGAGGTTTACACACATATGCACACACAATATAGGAATGTATAAATGTATGTGCATGTTTAATAATCATGTTTGTGTATACATAAGAATACACAAATGTACAATTTTATGATTCTAATGATTCCATGTACATATATAAATACATATATTAGGTGGAAGTATGGTATTTATTGCTTACGGCTTTTCAATATATATTAATCACAACCACGTTAACAGTCAAATGTTTAAACAACACATTGCATTGTGTGTAATAATCAAAGTCAATTGTTCAAGCCGGGTTAATATAATATTATTGATTCTAGGGTTTAGGGTATATTCTTAGGGTTTCGAGGCAGGCGGCAAAAGGTTTGAGAGCGGCGGCACCACAAATTCATAGATCCACTATCACAAGAAGGCTAGAAGGCGTGGTGGTGTAAGAAGGCGCGGCAATGCAAATAGGATTTAAAGGCAGAGGTTAAATCTCTCTCTCACACGCACACTCCTGTATATACATATACATATATATATATGTGTGTGCATCTGTATTATTTAATTTATTTATTTATCTCTTGCACACACACACCTGTATATACATATACAATATCTATATATTTAATTTATTTATCTATCTCTTGCACATACACACATGTATATACATATACATACATATGTGTGTGTGTATTTGTATACTATATTTTATTTATCTATCTTTTGCACATACACAAACACATGTGTTTGTATATGTATAATTTATTATTTATTTATTTCTCGCACACACATGCACACACCTGTATATACATATACATATATGTGTGTGTGTCTATACTATATTTTTTATCCATCTCTCGCACACACACGCACACTCCTGTATATACATAAACATATATATATATGTGTGTGTATCTGTAAATTTAATTTATTTATCTATTTCTCGCACACACACGCACACTCTTATATAACATATACAAATATATATGTATGTTTATCTGTATAATATAATATTTATTTATCTCTCGCACACACACACTCATGTATATACATATACATTATATATGTGTTGTATGTATACTATATGTATAATTTAATTATGCACAGCCACACACACACACACACATGTATATACATATATATGTGTGTGTGTGTATATGTATAATTAATTTATTTATTATTTCTTACACACACACAAATTGTATGTGTATGTACATGTGTATTTGTATATATATATATAATTACTTTATCTCTCTCTTGAATGTATATGTATGTATGTATTTGTATATATGTAATTTCTTTATCTCTCACACACACACAATTGTATGTATATATACATGTTTATATGTATTTTATAAACTTTTTATGTTTCTTTATTTATTACACACACATGCTTGAAATGATGGCCGGATTAATCCGCTACCTTTCTAGCCGGATTAATTCGGCCACTCCTTCTAGGCCTCCTAAAAAGGTGGCGGGATTAATCTTGTCACACTCTTATATATACATATACAAATATATCTGTGTATTTATTTGTATAATATAATAATATATCTATCTCTCTCACACACACTCCTATTATACATATATATTTGTGTGTGTATGTATACTATCTGTATAATTTAATTTATTTATGTATCTCTTATACAGACACACACACACACATGTATATACATATATATATGTGTGGGTGTATATATATATAATATAATTTATTTATTTATTTCTTACACACACACAAACTGTATGTGTATGTAATTGTGTATTTGTATATATATATAATTACTTTATTTCTCTCTTGAATGTATATGTATGTGTGTATTTATATATATGTAATTTCTTTATCTTTCTCTTTCACACACAATTGTATGTATATATACATGTTTATATGTATTTTATAAGGTTTTTATATTTTTTATTTATCAAACACACACATGCTTGAAATGGTGGCGGGATTAATCCTGCCACACTCTAATATATATACATATACAAATATATATGTGTGTTTATCTATATAATATAATATATTTATCTATCTCTCGCACACACACACTCATGTATATACATATACATATATATGTGTGTGTATGTATACTATATGTATAATTTAATTTATTTATGTATCTCTTGCACAGACACACACACACACATGTGTATATATATATGTGTGTGTGTGTGTGTAATATAATTTATTTATTTATTTCTTACACACACACAAACTGTATGTGTATGTACATGTATATTTGAATATATATATAATTACTTTCTCTCTTGAATGTATATGTATGTGTATTTGTATATATTTAATTTCTTTATCTCTCTCACACACACACAATTGTATGTATATATACATGTTTATATGTATTTTAAATTTTTTATATTTCTTTATTTATCACACACACATGCTTGAAATGGTGACGGAATTAATCCTACCACCTTTTTAGGAGGCCTAGAAGGAGTGGCTGGATTAATCTGGCCACCCTTTTATATATATACATATACAAATATATATGTGTATTTATCTGTATAATATGATATATATATCTATTTCTCACACACACACATTCATGTATATACATATACATATATATGTGTGTGTATGTGTATGTATACTATATGTATAATTTAATTTATTTATGTATCTCGGACAGACACACACACACACACATGTATATATATGTGTGTGTGTGTGTGTGTGTAATATAATTTATTTATTTATTTCTTACACACACACAAACTGTATGTGTATGTACCTATGTGTGTGTGTATATATATATATATATAATTACTTTTATCTCTCTCTTGAATGCATATGTATGCGTGTATTTATATATATGTAATTTCTTTATCTCTCTCACACACACAATTATATGTATATATATATATATATATGTTTATATGTATTTTATAAGTTTTTTATATTTTTTTATTTATCACACACAACATGGTGGCCAGATTAATCTGGCCACCCTTTTAGGAGGAGCGGTAGAATTAATTTGGCCACTCCTTCTAGGCCTCCTAGAAAGGTGGCGGGATTAATCCCACCACACTCTTATATATATATATATATATATATATCTGTGTGTGTGTGTGTGTGTGTGTGTGTGTACTATCTGCATAATTTAATTTATTTATGTATCTCTTGCACACACACACACACATGTATATACATATATATATATATGTGTGTGTGTGTGTGTGGTGTGTGTGTTGTGTCTATATAATATAATTTATTTATTTATTTCTTACACATTTTGACTATGCACTAGGGGATCCATCTTGGAGTGTTACCTTCGGGATACATGTGTGTTTTCCGTTAAAAAGGATAAGACCATGGTCGAGGACTTGAACAAATAGATAGAGAGGTTCTTAACTGACTATCCTAATAAACCCATACATGAGTATTTAGGAAAGTTTCCTCCTGAGAAGTGCAATAGTTCTGAAGAGGAATTTGGTTCAATGTTAGAGTTTGAGAACGATCTTGAACCAGATATTACACTAGAAGTTATCTCAAGGAGTATATAACATTCACTTATTCTATTGAACTTGGAAACATCAATAAAAGAAATAGAAAATCTTCCAAGCGGTTAAGACATTCTTCACCTCACTCAAAAGATGCATGTTGTAACTAAAATGGGCATGGCTATAGTCCCATTTCCTAATAATTAGCAATTTTAGCTATTTAATTAGCATTTTCTAATATTAAAGGAATATTCTTTAGAATATATGTTTGAAAACAAAATATTCTTTAGAATATTCTATTTTGTATTCGACCCTTTAATAAATTATAGCATTCATTGAACAAAATTAATAACATTATAAAAGTAGAAGGTATTAAATTATATAATATATTGCCTAATATAATAATTAAGGAAGAGCATAAGAGGTACATTATATAAATATTGATGTTGTTATTAAAATATTAATATTTAAATATAACATTATTAATTAAAATTTGTAGTAGTAATAATATATATATAAATCCTATAATAATATAGTCAATCTTCCATATCATTTTTTAAATTTATATAGTTAAGTAAACAGTTTGGTACTATTATTAAAGAGTTTATAATAATTATGAATATTAAATATATGATATTTTATAATTTTGTAATTGCTTTAAGCTTCAGAAAACATACATTCCCTTACAGTTTTGTTAATTGTGACTTTATCAACGCTTCTTGATATCCACCCATATCGAATGGATTTAACATTTATAAAACATGCTGGGTCTTTTTGATTGGGAGACCATGTTTTCTCTAGGCATCTATTATATCTTTCGCTCTCCTTCTCGTGTCGCCTTTTTTGTGGTTTGAACCATGCAACCTTAACAATACTATTTTTTGTGATTACTTCAGGTGTGTCGATAATTTAACCCATCCAAATAGGCTGATTGTATGACGCATCTGGAGTAATGCGAACCATCATTAGTTTTTGAAGATCCTAGCAGCAATCAAAATATGCTTTAGGTTTTTGGTTCCTTTGTCCAACAAAGTGTGGGGTTTGCACTTCCACATCACTACTAGCTTATATGTCGTTTATGCTCAGTGATGTCATTTCAATCTCCTCTCGCCACCTTGTTTTAGGCCAAAAAGGGTGTTGCAATTCTGTACTTGTGACAGTAGGCCCTTCCAACTCTCGAACAACAGTCTTTGTTAAAGGTAAAATATTAGGAGCATAGGACATCCTATTGTGAAGAGAATAAGGGTAGGAAGGTCTGTAGTAAGCATGGAAGGAAAGGCTGTGAAGAAGGAAAATCCTTACCGAGAGGAAAAGGTGCATAAGGAAAAGGAAGGAAAGGCTGTGAAGGAGGAAAATCCTTACCAAGAGGAAAAAGTGAGTAAGCAAGGAAGGAAAGGCTGTGAAGAAGGAAAATCCTTACCGAGAGGAAAAGGTGAGTAAGGAAAAGGAAAAGGAAATCTCGTAAAGGAAAAGGATGACATGGCGAGAGGAAGGGTAGTTAAGAGTAGTTAGGGCAAGGGAGAAGGGGTCTCCAGAAGGGTCTCCACAAGAAGTTCTAACAGGAGGAAGGGTCCATTTGAAGTTCTAACAGGAGATAAAGGTTCTCTACACTTTTTCTCTTGTATTCATGTTAGTAATGAAAGGTGCATATTATAAGATCTTGTGTGTATGTATGTGTACTCTCAATGAATGGATCTAACAAGGCAATAGCCAAAATTCGTTCTTGCCCTTGACTTCGGAGACCAGTCATTGTGGCTTTGAGAGAAGGAGTTTTGATATATATATGTGTGGAGAGTTGAAGGAAAGCAAGTGTGTAACCTTTCCTAAAGGTTAGGAGAAAGGAAACCGGTTAAATAGGAAAAGGGGGATTTCTGGTTTTCCTGTTTAACATTTGGCGACCATGGAGGGATTTCGCCATTACAGTGTTAGCATTCATTGAGAAAAGAGATTAAAAAGATAGAATTCTCATTCTGAAAAAGGCTCGGAAGGTGTAGAGCCAGATGTGTAAAGGAGAAGGAATGAATGGAACCTTGGAGGAACCATCGTCCTGATCCAGCCTTAGCTGATCAGAAGGAACCAAAGGCGGCCAATAGAGTGGCTGCCCAACAGCAACCTGAAACTGACGAAAATAGACGTCAAAATATCCTTGGCAAGATAGTAGAGGATATTGCAGAAACAATACAGAAATCTGAGGCTGATCCAGAGAATTGGAGGCAATATCAAACAGCTGGTTTAGAGGAGACTGTGAGAGGAACGGAAGGAGTGCCTGTTCATAGACCGAGATTGCAAGGAGAAGGATCTCCTGAGAACTCCCGAAGAGGAAGGGAGGAAGGTGTAAGAGGAAATACACCAGAGCAAAGGATTATTACAAATATGGCACTTTTCCCGGGAATGTTTGGGGGTACGGTGATGTATCCCACATTCTCTGCAGGAAAGAAAGAAAATCCGAAAAGGCACTTACAACAGTTTGAAGAGGTAGTAAAACTGTATAAGGTGACGGATGCAGAAAGGCTGCTTATATTTCCACATACATTGAAAGGAAATGCCTCTGACTGGTATTATGATTTAGAAAAGGAAGTCAGAGAGGATTATCAGAAGGTTACTGATGCTTTAAGGAATATTTCAGAAAGGAGGAATTGCCGGAGGAACATTTAGAGAAGTTAAGGACTATCCTTCAAGGCAAAACAGAAAAGATAGATGAATATACACACCGTTTTAAGAAACATGAGAAAAAGTGTAAGGCATATGTAAAGATGGATGCCTTATTGCAATGGTATAAGCAAGGGTTGCTAAAAATATAGAGATCTAGCACTTACTATCAATGAAAAAGGATAGAGAGGATCTCATTGATCAATTAAAAATATATGAGAAGAAGAGGAGGCAATAGAAAAGATTGCAGAAGGAAAGCTGAAAGTATATGGAAGAAAGGAAGAATCTCTGATGAAGAGGAAGAGGAAGCTGATGTAGTAAAGGTTCGAAATATCCAATAGATGAGAAAGCATTGGCTCAAATGATGAAAACCTTAAAGGAATGACAGTTAAGGAGAGATAAAAAAGGTATGGTGCACTAAATGTAACAATCCGGGCCATACAGTGGAGGAATGTAGGCTGCAACTGCCTACATGCCAAATCTGGAAAGGAAGGACATGTACCCGAAATTGCAGACATTTCCTGAACCAGAATGTGGCTAGTATAGAGAGAGAAAGGAGAATGGATGAATGTCCACCTCCTAGAAGGTTCCCACCTAACAAGAATCATGGGAATGATAGGAATGATAATGCATTCCTTATGAGAATAGGAACAATATGTATGGTAGAAGGAATGAAGTTCCTTATCAGAATAGGAACAATGGATATTATGAGAGAAGGAATGATGTTCCTTACAAATAGAGAGGATAAGTATTATGGAGGTCCATATAATGGACGACAGAAGGATAGATCCTATACAGAAAGAAATGATAAACAATATAGAGGAGAAGTAAGACCTTATCAAGGTCAAAGAGGTAGAAATGAGCAATATAATCAGGTCAATAATAGACAAGGACCACAGGGTAGGAATTTCCTTCCCAGGTTTGTTATACATGTGGTGAAACAGGACATATCTCAATGTCCAAGGCGGAATGTACAACCTCCCTTCCACAGAATGACTAATGTACAGCCTACAACACGGCTTATTCAAATAGAGGAGGAAAAGGATGAGTATCCACCCATGGCAAGGGCAGTTATAGCTCTTCAAGAGAAGAAGAAGGAATCCGGTTATGGAGAAGGAGAGGTAATATTCCTAACAAGAAGGAGAGCTTGTTACAAAAAGGTAAACGAGCAGGAGAAGGATCTGACCAAAAAGGTCAACTGATAACGAATCAGAAGGTACAGACAAAGGTGATATAGATAAAGGTGAACAAATTTTTCATTATTACCATTACATGATAAAACAATGGATTCCATGTATCACAAGCTATAAATCAGAAAAGTTACGCTTGGACAGTTGAAAGGTAGCTCCTTACATAAGAAACCAGATATTAAATGCATTAAGTTAGTCAACAAATATCACCTTCGAACGAAGGATACAGTTTGTAAAATGGATAAGGAAGTATTGTATGAAGGTGATTATGACGGACAAGTTCCTTGCATCACAGTATATGTGGGCAGAAATAAGTTAAAACGAGTGTTAATAGATGGAGGTTCAAGTGTGAATTTTATTGAAGAAGGTGAATGTAAAAGGATGGTTTTAGGACCAATCCAACCTGCTCCATTTAATCTTAAAATGGCTGATCAACAAGTGTAAGGCACTAGACATAATGAGAGGAGTCACTATCACAGTAAAAGGATTTAAATATAGGATATCCTTGCTTGTCCTACAAAAAGAAGAAAAGGATACTGTTTATACTATGTTCTTAGCCAGACTATGGATTAAGTCTGATAAGGTTATTCAGAATGGAAGAACAGGAAAGATGATGGTAGAAGAAGGAGAAGGAAAACCAATGATTATAATCATACTAAAAGGTATGTTAAAAAGGAAATCCGACCTCTTGTTTTAGAAGAATGTGATTGGTTTAATGGGCTAGATAATCAGGAAGAAGTAAAATCCTGAAAGCATATCCTAACTTAAAGGTTTAACAAATATTGACCTTGACGTAGTGCTAAAAGGAAAGGAAAACTGTTCAGCAAAGAAAAATGACAACCTGAATTACAGGAAAAGTTTATAAGGCAATCCTGTATAAGATTGATTTACAGGAACAACCTCAGATATACATATGTGTATACCACAATCCTTTAAAGCAAGTGAATATAAACATAGAAAAGAAGCTAAAGGAACATGAAGGAAAAACTATTCAGGAACAGGAAAGAAAGCAAATGCTGATCTAAGGAACAGGATGCAGAAATCAAGTGCTACAACTTAAGGTATCAACTTCCAACCAAGAACTTAGGAAAGTGAAGAACAACTTTTGGAAGTATAAAGGAGAGAATCAACAGTACCATGAAGATCAACATCCAAAGGAAGGAGTAGGATAGTTGCCGTGAGACACAGCAACGAATAAGGAGGGGCAGTGTTAAAGGTAAAATATTAGGAGCATAGGACATCCTATTGTGAAGAGAATGGGTAGGAAGGTCTGTAGTAAGCATGGAAGGAAAGGCTGTGAAGAGGAAAATCCTTACCGAGAGGAAAAGGTGCATAAGGAAAAGGAAGAAAGGCTGTGAAGGAGGAAAATCCTTACGAGAGGAAAAGGTGAGTAAAAAGGAAGGAAAGGCTGTGAAGGAGGAAAATCCTTACCGAGAGGAAAAGGTGAGTAAGGAAAAGGAAAGGAAAAGGAAAAAATCTCGTAAAGGAAAAGGATGACGTGGCGAGAGGAAGGGTAGTTAAGAGTAGTTAGGGCAAGGGAGAAGGGAGAAGGGTCTCCAGAAGGGTCTCCACAAGAAGTTCTAACAGGAGAAGGGTCTCCATTTGAAGTTCTAGCAGGAGATAAAGGTTCTCTACACTTTGTCTCTTGTATTCATGTTAGTAATGAAAGGTGCATATTATAAGATCTTGTGTGTATGTATGTGTACTCTCAATGAATGGATCTAACAAGGCAATAGCCAAAATCCGTTCTTGCCCTTGACTTGGAGACCAGTCATTGTGGCTTTGAGAGAAGGAGTTTTGATATATATGTATGTGGAGAGTTGAAGGAAAGAAGTGTGTAGCCTTTCCTTAAAGGTTAGGAGAAAGGAAACGGTTAAATAGGAAAAGGTGGATTTCGGTTTTCCTGTTTAACATTTGGCGACCACGGAGGGATTTCGCCATTGCAGTGTTAGCATTCATTGAGAAAAGAGGCTAAAAAGATAGAATTCTCATTCTGAAAAAGGCTCGGAAGGTGTAGAGCCGGATGTGTAAAGGAGAAGGAATGAATGGAACCGTGGAGGAACCATCGTCCTGATCCAGCCTTAGCTGATCAGAGGAACCAAAGGCAGGCCAATAGAGTGGCTGCCCAACAGCAACCTGAAACTGACGAAAATAGACGTCAAAATATCCTTGGCAAGATAGTAGAGGATATTGCAGAAACAATACAGAAATCTGAGGCTGATCCAGAGAATTGGAGGCAGTATCAAACAGCTGGTTTAGAGGAGACTGTGAGAGAGGAGGAGTGCCTGTTCATAACCGAGATTGCAAGGAGAAGGATCTCCTGAGAACTCCCGAAGAGGAAGGGAGGAAGGTGTAAGAGGAAATACACCAGAGCAAAGGATTATTACAAATATGGCACTTTTCCCGGGAATGTTTGGGGGTACGGTGATGTATCCCACATTCTCTGCAGGAAAGAAGAAAATCCGAAAAGGCACTTACAACAGTTTGAAGAGGTAGTAAAACTGTATAAGGTGACGGATGCAGAAAGGCTGCTTATATTTCCACATACATTGAAAGGAAATGCCTCTGACTGGTATTATGATTTAGAAAAGGAAGTCAGAGGATTATCAGAAGGTTACTGATGCTTTTAAGGAATATTTCAGAAAGGAGGAATTGCCGGAGGAACATTTAGAGAAGTTAAGGACTATCCTTCAAGGCAAAACAGAAAAGATAGATGAATATACACACCGTTTTAAGAAACATGAGAAAAAGTGTAAGGCATATGTAAAGATGGATGCCTTATTGCAATGGTATAAGCAAGGGTTGCTAAAACCATATAGAGATCTAGCACTTACTATCAATGAAAAGGATAGAGAGGATCTCATTAATCAATTAAAAATATATGAGAAGAAGAGAAGGCAAATAGAAAAGATTGCAGAAGGAAAGCTGAAAGTATATGGAAGAAAGGAAGAATCCTCTGATGAAGAGGAAGAGGAAGCTGATGTAGTAAAAGTTCGAAAATATCCAATAGATGAGAAAGCATTGGCTCAAATGATGAAAACTTAAAGGAATGACAGTTAAAAGAGATAAAGGCAAAGTATGGTGCACTAAATGTAACAATCCGGGCCATACGGTGGAGGAATGTAGGCTGCAACTGCCTACATGCCAAATCTGTGGAAAGGAAGGACATGTAGCCCGAAACTGCAGACATTTCCTGAACCAGAATGTGGCTAGTATAGAGAGAGAAAGGAGAATGGATGAACGTCCACCTCCTAGAAGGTTCCCACCTAACAGGAATCGTGGGAATGATAGGAATGATAATCATTCCTTATGAGAACAGGAACAATATTATGGCAGAAGGAATGAAGTTCCTTATCAGAATAGGAACATGGATATTATGAAGAAGGAATGATGTTCCTTACGAAATTAGAGAGGAAAGGTATTATGGAGAAATGGTCCATATAATGGACGACAGAAGGATAGACCTATACAGAAAGAAATGATAAACAATATAGAGGAGAAGAAGACCTTATCAAGGTCAAAGAGGCAGAAATGATATATCAGGTCAATGATAACAAGGACCACAGGGTAGGAATTTTCCTTCCCAGGTTTGTTATACATGTGGTGAAACAGGACATATCTCTAGGGAATGTCCTAGGCGGAATGTACAACCTCCTACTTCCACCAGAATGACTAATGTACAGCCTACAACACGGCTTATTCAAATAGAGGAGGAAAAGGATGAGTATCCACCCGTTGCAAGGGCAGTTATAGCTCTTCAAGAGAAGAAGAAGGAATCCTCTTGTTATGGAGAAGGAGAGGTAGATATTCCTAACAAGAAGGAGAGCTTGTTACAGGAAAATGTAAACGAGCAGGAGCAGGATCCTGACCAGAAAGGTCAGACTGATAACGAATCAGAAGGTACAGACAAAGGTGATATAGATAAAGGTGAACAAAGTTTTTCATTATTACCATTACATGATAAAACAATGGA
This sequence comes from Selaginella tamariscina, assembly GCA_003024785.1. Classification (NCBI taxonomy): domain Eukaryota; kingdom Viridiplantae; phylum Streptophyta; class Lycopodiopsida; order Selaginellales; family Selaginellaceae; genus Selaginella; species Selaginella tamariscina. Next base: position 1,523 of record PUQB01000335.1, on the reverse strand, counting down.
TTCCATGTATCACCAAGCTATAAATCAGGAGTAAAGTTACGCTTGGACAGTTGATAAAGGTAGCTCCTTACATAAGAAACCAGATATTAAATGCATTAAGTTAGTTCAACAAACATCACCTTCACGTGAAGGATATACAGTTTGTAAAATGGATAAGGAAGTACTGTATGAAGGTGATTATGATGGACAAGTTCCTTGCATCACAGTATATGTGGGAAGAAATAAGTTAAAACGAGTGTTAATAGATGGAGGTTCAGGTGTGAATTTTATTGAAGAAGGTGAATGTAAAAGGATGGGTTTAGGACCAATCCAACCTGCTCCATTTAACCTTAAAATGGCTGATCAACAAAGTGTAAGGTCACTAGACATAATGAGAGGAGTCACTATCACAGTAAAAGGATTCAAATATAGGATATCCTTGCTTGTCCTACAAAAAGAAGAAAAGGATACTGTTTATACTATGTTCTTAGCCAGACTATGGATTAAGTCTGATAAGGTTATTCAGAATGGAAGAACAGGAAAGATGATGGTAGAAGAAGGAGAAGGAAAACAATGATCTATAATCATACTAAAAGGTATGTTAAAAAGGAAATCCGACCTCTTGTTTTAGAAGGATATGATTGGTTTAATGGGCTAGATAATCAGGAAGAAGTAGAAATCCTGAAAGCATATCCTAACTTAAAGGTCTTAACAAATATTGACCTTCACGTAGTGCTGAAAGGAAAGAAAACTGTTCAGCAGAAGAAAAACGACAACCTGAATTACAGGAAAAGTTTTATAAGGCAATCCTGTATAAGATTGATTTGCAGGAACAACCTTCAGAGTATACATATGTGTATACCACAATCCTTTAAAGCAAGTGAATATAAACACAGAAAAGAAGCCAAAGGAACATGAAGGAAAAACTATTCAGGAACAGGAAGAGAAAGCAAATGCTGATCCTAAGGAACAAGATGCAGGAAAGCAAGTGCTGCAACTTAAGGTATCAACTTCCAACCAAGAACTTAGGAAAGTGAAGAACAACTTTTGGAAGTATAAAGGAGAGAATCCACAGTACCATGAAGATCAACATCCAAAGGAAGGAATAGGATAGTTGCCGTGAGGACACAGCAACGAATAAGGAGGGGGCAGTGTTAAAGGTAAAATATTAGGAGCATAGGACATCCTACTGTGGAGAGAATAAGGGTAGGAAGGTCTGTAGTAAGCATGGAAGGAAAGGCTGTGAAGGAGGAAAATCCTTACCGAGAGGAAAAGGTGCGTAAGGAAAAGGAAGAAAGGCTGTGAAGGAGGAAAATCCTTACCGAGAGGAAAAGGTGAGTAAGGAAGGAAGGAAAGGCTGTGAAGGAGGAAAATCCTTACCGAGAGGAAAGTAAGGAAAAGGAAAGGAAAAGGAAAAGGAAATCTCGTAAAGGAAAAGGATGACGTGGCGAGAGGAAGGGTAGTTAAGAGTAGTTAGGGCAAGGAGAAGGGGTCTCAGAAGGAAGAAGGAGTCTCCAGAAGGGTCTCCACAAGAAGTTCTAACA
>PUQB01000334.1:0-278717 GCA_003024785.1 Selaginella tamariscina | reverse complement strand
GTCTCGAGGCCTGGATAAGCAAAGCTATATAAATCTGCGTTAGAAAGTGATGCGCACATGCATATACATACATACATACATACACATAAACATAAACAAGTCTTTGATCACACACATACACATGAACATAAACAAGTCTTTGATCACACAACATACACACCTCACAGTTGATATATGTATATAGATCCACGCGCACACAACACAGAAATGAAACAATTTTATCCAATACCTGTTCCAGACATTTGTTAGCACTTCATAAGCAGATGCAGATTAACCCACGCCGGTCCCGACTTAGGGTCTTCCTTTAAGCTGATTTGTAAAACTTGACAAGCGGCGCGGGCAGTTTTTTAATTGAGTTGCATAAGCATCCTTTCCCGCACCAGCTCCAGCTCGAGCTCCTTTAGTAGAGGAGTTGATAAGAAATTTATGATTAACCAGTTGAGTAAGGTCGATGTTTGTTTGTGTGTGTGTGTGTGGGTTATACAGGATCTGGAAGCTGCACATCGTTATCTTTAAACTTAAATGAATTATGTATGAGCCAAGGCTACAATCTTACAACCCCAGGTTCAAGCAGTTTTTATAGTGCAACAAGTTGATGTTATTGTGTATTTATTATCTATTCATACTACTAAACATGATATTAAATCTTGTTTCGTCTGAATATTCATTTCAGGGCAGAAACAAATGTAAGAATTATTTTTACCAAGTAGATAGGACCCGTGTTGACAGATAAGCAAAGCTCCACAGTTCGTAAGTGCACCTGGATGATACACATCCTTCTCCAGAACTGACTGCAGACATCGTGCTGCATTGTCCAACTCCCCACTACATATGTTTAAATAAATACAAACATATTAACATTTGAAGCAACTAGTTTAAATACCATACAATTACTTTATCTATCGTTACCTGTGAAAATATGCGACTCCAAGGTTCGCAAGTGCATCAAGCGATTCTGGTACAATACTCAGCAAACTAGAAAACACAGAAATCGCACTCTGTCACCAGAAATATATGAAGCAAATAAACTGTTAAGTTATATCAATAACAATAATATACTAGTCACTTATAGCTTAAGTATAATCAATATATTAGTATATAATATAACATATCGCATATACTATACCTGAATTCTGCCTGTGTGCATCAAGAGTAACCCGAGAGTATTCCAAACGAAGGCCTGCAGGAACCGCCTCTTTGACTTCGACGAAATTGAACGCATATCTTCTTTGAAAAATTCCTTCCCCGGGCCCCTGCAGTAAGCACTACATCAGTACATAATATACACATGCATAAATAAATGTGTGAGCGCCATATACATTATAGAAATAAATCATACGACTATCCTATGGTTCTATTATGCCCCTACCAACTATACAAATATACTGTCATCGTTCGCTTGCTTTAGAATCTCTTCTGCCTTCTCAAAAGCCGGAATGGCCTGAATAAACAATTTCTAACTGTCAAGATTACGTCATATATATATGATGTATGTATGTATGTATGCATGTACGTACGCACAGACAAACAGCTTACTTTCAGTGGTTGGTCTGACCGATGATACGTCGATCCAAGAACAAAGTGAGCATGTGCATTCTTCGGTAGTTTACGAGATACATGCACAAGTCCCTGAAGAAAGTACAATTATTTCCGAATGATTGAAATGAATAATAAGAAAACTGCTAAGCTTACTGCTTTCAGGCTTTTAATCATGACATTTTGCACGTTGGCTGGATAATACATAACCCCGTCCGCACCGGATTGAAACCACTTAGTTTTTGAACGAGGCTTGAATGACTTCGTATCATCTGAAGATATGAACCTTTAGAAGTGATGCGTGCGTAAAGATATGAACCTAACAAACAATAAATATTAAAGTGGCGATTACCTGCTGGACTATCCTCCTTGCCAACACGCTTTCTTCTCTTTTTCTCATCAGCCTGAAAGCCTAACACAATATCTTATGCAAAAAATGATGTATCATCAAATTCAGGTATGTGCAACGTCTATCTATCCCTTCACGAACCGTCTTCGGATTTTTCGTCTCCACTATTCTCCGCCGCGTTTTTGGCCTCCACCTAATACAGCGTCTGCCGATTCATAGCAAAATGTGAGCAATAATACATGAAAATTTCACTGAAATCGAGTCTTAACACAGATTTTATGTTGAAATCGCCTAAAACGAATGGCTAAAGGAAATCTGTGGAGATTTACCTAAAACAGAGTTGATTCTAGACATATGTGCAGTTTCACAAGGAAATGTGGCGGAGATTTTCGGATTTTCATGAAGAAATTCAAGGATTTCTGTGGAGATTCAACGAACATACCTGATGTTCTAGGGCCTGTGATTTGGCAGGGAGGAGGAAGAAACATGCGCTTTAGTAATTAATCCGTGGTGCTATAAGCGACTGTTGATGAAGCGCTTGCTGGTGGAGCGCCTGTTGATGTAGCGCCAGCTTCTGTCGGCCCTAGATTAAGAATAGTTAATAAACAGTTTAAATGTAAAACACCCAGAAAAAGTATATGACATGAATATTCTTTAGAAGCTTAAGGAATATTCCAATGCTTAATTAAATTTAGGAAGGAATATACTGAGCTTAGTCTTTTAAGTTATTCCATTTTCTAAAGATAAACATTCTTCACATTTTAGGAACGGCCTAAACTCTGGCGGGTTTGCACTTCTCTAGAGGTCTATTTGTTTTTTCTCTCTTGATTCTGTGCAATAGCTCGATTACACAGTATGATGCGTCAGAAAGATGCATAGTAGCAGGTCACATTCTTTTTCAATCTGATTTGAGGTAATAGAGGAGCTAAATGCAGGGTAGGATGTTGAGATCCCGTGATTTTACAACCGAATATGAGAGAGATGTTCCGCAGTCTTCTAATCCTTGTGCAAGTGGGGGCATCCTCCTGCACCTTACAATCCGCTCTTTGAGAGCTACAGTTCAGATCGTCCGAGCTCAGGTGTGTGTGGAGAAAAGTGGTTTCTTATATTCTTTCGGTAGTGTGTAGTTATTTCTGAAAGCTTTGTAATATCTAGTGTGCGGAGATGAAATCTCGATCGCATCTTTTTTTTTTTCTTTTTACTTTGCATTTATATGTCATTCATTTCAACGGAGATACCAATATATATAAAGTATTAAAAGTTATTTATATATTACTGCATTATATATATTAAAATAGATATGTCATTTTTACATATACTATAGATTTATATATATATATATACACGATTGTATCTACGGATCAGAAAAGTTAAGTATGCGAACGTATCAAATTTTTTTTATAGTGCCTTGCTTCTTCACACTAAAATGCAAATATATGCACAATATATTTATAATTGTTAACATAATTTTGAACTTTATAGTCGTCATGTGCTAAGTATGCTTCGATGATAGTATGGTTTGCTTTGTTTACCATGCCAGATGGTGAATGTGGTGTGTGTGAGTGTGCTAACGTCAAAAAAATTCCTAAAGTTGTACATATTCTAGTATTTTTTTCTCGTAAAAATTGCCATGTCAGATATTTTTAGGAAGGAGATCAGCTGTTTCAAGTGACTGCGTCCTTGAGCTTTCAGGTAGACAGATTTCATGTTCTCCTCTCTCTCTCTCTCTCACACACACACATATTAAGGGGCATAATGTGATGTGCACGCAGATACTATGCTGCCTCCTGCTCACATTTTACTTCCCAGCGGACCTGGGACTAAGCTCGTTTCTTCTGTCTTAAACACGCACGCACGCACGCACGTGTGTGTATAAACATGTATATGTAACCCCAATAGGTATAAATGTATAGATTCCTGGAGGTGTGACTGCACCATTAGGGTTTAAAGCTGCTGGGATATACGGTGGTTTAAGAGCTCTTGGCACCAAGCCTGGCTCTCGTTTTATCGTGGTATCTCATGTGGATGCCGTCTGTGCAGGTGATATTGCACACACACACACGCTCATTAATAGGATACACTTACCACCATGTTTAACCTAGTTAGTATTACAAATTATAAATTTATACTGTGCGCGTGCGCGCGGGTGTGCGTGTGTGTGCGTGCGTGATTGCAGGTTGATGGTGACACTAGCACCAGCTGACACTAGCAAATGGTGCTAAAGTATAAAGGATCATGATGTACAACAACTTCAAGCTGCCTTGGATGCAGTATGTTAATCTTTCTCTCTCTCTACGGCTATGGTTTTCTATTAACGTGCTACGAAGGCTATAGCATCTGACAGTGAGGGTCTCGTTGAGGTATATTTTATACATTTTGTTTAAAGGTCGCCCCAATGTTGCTTGAATCAGGAGGAAGTGAAAGGTGCTCCTAGAGGCTGCCGCAGCTACTATTGCCCGTTCAGTTTGCCCGATCATCTCTAACCAAGGTTCTCTCTCACACACACTTGTGATACTTGTTGTAAGATTGCTTTAACAGGCTGCAATCTATGAAAGGGATCCCAACTGGGGACTATAGCATGTGCAGCTAGTAGAAGTATAGATAAAGATTATTATAGATATATTTAGATTTCTCATATTGTTGGGTGTATAGGTCAGCAGCAAGAGAATATGTAAGGGCGGCTGGTTAAGATTGGGATCATTGTAGGGTACGCATATATGCTCACAACAGGTAATGGAGATGGGCATTCCACTGCATGGGGTTGTGACTTGAGTGACTTAACAACAATGCAGAATTAAAGAAAAAAGTTTATATAGTAAATTATTTCATGTTTTTCAAGTGAATATTATTTTTAGTTAATTAATACTATTTTATTATAATTAATATTATAAGTTATAATTTGGTACACAACTTTATAAGATAAATTTTAGTTGATCAGGTCAAAAACAAAATATATACAAGAATATAGTATGTAAATTGTATATATTGCTTTTAACTGGACTGTTAATGAAATAGAAATGTAATCCGAGACACTTACAATTATTTCTAAAATGTCTAAAATGCAACATTTAGTCAAGTTTTTTTAATAATAAATTTGCAAGATCCTGTAAAGCTTATAAATATTTCAATCCAAATCTTTAGCATAAACAATTGCTTTATCAAGCGCTCACTTGTAAGGAGGGTTATCAGTTTGCAGAGAGAAAATGAGGAACTTACTTTTATTTTTCCATCACAAAAGTAACAAGCGTTTGCATGTCGCGAACAAGTGTTATTAACGAGGGTTGAAAGTAATTCATAAAATAAGTCACTAATATTAATTGGACAAGGGTTACCATGGGAGGGAGAAGACACATACATGGTGCACTTGCAAGAACATGAAGTGACAACCATCGGGAGTTGGTCATCCAGCGACCGGAGGCCCAAGGCCAGGGACTAGAAATGGTAACCCAGCCACGTTGCCACCAGCCCTCGAAGAGCATAGAACAAAATAGTTGCCACAAGACAAACATGAGGGCTCACTCACCCATTGAAAGGCACTCAAGGTGCTTGACCAATTTTAGTATGCGACACCACCAGAGGGAAACCAGCAAATGGTAGCAAACCGAGGACCAGGACAAATGACAAGGAACCCTAGGTGGACCGAGGACCAGCAGTACCCACTAAATTTTAGGGTTGGAGGTTGGCCTAAGTTTGGTCACTTGCCAAAGGCAAGGGACGGGGGAGACCACCCGGGGAGTAAGAATAAGACAATGGAGATTCTTGCATAACAACATGTTGTAATGGAGGAGGAGATAAGAAGCACGCGGGGGAGGCACACAGCAAGATATGGGAGCCTCGAGCGTGGACATGTAGCAAAGGCCACCTCCTCCTCAACACCTCTCACATGCACAACAAACCACCTGGCAGATGCAACGTCCAAGGAGAGCAACTAAACCAGCTTTCTTGGTGCATCCAAAGGATGGGCAACCACATCATCGTTTAGAATATTCTGACTTATTGAACCACATCGCACCACCCGGACTACAAGACAGAGGAGTAACCTCTATTCGGCCCACAACTTCGAACCAAGGGAGTGAACAACCCTCTGTACCACCTGGAAACCAGCCCGGCGAGACCAAGGACCTCAGGAACACCAACAGAGAAACAAATAACATTTATAGCATTTTTATAGCTAAGTAGCGAACTTGAACCGAAAAAGACATAAAATAATCGATACAATACAATAGTATTTTTAAAAAAATTATGCATACCAAAATGTAATTTATAATATATTGCAATGCGAACAACTTTCTATGCGACAGGCATTTTCTAAGGCAGGTAAATAATATTAATCATCTATATTCTATATTGATATATATATACAAGTCTCCTACATTTGTATATGCATTTACTTATTTATCTAATATATATTATTTTGTAGAGGAAATTAACAGATAAAATAATATTAGGCTATATAAACTGTAGTAGAAGCATCCGTATGTATATACATTACACACGAGTGACATATATTAAGACGCGGATAGATCACAGCCATTCATTAAATGGTAACAGTGTAAGAATTCTACGGAATATACCTTAAGTATATTCTAAGGCATATACGTCTTTCTATCAATTAACGTTTTAATGTTTGTATAAGTAGTTATTTATGTGCAGGTAAGTGCCTGAAAAAAACAACAAACCTGTAAATCCTCTCTCACATTACTAGCCCCACAAAACGTGTAGACGTGTAAATATACGTGTTTACTATATATTTTAATACATCTACACGTTTAGTAGATATAGCAAATTATGATTTACATTCCTTTCAAATAAGTTGGTGACTTATTTCCAATAAGTTGGTGGTTTTTCTAACTAGTACACATGCCGCAGTCAAGCACAGATGACTATAAAATATAGATCTGTAAAATATTAAGTCTATATGGTGGTTGGACAAGAGAGCGACAATGTATCAAATAACTCCCTTATATAACCCCCCAATCCCATACATACCGGCGTCATTTTTTTAGCATTTTATAGTTTGTTATAACATTCATAATTCTATACACACAGTTTATCGCCATGTCTCAAGCTATGCTATCGGCTGGATGTTTTCCGTGTGTACCATGTAAAGGAATGTATATGTGTCCCTCAAGTACAAGACATTTTAAGCGGTTCAGAGCTCAGGTGTTGAATTCTCTAAGTGTTAATGGAACTGTTCAGGAGAATGCTCTTGATAAGAGATTTTTGAGTCCAAGCTATATTGTAGATCGAAGGTGTGTCGAGAACTTTACAATAAGAAGCTATGAAGTTGGGGTCAATCGGAAAGCATCTATTCAGACAATTGCTAGCCTTCTCCAGGTTAATTGTGTGTGTACGTTGTGTATATATATATACAAAGCTTATGCTTATGTAGGAGGTTGCTTGTAATCATGCACGAAGTGTTGGCTTCTCCACTGACGGATTTGCAACTACATTGTCAATGCGTAAACATGGACTGATTTGGGTCATGACAAGGATGCATATTGAAGTAGAAGATTATCCACTCTGGTATCTCTCTGTCCTCTCTCACACACACTGTTTTTGTTGTGCGTTTAGGGGGGAGAACGTGGAGATCCAGACGTGGTTCCAGTTTGAAGGTAAAATAGGCACTAGAAGAGATTGGAGTATCACCAACGCAAATAGGAGAGTACTTGCAAGAGGGGCACGGCAAATTTGAGCGCAGGTCAACGAGCTTGACCTAGATTTCCGAATATTCTTGAATATTCTGTTGTTCCGTACGATTTCCGTCTAGATATCCTCGAATATTCTGTACGGAAATTTTTCGTACTGCCAAGTGTACACACAATTGGACCTTCCAAAATTTTCAAGAATATTCTAGAATATTCTAGTGCGGCGGCCGCATACAAAATATGGTAGTATATTTTTGTTGTATTTAAAGAAATATATGTTAAATTACTTAAAAATATGCTAAACATAAAATTACCATTAAAATTTATATTGAAAATTATAAGTTTGAAATAACAAATATAAAACCGAAGCTGTTTGAAAACAAACCAAACACACTAAATAGATGGTGGAGGATGGAGGTTCCTTGGTAGCATCAATAAAGAACTTAGTTCACGGGGTGCAAGTGTACGACGTTGCAAATGCTTGACAACTCGAGGATCAGCTCCCAGTACACGCTTGTAAACAAAATACATATGTTTGCAAGGCACCCACTGACGACCATTGCAGAACTCCGAGCATGAACAAGATGGTGCGCTACAAATGACAACCCAAGCAGATGTATGGTCGTTGTCACATACTCTGAAGCGAATGCATGTTGGAGGATCAACCACGTCAACTTCTGCGACATATGCTCCCAACGTCAAACATGCTTCAAAACTTACCTGTTGTTTCTTAGACATCCCTAAAGGTGTTCTTGTTGCACGACCACTTGCAGGAACAGGAGGTCCACGAAATTGTGCAGGGGGTGTTGAAAATCCAGTGACTCCAACAGGAACTGAAGGAACATGAGGTGTTGAAAAACCTGGCACTCCTGCATGAGCTGAAGGAAGCCCAGCTAGCATAAAACCTGATCTTGCCAGATCATTGATCTCCATTGCTATCAGCTTCGTGCCCACTTGAACTTTCCAAACCGAGGTAGAAGCTGGCGGAGAAACAATAGTTGGTCTTGGATGTCTGTTGCAAAGCATGTTTGTTGGACAAAAATACATCATTTGTGAGCGAAAGCATTCTTCACCAGTTTCTTTGTCATTGTATCTGATCCTTCCAAAAAAACAAGGAGCAGCCACTCGATTACCACTAGGACTGATCTTTTTGTCACAAGCACTCCACTGACCTCCTGAAGAGGGAAAGCCTGCCAGACATTTCACAGAACTTCTTTCACCACATCTTCTAATCGCCCATTGTCCAGGTGTAACATCTTGTTCTTCAACCAGAACATATTCTTCATGTTCTTCTGCAAGTTGAAAATCCAATCGTCGCTTCCGTCTACACTGTGTTGGAATAACCTGTTCACTATAGAAGATGTCCGGTCGGTGGGATCGTTCAGCCTCTGACCCCATATTTCTTTGCACAGTGCGATGTTCAACATTCGTGGCAGCCACAAAAGCAGTATCCTGCATGCTTGATGGAGCAACATCTTCAACTAAGTCGATGATAACCTTTGCTGTAGGTGTTGTTGAGTTAGCATTTGACATTCTTCTCTCGAACCTTGCTGAGAGCTCCTCTGAAGTCGGCCCGGAACCACTATACCTTCCATCTCTAAAAGCCTTCACAAGAGCACATTGTCGCACTGATTCAGTCAGGTCGTGGATTGTAGCTTGGTACAATGAAATGTATTTTGAATCTCTAGCCCTCCTCCATCTTCCGTGAACAGACTCCGACTGGTTTGTCATGGGCACAACCCTTGCAGCATTCTCCGGCATGCTTTCAAGAACAACATTTGAAATATGATTCTTCTGTCTTTCCCACCATGAAAACCACGTCTGCATAACTCCAACATCCTTCACATTTTCATTCCAAAAGCGGAAAAGATTATTTTCAATTTCTTCACGATCAGTTGTTGATGTGGCTGTTGGCCATGATCTCAAAAGTTGAAGATGTTGTTGTTGATGTTCAAGAGGGACCCACTTCCTTGTCACACGTTGTATGGCTTGTTCATAGTGAAAGATACAGCTCCGTTCACGTCCAGGAATTTCTTGGCCATTAAAGAACACATTCCTAATTGCTTGCCAGATCGCTCCTGCTTCATCGGACATAAACCCAGCGAACTGCACATTGTAGATTCCCTTCTCGGAACAGACATCCAACATAGCACGAAAAAACTTCTCCACAGCTCCAGCCGTTTGTCTCTTCATGTCACCATAAGCAATGGTGGATAATCGGCGCACACTATAAAATAATCAAAGAGTTAAGCAAACAACAAAAAGATAACATCTTACTTTGGGTCGTAAACATGCAATGCCAGAGTGATCCACTTATCAACAACACGGTGTGTGTGATCAAGTAGAACCCAACTCTTCTGCAAAGGGCCAAGAGGAGGTTGGCACATCCTTACATAATCGATTCCAGAACCTGGCCCTGAAACCGTCATCTTAAAAACTAATGCCTGGTCGTCTGAACCACGGAAATTCATCCCAGGATAGTGAATCACGTGGATGAATGGGATAGACAACCTTCGTTTCAGCTCCAATAATCCATCAATATTCTCTGGCATTTCAGCAGCAGTTCTCTTTGCGGACGCTACCCATTGACGAACTCTGCATCAAAGGTATTATCAAAGAATGCTCAGCACAAAGTAAAACTCTAATTGTACCTTCGATTGTTTGATAATGGTTGCAAATGATCCATGAGCTTATCCCAACTTCCAGGCTCAGAATTATCTAATAGAAACCAAAGATAGCATCTTTACATGCTGCCATTTCGATGACTCTTGGACTAGCTCTGGGAGTTCTTTCTGTTGCATTCTGGACCGCCATATGCATTTCTTCTTTGTTCGATGCAGAAACACCATCACCCACTGGATGTGAATGTTTTCCCTGGTGGATAAACAATCTAGTCTTGGTTATGTCGTCTGGGAAAACGCAAAACGCCACAGCATGACAAACTTCAAGGCACAATGGATTTTCTTTACAGAAAAAACATGTCAATCCTTTTGCCAGTTTGTCGATTGAAGGTGGGGAAACAATACATCCTTTCCATTTAGTGCAGTTCGGAAATCCTGCCTTAGAAGCAGGGCAGTCCGGGTTGATACAGCAAAGGCTCCCAACACATTTGCTCCTGGACACCCTCGCTTGAAAATTCCAGTTGCTGGTCGTTCCTGCTGTCCAGGTATGTCCATCCTCTTTCCGATTCATTCCTTTGTATTTGTATTCGGAAGGAGGGAGCTCAAAAATGACATCCCCATCATACGCAATAGGCAATTCATTTGTATGAATGATCGTGGAACCCTCGATAAGAATTCTTCCCTTTTTGCAGGTATTAGAAGTGAAAAGGTTCTTCAACGTTGAGTATTCAGAGTCAGAAGCAACGACAAGCTTAAACAATGGTCCTTCATCCGGTAACAAAACATATCCTGGATTATCCTTCCCTCCAGCATCTTGGTCCTCGTTTATTTCGATCTGTAAAGCAGATTGCCCATGAAGAAGTTTAAAAAGACGAACACTTTGCCAATCAAAAATGCCAAAGAACGTTCTAATCTGATTAGTAAGAATGATTCCAACACCATCTATCACAGGAACATCGTGATCCAAATTGCCGTAAACAATCCTGGCCATTTTGCAAGCAGTTACCACAAACGTGACAGAAAAACAACAGCATTACTTAATCATCTTTTGGTAAATATCGGATATTACCATTTCAAAAATTCACAATCATGACTCAACGTGGGCGAATATTTAATTCAAGGAAACGTATAGATCTTAGATGCTAATATAGTATAGCACTTCACGTAGAGATAGAGCAATCTTTATTGTCTTTTAAATAAATGTGTGTCTAATCTACATTCATCTGACATATTTATTTATGACTTGTTTATATTCTGTTAATTTATTTATTATAATTATATAGTTATTTGATCCAGTATTTTATCAAATGTAGATGTTGATTAATACTTGCTCCGCTACCAATTGTCAATTATAAATACATATTTTTACACGAATATTTATTTAATTATATAATAATATGTTTTTTTAACATACAAATTTTTACTTAAATATGTGTTTGTATTTGTATCCTTTTATATAGTATGTTATTTATCAAGTATATATACTGTTGTATGGTTTAATTAAACACAGTTTTATAGTTAAGGGTCAAAGGGTTAAGTGTTAGATTTTAGGGTAAATTCAGGACTACCCATTCTTCTTCTCCATTCTCCATTGTTGAGAGAGGGCACTTTTGTTCTTTTTTTGCGGCGACAAGAGGCTAGTGTGAGCGTCACGGCGACATGGCTACAGGTAAAATCTTATATATGTGTATAGTAATTTCTGTGAATGTATGTGCAAATTCAGTAGGATTTCTTTGTATTCACAAACGCACGCGCGTGTGCACACACACACACCTCCGACGCATGAGTTATTGCCGATTTCGGCAAACACACACACACACACACACACATTTCCTGCCAATTCGGGCAGGAAATCTGCCGCCTGGATGGTGCGGCGGCCGCACCATCTGGCGGCAGGATTCCTGCCCAATTCGGGCAGGAAATCCGTGTGTGTGTGTGTGTGTGTGTGTTGTGTTGTTTGCGCACACACATAAATAACATTTTACACACGTATGATTATACAACATTAGACTTGTATACATGTGTGTGTATATATAAATATATATATTTAAATACATACTTAAAAAGACTTATATATATATATATATATGTATGTATGTATGTATAAGTATATGAATTTAAGACTTGTATATATGAGATGATGCTTTTTCGTCTGTATATACATGTGAAGAGATATGAATATACCCATATTCTCTCACACAGACACATCACAAAACACAAACAACATTGCACACACACACATAATCAACATTACACACATACACAAGGAACATTATATAGTGAGCACACACACAAACAACATTACACGTATAAATATGTGTGTGTGTGCGTGTGTGTCTATATATATTGATAGGTATACATATATAGTAAATGTGTGTCCATAAATTAAAACAACTCACACACACACACTTATCAGTTGTTGTAATTGCAGAATGAGACAAAGGCAGAGTAAGAGACTACGAGATAAATACAAGACTTTGACACTTCAAGAACATATCGTCCAAGAAGCTCTTGCAGATATGGCTCCAAAACCTCGTGGCAAGAAAGGAGGCCGAGGCGCCAAGCAACAACTGCAACACAAAGAGATGATGCCGACGAACAATGAACCTGTGGATAGTTCGCAAGTCATTGATGAACATACTGTGGTGAGTGAATGGATGCCTAGAAATAGGGAGATTGCAGGAAGCTCTGCAGAACACGGTAATGCAGAGGAAGTACCGGATATTGATCTTGGTAGTAAAATGTTCAATAAGAAGAGGAAACTGGATGCTCCTGAGGATGTTGCCGAATCATATGCAATTCCGGAGCGGCTGACACTTGAGGCTCCATCCAAGCTTCTTCGGGATCTTGTTATTCGGTATGACACAGATATTGACACATCGCTACAAGGACGAGACCACTACGTTCCAGTTGAGCTTGGTGAGCCTCCGCGTATCCCGGTTCACAGGTTGCTCCCACACCAACGTTTGAGGAATGTCACTAAGGACGGCGTGAAAGACCTTGTTGGATGGATTAGAGCTGAAGGATTTTACCAGGAGACGTCAGTGTTCACCTTATCTTTCGGACCACAGCTGAGTGCAGACGAACGCCGAAGTTGGAATGAGTCAGAAGCACAGGTCGATAGAGAGTTTGAAGCGGATTTGCATAAGCCAGCATTTTCTGCATGGTATCGATTTCTGAAAGATGCAAAGTTTCTGGTGTGGGATGGGAATCATCGTCGGGTTGCTTTGAACACTTTGCTTGCTGAAGAGCCAGGTTTGAAATGGACTTTGCGTGTACGTGCAACACTCATAGCATCCACAGTGCAAGAGGAGAAGAGACTAATCGCTGCTTGCAATCGGTTGAATGAGTAAGTGACTTGTTTGTTTCATTATTTAAATACTAAATAAATGTTGTTTTGTTTTGCAGAGCAACTGCTCGTGTGGTTCCTACAACAATCATTCACACCTTGCAGTTCTTACGGAATTGTTGTGTGAAGTCTGCAGATCTTTCTACCGATCATGTTCTTCGCGGGATGCCGGAGGAAGATAGAAAAGCTGTGGAAGTGTGGAGATCGAACAGAAAAGAAGACGTTTGGTACGAGTATCCAAAGACGACATTGGTGAAGATTTTTTGGGAGGTAATCTTTTCTTCTTCTTTTGACTGTTTTTTGATTTTCGGTTTCTTTTGCAGAATCAACTGAAGCGACAAATCGCTACAAAACTTGCGAACAGAAAACCAAACCAGACAGAATCTCAGATCCTCTCCAGCGTTTACAAGACATTCACAGTTCGGATGAACAAATTCCTCACCATTGCTGATCCGGCGGTCGGTGAAGATTGGTTCAAGGCGATCACAGATATCACTATCAAACCATCAACGAAGCAAATAACTCTGGAGAAGCTTCAAATGCTCGCGAAGTCCCAGCTTCCTTCCAACGTCAAGGTTGATATCCTTGGAAAGCTTGTGCACATTCAAGAACGTGGCGTTCTTGAGAAGCTGGTGAACATGACGGAGAAAGACAAGAAGGAAGGTGTCACCGGCTGGCCTGACAAGGACTTCATCAAGTTTTTGCACATCTTTACTTACTGGTTCCAGGTAATTTAATATTTATATTTTTCATTTTTATTCGTTTTATCGTGCCAGGTCGCGGAGGCAGCTAAAGAGCTTTTGGTCGAGCATGTAGAGGAGTTCATGACATGGTATATGAAGATGCACAATGAAATTAAGTTGGATATGTACCAGAACATGCTCGAGAACAAGGAGTTCGGTGCGACAATTCCACCTCCTCGACTATTTGAGCTGGAAAAATCTGCAAAAAGAATGGCATTCAGGCAAGTTTTTTTTTTGTTTCTTTACAGATTTTTATCTATTTTTACAGGTTTTTAAAATGGAAAACGATGCACTCCCTGAAGATTTCAAAGAGTGGATGGATGTTACCAAGGATTCTAGCATGTGGAGCCGGTTGTTACGTGATATCAGTGATTACGAAGTGGAACACTGTCCTTTCTGGCTGGATTTCCTTCCTGGTGACTGTCCCGAATGGGAGATGGCCAGCTATAAGATACACAAGGATGATCGGCGAGAGCTATTATGGAAGAACGACAATGCTGCAAGGAAGCTCCATGTGAAGATGGATATCAGGTATGCTAGATCGGCGAGCAAGGTCAGCAAGGGACAAGCTTCTTCTTCAGCCCCATCCTTCATCTCGGCTGGATTGGAAGAAGATGATATGTTGAGGATGGTGATGCCTGAGAAGGGAAATGGAAGCTGGGAAATCATTCATGCAGATTCAGAGAACCTTGCAGTCCAGTACTTCAAAGCCGGAAGGCCTTTTCCGTCAGGATTGAAGGAGCTTGAGGATTGGATCGTGAGTCACAAGTCAAGTTGGACTATTCATGTGTTTGGTGCGAAGCCTCCACCAAAATGCATCCAGGGAGCTGTTGATCTCGTTGTCATCGACCCGCCTACCGGATGCGTTGCTGAGGCAGGGGATGGTGGATCAATACACGAAGTTCTCGGATGCTTTGCTGAAGAACTTGGTGAACCTTGCTTTCGGGATATTAGACAGAGCTGGCCATGTGGTAGTGTTTGTGCTACCGGATGATGTTCTAGCTTTGAAGAACACTGCAGAAACTTGCAAGCTAAAGTTTCTGCAGATGAGTTATGTGCACACGACAAAGTCATGGGGATACCGTTTCTCTAGAAAGGTAATTCTTCTTTTTGAGAATGTCATTTTTTAATGTTTATTTTTTCAGGAAAGCATCATTGCCATGTGTATTTTTGGTTCCCCCTACTCTAAGGTTGCCAAGAACAAGGAGATCTTGGACACTCGCTACACTCTTCTTTTTGATGAGCCAGAAGATTTCCAGCTCCCATGGTATAATGTTGTTTGTTATTTCTCATGTTCTAATATTGTAACTTTCAGGATTTCAATTGGCCCGAAATCTCCCAAGTTGTTTGCGATGCTAGTGGAGAAGCTCACAAAGCCTGGTGGAACTGTTGTGGATCTAACAGTGGGAACCGGTGCTAGTATTCTTGCAGCTTTTCACACAGGGAGACATGGTTATGGAATCGACATCAACAAGGATCTGGTTTTAGCAGCCAGAGATGTCTTCAGGAAGGTCATTCCAAGTGTTACAGCAGCTGAAGGTGGTGGGGATGATCAAGTTGTTTCCATGATTACTCCTTTTGATGAGTGGAAGAGGGCCATGGAAACAGAAGCACAGGATTTGCCTTTGGCTAGCGACAACGATGGAGACCAGGATCCGCCTTCTCGAAACGACAAGGATGTTGTTACGGAGAAGTCCGTGGAGCACAACGACGAGTCATCAGATGAGTCAGCAGAAGAGAGATCATACGAGTCATCAGATGATGAGTGAGATTTGTTTTATCATTTCTTTGGTTTTAAACTTTAATATGTTTTCAGTATTGTTCTACCAGACTACGCTAATCAGATGGCAAAGAAAATGGTTGAAGAGTTCGAAGTTTACGACAGACAGATTTTGGAGAAACGTTCACGACACCGTAACAATGCATTCATTAACGACGAGGCACTGGCTGGTGGAAACGAGTCTTCATGATTGAGTTATGTTTTTATTGTAATTTTTATTTAGTTTGATGCGGTATTTATATAAAAATATAATTATAGTTATAAATATAAATATTAAAAAAATAAAAACATAAATATAAATATAAATATATAAATATATATGTCAGATTAACCCCCAAATTTGTGAAACTTTGACACATTACCGTGCCGCCATGATTGCCCGCCCGCCGCACCAGAATATTCTTTATATGAAAACGAATATTCTGTACGGAATGGAATATTCCGGTATGACGGAAATCCGTACGCTCGGCAAACTGCGCTCGAGGAAATGTCAAACCCCTTGCAAGAGCCACAAGGTGCACAGTTTTACATTCACACACACGCACTCCATTGAAATGGAAAGATTTATAATAGTATGTGCAGCACATTTACACTCATGAACCAGGAGACGAGGCGGCTTTCAAGGATCAGTGAGGACGTGAGAGATGAGTTTTGTTTATATGTTATGCATCCTCCAAGGTATATTTCTAATAATAATGATTTAAAACTGAAGTTTTGTGTGATTTCAGGTATGTTTTCATGGATGATAGCAATAAGAAACCAATCTTCAAGCTTGATGAGTATGAAAATCTCAAGGAAAATCTTGTGGTGAGTTTAACTATCGCGTGCGTGCGTTTGTTGGCAATAACATTTCTGGCTTCTCAGTATCTGTTTGACCTCTCAGGACTTTAATATTATTCTTTTTAAATAGTGAACTCCTCCCACACAAACATGTTACAAGAGTATTTCGAATAAAGCACTAGCAAGTAGCTCCGTAAGCGTATCTACAATGCATTGAGTTCGTTGACAACAGGCCGTTCAACGAACAAAGGTACTCAGATATATAGGGACACAGAGTTTATCGTATCTCGTGTAGAATATGAACAGCTGCACGATTAGTTCACACACACATGAATCATGCCCCCACACACACCTATACGTGCACTTAAGTTTTATTTGCATTTGGATGATAAGAAGCTCAAAGAGCTGGGATGGCAAGAACGGACAACGTGGGAGGAAGGCCTGCTTAAGACGATGCAGTGGTACACGACGCATCCGAATTGGTGGGTGATGTTTTTGGAGCCTTAGTTCCTCACCTAAGAATGTTAACAATGGCCGGTGACAAACTCTCAAACGAGGACGAGGAGATGATACGTGGGGATCAGACGACTGGCATTGCCAATGTTGGGATGATTGTTCCCAAAAAGTCTTCTCTGAAGCCGGCTATGAAACTGTTAATCTACGGACGAACAGGTTGGATTGGTGGAGAAGGAGGGGATTCAATACGAGTATGGTACAGGAATACTGGAGAACAGGTCACAGATCGAGGCGGATGCAGTGACTGTGAAGCCGACGCATGTTTTCAATGCAGCAGGTGTAACTGGGCGTCCCAACGTAGACTGGTGTTAAAATGGAGACTATAAGGGCGAATGTGGTTCTCGCGGACGTCTGCCAGCAGCAGGGATTGCTTCTCATGAACTTTGCCACGGGTTGCATATTCGAGTATGATGAGAAGCGTCCTATTAACAGCGGTATTGGATTCAAGGAGGAGGATACACCCAACTTCACAGGCTCCAAGACCAAAGCCATGGTAAGCCTTCTTATGTTTGTTTGTACACACGCACATATGCATACATATATGGGTTGTGTACTGCTCTTGTTTGTTCATGTGATTCAGGGCTCTGTGGGCCTTTGGAAGCTAAGATGTTCCATCAGAATAGTATTTGTTTTACAAGGACTTGACTATTTGCTTTAGAGACTTTACTACACTATAGGAAAGTACATGTACATGTACACTTATGTGTATATGTGTAGATATACATATCGACGTAAATTTACATATATACACACATGGATCCGAGATGCATACACTTTGTCTTATCGATGTTCTTAATAACGGCTCTACTGCACTGTCGAACAGAAGCATACATATTTGAAGATATTACACATATCTAACTAAATAGTTATTAGAAGTTAGTATATGTATTCAATCATACTAATTTTACAGTTATCAGAGATGTGAAACCATTGCCTTCGAGTATAGAGATTTTTTCAACGTGAGAGGAAGTATAGAAGCCGCTGTCAATTCCAAGATGAACCTTTCCAGTATTAGGAAATGAAGTGAGCATTAAACACTTTATTAAATATGTTGCTTCCCCAAAGCTCAAGGTGAACCAGGTGTTGCAAACCTGTAAAAGTATTGTGTACGTAATAAAAAACCTTGCCTAGTTGCTGTTATAGAGAAGCCATATATCTTCCTTGGTTCATCCAACTCATATATACACACCATCGTATATAACGAGAGTAGCTGGATTGAAGACATATAATAGTTGAACAAATATCATATCTTAAGTGAGTGGTTAATGCTCCGAACCGTCAGACTACCTTGAGTTGTGTGTGTAAGTGTATATTATTTAAGATTTAAGGTTTGTAATAATAACCGTTACAAAGTATATTCTTTCGTGTATATTTTGGCATATACCGTTCGCACAAAAGTTTGTTCTTTGTCTTGTAACATTACAGTATTCAAATGGAAAATTACACAATGCAGCTATATTATATATATATATATATTATATATATATATATATATATAATGTCCGCGTGAGTGTGTATTCATTTGTTTTCTTTCAGATACAACAAGAGGAAAAGAGCGCTTGGGATGGATTTATTGATAAGAAAAGGAGGAAGAAATGTATATCACTAGATCCGTCAATTTGGGGTGAGCTACCATTGGAAATTAGTATTACTGCGCTGTGTCGCTTTAGAACCGTGTTCAAGACTTGGTACGAAGGATTTGTAGGTATATATAGTGCAGTATAATGTGCGTGCGTGTGTACATAAACAAACGTGAACTAGATATATTACACCAAATTTATCTGTATGCGTGTGAAACGACAAAGTGGCAAGGGAAAGTGCTACTTAACGGTGGAGGCTGGCAAGGAGCCGTGATATACAACGAGCATGGCTTGGGCCTCAATGGAGTTGCTGGGAGCTTCATACTATCATCAAAGAGCAGGGTAACCAGTTTCGGTGGCGTTCCTTTGTGAATGTGGTATCAAAACGGACGTGTTATCCTGGTAAAAATGTCGCTTGGATAGGCCGTTTATTTCACAATATATATATTACACGTATTTCTCTACACTAAAGAAAGAAAATCTTATATTGATTTAGATAGAAAAGTATAAAGTATTTTACGAAGTAACGGTAGGCGAAATAGTAATTAGCAGTCACTCTCCATGTAATAATTAAAAAAATATTACACTTAAAATATATATATATATATACTCACGGTGCATCTCTATATGCTTCATAGTCATTCTTAACCACACAACTGTAGCTTGTGCCTACACAATTTCTTTGTTTCTCTAACACTCACACACACACACACATATACACCATACGTACTGACCAGGTTGAATAGCCACTACAACTGCAGCTTGTCCCATTCATAAACACAATCTCTCTTTCTCTCCCACACACACACTTCATGCACACACCATACAGTACTGACCAGATTAAACAACAATTGCAACACAAACATTGCATACTCATCCCACTCGTGCAACTACGTGCCATGTTTATAAAAACAATTTTAATTCTCACTCATTCACTTACTTACTCTTTTTATATAAAGTACTCACTAGCACGACCACTCATGCAACCATGTGCCCTGTTTATAAAAGCAATCACAGTTTATCGCACTCATTCATACACACACTCTCTCCATAGGTTACTCACCATTGCGACCACGTGTCCTTATTCACATATAAACAATCTGAATTTATCTCACTTGCTCACACTCTCACTCTCATCATGCAACCCACCTGACGCGGCCAGCCTCGTTAGCAACCTTGCCATTGCCAACTCCTCCACCCTAATGTTTGTGTGTATATTTTATTTAATTATATGCTTTAGAATAATTACACACGCACATCTATGTCCAAGGTGTATATATTTTAAGATGTTAACAAATCAATGCTTAATATCAAGTTACCTGAACAGAAACAAACACAAAAACATATTGTACCTTGGTAGTATAGATGTGCACAAAATTGTGATTTCAGTTTATCACGAATGAAACTCTCACAATCCTTCTTTGTGACCGTCAATTCGCATTTGTTTAAAATGGTTAGCACAAAATCTAATCTGATAAATGAAGAAAACTCAAGAATAACCTTTGTATTTAAATTAATGTTTAAATAAAATATATTCTTAAACTATCTTATAAATCGATAATACATTATCTTAATTATAAGATTAGCTCTCATGTATACTTTAATTACTAGAGTAACTTACATATTTACCATAGTTACCTTAGAATATATAATAATAAATTAACTTTTTTTAATTAAACCTGATTTTATTATTTATGAATAATAAATCTTAATTTTTAATTATAAATATATATATTAATAATTTATATAATGATTAAATTGAAAAGGTATTCATAAAATTAAAGAATATTTTAAATTAAATCAAATATATAAATTTAATCTTGTTATAGTTTTAATATATATATTAAAAGTTATTATATAAATTAATTTAAAATTTATTAATTTAAATCATTATGATTTATTTAGTAATTTAAAATATTATCATTTAAATCAAAATTAGAATTAAATAATAAAATAAAAATGCACTTACATTAGGATTAAATGCAACTTCAAGAAGTCGTGTTAAATCGTTCCAACCAATATAAAATTTAATTTTCTTATTACTTACGAATATATGCACCGAACTACACATAATTTCCATAATGTTTTAAAATTTTAAACCCTAAATAAAATGAAATGGAAATATTTATTTTTTAATAATGAAATATGAATCGTATAAAAAGACTTATGCTGTCTCATTGGGAGCAATAAAAATAATAAAAATACTACTTTTATATAAATTTTATTACCAATATCATAATATTTACAAATACAATACTCATTTATATATTGTTACATGCAATTTTGAGTTCTTTATAAATTATAACAATCATAATTTACTTCAATTCTTTTGCAATATTATTTAACATCAACCTTTTTAAAAATTAAATTTAATGTTTAAAGGAGGTAATTGAATGTTAACTTTTTATTTCAATATATAAAATTGTGTTGGTTTTACTATATTTATTTTTATAAGCAAATTAAATCATATACATAAATAAATCTCATTATATTAGCTTTTTATAATGTAAGTACATAGCATATCCTTTAAAATTTAATTTATATGTTTCATTTGCCTATCCATTTCAAAATGTTACGTAGTAACAAATTTCAATATAATATTCTTTCTAAAAGTCACACATGCATTTAAAATTTTATCACTCGTTAGTAAACCAAATTCATGATAAACCATATCTTAACAAGACATTTATCAACAACATTCACTTTAAAACGAATTTAATAAATTAAACATATTTAATAAATTAATTCATAATGACTCAAACTTGTTTATTCTTTTAAAAGTTCTTATCATATGAATAATAAATCTATATAAATACTTTATCAATATTTTTTTAGAATTAGCAATGATTGCATATTTAAGAATTATCACTCATTCAACCTTAATAGCTTGACAAGAAGAACATATTTCATCATAATCAAAAATATCATTTTTCCATGTTTTTCAATAAAAAATTTATTTAATTAAGTCTAACCCTATGACTTCTCTAAAGTGTTTAACAACTATATAAGTAAGCAAGTAATTCTTTTATTTTAGGCAATCATTTATAAAAAAAATTTGAGATTTTAAATTAAAGTTTGTGTCTTTGTAAAATAAACAATAAAATAAAATACTTTGAATTTATTGTAATAAAGTACTCTATAGAAAGTGCATTCATACATGGATGGCGACGTTCTGACATTCTACTAGGTTATGTACGATGCTGTTATATATGAGTTGGATACACCAAGGAAGATATATAGCCTGAAATCATACATTTAGTTTTGAATTTAACAGAAAGACTCTCTCTCTCTCTCTCTCTCTCTCTAGAGAGAGAGAGAGAGAATACATACTGTATGTTACCTGATCAAACCATTTTCCCTGAGATACAAGAAGCAATCCAAGGTTGTTGCATGCACCGGACACATCTCCAATGCCTTCAATAATCAACATTTCACTTTAATGTATATATTTAGAGTTTATTTCTTAATTAAATCCGGTGAATGGTCTGCAGCGTTTTTCCCGTGTAACTCGCCCGTCCGAACTTCGTTTGTGGTGTTTTTGATTTTGTTTCGTAGCCCTCGGCCGGATCTACGAGCCCACGTTGCCCGATCTCCGTTTCAATATCGGTGCCGTCTAATATTTTCTAAATACCGCACGGCCTCTTAAACTTTTAATTAAATCCTGCGAACGGTCCGCAACGTTTGCAGCTGTTTCCCTGCCGTACATGCATCCGTCTCTCCTGATTTTGGTCCGTTGGAACTGTCTCGCCCGGATACATGCTCTGTGCGCGTGTGCACATCCAAAGACTACGGCACGTGCACCCCGTACACTAATATGGTATAATACTTAAAACATATGTTTGCAGCATATACACTATTATACAGAAAAACAAGCACATGTCACATGTATGTAACACACAAACTGTCATCTCGAGTCAAACACCTGTACTTCTGAGTTTCCACATAATATTATCCACACACACACACACACAAACAAAAGGAAGTGATTACCTTCTTGAAGCTTCAGAGAATCTTTCTGCTGCCTATATAGGTTGGCCAAGTTGGAGTAGAGTCCATGTGATTGATCTGGGGCCATTAAACTAATCGCCCCTTGTACATAGCCTCAGCTAGTGACGGATCCTCGAAAGTTGCACAGCTATTCCTGTACAGGCATTAACATATTGTGTCTGTGTGTGTAATCTATATCTACGTGTTCCGTAAGCTATAATAAACTACGGTATAATGCACTATACGATACCTTACATGTATTGCAATGCGAACAACTTTCTATGCGACAGGCATTTTCTAAGGCAGGTAAATAATATTGATATAATATCATCATCTATATTCTATATTATATAATGTATCAAGGTATCCGTATGTATCCGTACATTACACACGAGTGACATATATTAAGACGCGGATAGATCACAGCCATTCATTAAACGGTAACATTGTAAAGATTCTACGGAATATACTTAAGTATATTCTAAGGTATATGCGTCTTTATTTAAAAGTACAAACCTAAGTGTCTGTTTATGTAAATCCTCTCTCACATCGCTAGCCCCACAAAACGTGTAGTAGACGTGTAAATATACGTGTTTACTATATACTTTAACACGTTCTACATGTACATCTACACGTTTAGTAGATATAGCAAACATTCCTTTCAAATAAGTTGGTGACTTATTTCCAATAAGTTGGTGGTTTTCTAACTAGTACACATGCCGCAGTCAAGCACAGATGACTATAAAATATAGACCTGTAAAATATTAAGTCTATATGGTGGTTGGACAAGAGAGCGACAATGTATCAAATAACTCCCTTATATAACCCCCCAATCCCATACATACCGGCGTCATTTTTTTAGCATTTATAGTTTGTTATAACATTCATAATTCTATACACACAGTTTATCGCCATGTCTCAAGCTATGCTATCGGCTGGATGTTTTCCGTGTACCATGTAAAGGAATGTATATGTGTCCCTCAAGTACAAGACATTTTAAGCGGTTCAGAGCTCAGGTGTTGAATTCTCTAAGTGTTAATGGAACTGTTCAGGAGAATGCTCTTGATAAGAGATTTTTGAGTCCAAGCTATATTGTAGATCGAAGGTGTGTCGAGAACCTTTACAATAAGAAGCTATGAAGTTGGGGTCAATCGGAAAGCATCTATTCAGACAATTGCTAGCCTTCTCCAGGTAAAATTGTGTGTGTGTACGTGTGTATATATATATATATATACAAAGATTATGCTTATGTAGGAGGTTGCTTGTAATCATGCACGAAGTGTTGGCTTCTCCACTGACGGATTTGCAACTACATTGTCAATGCGTAAACATGGACTGATTTGGGTCATGACAAGGATGCATATTGAAGTAGAAGATTATCCACTCTGGTATCTCTCTGTCTCTCTCTCTCTCTCACACACACACACACTGTTTTTTGTGTGTTTAGGGGGGAGAACGTGGAGATCCAGACGTGGTTCCAGTTTGAAGGTAAAATAGGCACTAGAAGAGATTGGAGGATCACCAACGCAAATGGGAGAGTACTTGCAAGAGCCACAAGGTACATTCACGCACACGCACTCCATTGAAATGGAAAGATTTATAATAGTATGTGCAGCACGTTTGCACTCATGAACCAGGAGACGAGGCGGCTTTCAAGGATCAGTGAGGACGTGAGAGATGAGTTTTGTTTATATGTTATGCATCCTCCAAGGTATATTTTCTAATAATAATGATTTAAAGCTAAAGCTTGGTGTGATTTCAGGTATGTTTTCATGGATGATAGCAATAAGAAACCAATCCTCAAGCTTGATGAGTATGAAAATCTCAAGGAAAATCTTGTGGTGAGTTTAACTATCGCGTGCGTGCGTGCGTGCGTGCGTGCGTTTGTTGGCAATAACATTCCTGGCTTCTGCAGCCAACCAGAGCTGATCTCGACATGAACCAGCACGTTAATAACGTCACCTACATTGGCTGGATTCTCGAGGTATATTTTAATCCATATATTTCTGAACTATTATATGTTATTTACTTGAACAGAGTTTGCCAATGGAGGTAACAAGCACGTATGAACTGGAGAGTTTGACACTGGAATTCAGGTGCGAGTGCAAGAACAATGATACAATAACAAGCAGTTCAAGCAGCGAGTTAAATGGATCCAGCTTAACGTATGTCCATCTTGTCAAGTTTAGCGATAACAACAAGGAAGTCAGCAGGAGCCGCACCGTCTGGAGAAAACCGGAAAGAAGCAATATTCCATGAACATGCATATATGTCATTCATTTTGTAAATAAATAGATGTATTATAGATTGCTAAAGCTTTGCACAAAATTAATAAATCAAATATAATTAAAACAAAACATATTTCTATATAAACTATTCAAATGAGAATAAAAGTTCTTCCAAAGCACCTTTGTGCTTTTCAAAAGCAGCCCCATTTATGTATATGGGGCTGCTTCTGCAGCGCATATTTATACTAACCATTACATACGTTCCAACTAACATTTAACATGTTTATAAATATACGTATACCGAACTGACAGAGAGAGAGAAGAGAGAGAGAGAGAGTATATTTATATTTCTCATTTTCAAGGTTACAGTTTTGAACGAGAGGTTGCAGATTGAATCAGATTCTTACGCAGGATCTTACCAGACGATGACTTTGGTATTTCCTTTAAGAACACCACTTTCCTCACCTTCTTTTGAGGAGCCACCTGTTGATCAAATAGCTAAACCATTAAATACATTTCAACTAACACATACTTATCACACACACACACACCTGTCTTGCCACAAAGACCATGACATCACTCTCTGATATCTTTGTCCCTTCTCGAGCCACAATACAAGCTAAGGGAATTTCACCTGCATCTTCATCTGGAAAACTGAACAGACCACAGGGTGTTAATAAATAGTTTTAAGATGTTATACACTTACGGGATCACTGCTGCATCTGCAATATCGGGATGGTTAAGAAGGAGAGCTTCTAGTTCTGCCGGAGGAACTTGAAAACCTTTATATTTGATAAGCTCTTTTATACGATCAACCACGTATAGATAACCATTATTGTCAAAGTAAACCACATCCCCAGTGTGTAACCTGTCCAATAAATTATATATATGGGTATATTACTATAACATAACATTTACCATCCTTGATCATCTATGGTTTCAGCTGTTGCAACTGGTTTATTGAGATACGCTTGCATTATACACGGTCCACGCAGCCAAAGTTCACCACTTGTATTTGGTGGTAATGCTTTGCCAGTTTGAATATCCACCACCTTGGCCTCGTGATTTGCCGCAAGTGTACCGGCTGACCCAAATGGGGCAACCCCGTTTGTTCCTACCCCTGTTGTTTCAGTCATTCCATAGGCCTAAGCAAAACAATGAGTTAAGTCGCGTGCGTGTGTGTATTGCTACTGACCTGGGCGAATTCTTGGATATGTGGAAACTTGGCAAGGAAAGCTTCAAGAGTGTCTTTACCAAGTGGAGCAGCCCCTGAACCTCCGCTTACTACTGAAGTAAGATTGTACTCCTGCACTGCAGGATGCTTCAGAAGTGCAACCACGAGAGGTGGTACAAGTGGTAATGAGGTAACTTTGTACCGTTGGATTGCAGAAAGCATTTCGATGAAATCGAACCTTCACAATATAACTTGTCTAGGCTCGTGTGTGTGTGTGTGTGTGTGTGAATATCAGTATACATTACCTTGGTAAGACTACTAAAGTTGATGCGCTATATATCATTACACAACCAAGGTACACAAATCCGGCAACATGAAACAATGGAATAAGAATGAAGGACACTTTTCCCGTAGCATCTGCAACGATGTTAAACCCAGAGCTGATTATCGGGAGAGTAATATAGCTTATTTGTGTAAATCATATATTGAAATATAACACACGCACGCACGACCCACACACACACACACCAGAGCCTTGAGTGAGAATTGAAACTGCAGAAATGATGTTGCCGTGTGAAAGTACAACTCCTTTGCTCGCTCCTGTTGTTCCTGAAGAGTATAGGATTGCAGCTGGATCAGACTGACGTATACGCACTGTATTGGTTGGAGGAGGACCACTGAAGTTTAATAAAGCTTTAAATGGTACGTAGTTTGTTATCCATTGAGGTATCTGCACAGTCTATAATAAACTAAAGTTAGTGTGCGTGCGTTTCAACACATACACTCATCCTGCGTACCTGATCATGGTCTTGAAGAAGAACAAGGCCGGAGATAGACATATTTTCCAGCTTGGAAAGGAGTTCCGGCATTGTAACAACAAACTTGGCCCCGGAATCCCCAAACTGTCTCTCGACTTCCGACTGTGTATTTGCTGGATTACACGTAGTTACCACTGCTCCAATGGAGGCGATTCCATGGAATATTACAGGAAAATAAATAGTGTTGTTTAGCAAAAGAAGGATTACATCTCCTTGTTTAACACCCAGTAATGTACAGAATCCCGATGCCACTGCTCTCACTAGTCTCTCAAACTCTTTGCATGTTATTGTAAAGCCTGTTCAAAGCATTAAATTTTATGTTATAAAACATATAGAAAAATGAAGAATAAGACAGAACATAATAAAGATTGGTGTCTCACCCATGAATATTTATATCAATCACAATCTTAGAAGATAGTACAGTTATGTATATATGTATATCTTGTGTATTTTCATGTGTATACCTGTAGAGGAGTCGATGAGAAGGGGCTTGGATGAATTTGAAGGATCAGAAAGGGCTCCTTGAAACAGAAACGTGGCCAATCCAAGGTGAGGATAAGAGGGTATATTCACTGGATCTTTTGTGCTTCGGTACACGCCTTCTTCTTCAATATACCCACTCTGTGTATCCGCCATAGCCAGCTACGCACTCACACACGTCTCTACCAAGCAACACCCAAGCTTATATTCTGCGACTGCACTGACATTGTACCAGTCAACAAGTTTAGTTTTAATCATGTTTAATATATCTCATCATTGTCATCGTCACTGTTGTTTTTGTGTGCGTATGTCACTTGACACTTTGTACGTTCCATTGTACGTGTTCGTACACACATAATTACATAGCTAATTCTTTCTCATGATCTTGTTATATGCATGCGGGTACTTGGTCTTGACTAGTAACACAATAGCAGCCAGAGCACCTGCAAGGACAAAGCACAGAACTGCAAGAAACACAATTGCGGTTTTGGCAGACTTCGTGACACGCGTCTTCCCTGTCTCTTCCGTAACTATGTGAGCATTCTGAATCTTGATGTAGCCCATGGAGCGAGGCGGCACGATCCATACTCAAGCTCCCCATTACCTCTTCCACCATAAACACTTCTTGGTATCCCCCTCGTAGAAGGCAGCAGCACAGGAGCAGTTCACAATGCAGCGGCGCTTGCACACGTCGTCACCTACGTTTTCCAGGTCCGGCCGGGTGTAGTAGTTTGAGAAGTATGTAGCACCCTGAACCATGACAAAGTGGTGATTCTCGCCCTCATTTGCGAGGCATGTGGTGGATACTCCACTCGGTGGAGAACAGTGCTGCGGTGAAGGCGCTTCGAGGTCGACATCGCTCACACACTGGCACTTCCCGTCTCCGTTGCAGAGACCGTAACTGCCGCACGCAGTTGGTAACCTGCAACTGTCGCTGGCACCACCGGAGATTCCGAACACCGGTTTCCAGTTTCCCACAAACTCATACAGAGTGAGATCCCCTTTGTTGTCCAGCTTCAGGTACCTCTTGTTGGAGCTCTCCGGCGTGTGGATTACCTCCACAGGTCCTCCACAAGACGCCCCATTTGTATACGAAATAGATACACCGTCCTTGTCGAACGTCATTACTGCATCGGAAGAACCGCACCTCTTCACTACCGACTCCATATTGTGGTCCCCCTGTAGACTCCACAGGCGGTAAGGCTGGGGCTTCCTTATCATGTTTGCCATTGTAGCTTCAGAGACCGGCAGTACATAGAGCACAAACCCACTGGCTTCCATAACGCCCTGGAAGCGTCCGATAGAACTCAAGTTGGAGCTTCTTAGTGACATCCCGGTGACCAGATCTTGCCCAGGAACGAGGATATTCGTCGGGTATTTGAAACTCTCCCATATACCGACCCCGTCTCCGTTATAGAATATGAGATTACCTGACTCTGTAACCTCCAGAGACGCAATCCCGGTCACATTTCCACTGGTCCATTTGAGGGAGCCCGTCACTCCACCGTCTAGCAGGATGAACTTCTTGTGCGACTCTGTAAGCATCAAAACTGCGCCGTCGGAGACCGACGAGTTCGTGTTTGCCGTCCAGATCGGAACTGCTGTGGAGACCCTGTGTGTCTCTACAGTCATCAGCACGCTGAGTGTGTATTCACCGCTTCCAAGGGGGTCGTAGAATGCCAGGCAGAATGTTCCATTCTCGCTGACAATCTTGTCTCCTCCTGCTTGGACAATGCGATATCCCGGTCCTCCTTTGTCCGACATGCCTTCCAAGCTGGAGTTATTAATGATTCGTGTACCTGGTGAAATGCTGTACATCTTTGCATTGATGCTTGCTACAAACATTAGCAACACAAGTGCAACCATAGCTGGATACATCATCTCTCCTCGCCTTCTAGAACAAAGAGCTCAACCAAATATCACGTTTTAACCGTATCCTCCTGTAACTTTTGACTTCGGAGTAAATCAGTCAATGGGTGGTTGACTGATGTACCCATAAGTTGCGTCTTAACGTGTGCTTATTACTGCTTAAGGAAAGTACCTGGTATAAGTAACAGTAACTTGTTGAGGTTCACACATGTCAATTCATGGTAGGTAAAAAAGAAAATAAAAAGTCGTAGTCTATGTATAATATTGTTTCACTGTGTGTATGACAGTAGTATGAGACCAACACACACACACGTATCTATAGTCTTCATCAGTGAGTTATATTGTCATGCTAATGCATATGTTTTTAGCAGTAAATTAAACTACATAATCTAATTATATAGTAGTTATAATAAAATGGAGTAATTTTAAATAAAAAAGCTTTAAAAAGAGCTACTATTTAGAATTTCGTTAATTTAATTCAAACATCAATCTATTACCCCTGATGTTATCGTATTTACATGTCTGATTTATACACAAAACTTCACTTTAAAACTTCATATATATATATTATTTTAAATTATAATAATAAGTTAAATATATAAAATTAGAATTAAATATCATAAATATTATAAAGTAAATGCAAATGAATGTCACACACACACACACACACACACACACACACACATATATATATATATATATATATATAATTGTGATTTAGAGTTACAGTAGCCCCTCTTTATTTCAATACTTTTTAAAAAGTTGTAAATTAAATTAGTATATGCTTTAGAATATACTTATGGTATATTCCGTAGAATCTTCACATTAAGAGCCCTATTTACAAATTAATTCTTATAATTATATGTTTAATAAAACTTCCATAATTTCAGGGGTTCACATTTGGGTAGGGCTCCTACGAGATGGTAAGGATGCTGTTTACGATTGCTCATTCTCACTGGTAAGTAATAATCATGAAATTCAGATCGACAAATAAATAAAAGAAAAAAAAAACATGTATGTATGTACTGCACAGAGGGAGTTCCCTTGTAGAAGGAAGGATGTAGTGAGGATAGGATGTGGTGCTGGATTTGCAGGAGACAGGCCAAGTGCAGCACTTAAGCTACTCAGGAGAGTTCCCAACATGGATTACTTAGTTCTTGAGTGCCTTGCCGAGAGAACCCTCACTGAGCGTGTGCAAGCTAAAGCAGCTGGTGGAAAAGGCTACGATCCCCGCAGTGAGTATTTGGTTGGAAAGTGTGCGTGTGTGTGTGTGTGTGTGTTACACGAAAATGTACATACACATATACACCTTTCTCATGACAGTTTCGGATTGGATGGCTATGCTTTTGCCAGTAGCTGTTGAGAAGCGAGTTTGCATTATCACCAATATGGGTGGAGGTTGTATGTAACACAACACACACCCACATATTGGTGTATGTTGGAAACTGATATATCTCTTTCCATTATAGTGGATCCTTGGGAGCACGAGACGAAGTTTGCAGCTTATCTTCAGAGCTCGGTATGAACATCTCAGTGGCTATTGCATATGAGCATCCTCTTTCTGCAGACGTATGTGCTCTCTTTCTGTCTCTCACGCACACACACCTGCACACACGTGTATATAACGATTATGCTTTCAGGGTTCTAGTACTTATCTTGGAGCCGGCCCACTTGTTACGGTCTTAGAACAAGGTAAGCCTCACGTCATTATTACAAGTCGTCTGGCAGATGCGTCACTATTCTTGGGTCCAATGGTAGGGACGCACACACACACACACATCTCTGTTTATCTTACCATGTTACTCCATTTTAAGGTGTACGAGCTTGGTTGGAACTGGAACGATTTTACACAGATTGCTCAAGGTACACTTGCTGGTCATCTTCTAGAATGCGGATGTCAGTTGACAGGAGGCTATTACATGCATCCAGGTAATCTGCATATGTTTTGTGTGTGCGTGCGTGCGTGCGTGCGTGTGTGTATTGGGAACGTGTTGCATTCTTTTATATAGGTGATGAATTTCGAAACATATCGATAAATGACATATCGTTACCATATGCCGATGTATATTCGGATGGGAAAGTTGTACTTGCTAAGGCTGAAGGTAGTGGAGGAGAATTAAGTGTGGCAACATGCACTCAACAGCTGCTCTATGAAGTTGGAGATCCATCTTCATATATAACTCCTGATGTGGTAAAAACATATATAAATCAAAGTATAATATAATCATTTTACTTACTACAATATTAAACAGATTTTAGATCTAGAAGGGGTGAAGTTTACACAGCTTTCGAAGGACAAAGTACTCGCAACAGGAGCACAAGCACATCCTAATCACTTGCCTGAGTTGCTACTTCGTCTTGTACCATCGGTAACAAAGTTCATATGTGTGTGTAGATGTATATATCGATGTGTATACCAATGAATTGTAATGGCTGCTAGTTTTGTGGATGGAAGGGGTGGGGAGAGATTTCCTATGGTGGTTTGTGCTGTGAAGAGCGTGCCCGAATATCTGACCAGCTAGTAAGTTACTGACTGATACACATTATATGTATTATATATAAATGTGTGTGTGTGTGTGCGTGTTGATATGATTTACAGGTTCGATCATGGATGGAAGAAGCATATCCAGGCATCGGGGAGAGGATCTTATCATACATAATAGGCAAAGACAGCTTATTTGTGAAGCCTGGTGTTTCAACATCTTGTCAAGAAGTGCGCTTACGACTCGATGGACAGTTCGAATCCCAGGAGCAAGCTTCACGTCTTGTCGCAGAGTTTGGAGCCCTCTACACCAACGGACCTGCTGGTGGAGGTGGTATAAGGTACTATATGGTGTGTGTGTGCGTGCGTGCGTGTGTATGCATCCATACATGTATTTCTGCATATGAAGTGGGGATGGAAGAAAGAGATTGTACTCAACAAAGAGATGGTGCGAAGGGACCAAGTGTTCTGGAAAGTTAGTACAGTTGGTCATCCCATATCTGGCGGAGTTGAACACACATATGCAAATGATTATGCGTTAAACAGCGTAAACTCGGCTGGTTTAACACAACCAGCTCCAGCAGGTGTTGAACTTAAACTATATCAAGTTGCACACAGTAGAACTGGGGACAAAGGGAACACATTGAACGTGAGTCTTATTCCATATTGTGCAGATGATATATGGAGGTTGCAACAGGTTGTGACCGGTGAGTGGATGAAGAATGTTATGGGCACTGGACTGGGATATGCAGGTGATAAGATTGAGGTTTGTGTATACTTGGTACGAGGTGTTTGTGCTTTAAATATCGTGGTGAAAGGTGTGTTGGACGGGGGTGTTACTTGCTCCAGGAGGATTGACAGGCATGGAAAGACACTCTCCGACTTGATACTCTCTCAACACGTTTGTTTGCCACCGGTAATGAACAACACACATGTTATATGTGACTTACAAACAGTTCTCACCCGACCTTGCTATTATTGCAGCGGGCTATTCTGTAAGCTTAATAGATATCCATGAGCAAGGCACGTTCTCAAGGTCCGAGTTGGTTCTAGGCAAGTCAAAGCAGCAAGTGCACAGTAATATAATGATTAGTATTAACTTAGAGAAGGATTGTTAATAACTTGCAAAGTTAAAACTACCTGATTAAGCTGGAAACATCAAAGCTTGGTGGGGTAACATATGCAAGAGAGACAGCATCCTTTGACGCAGTAAACCCAACCATAGTTGGCACCGCGAAATGAAACTGCATAGGAGGATCTTCAACTTGTGCATGTCCCTCCATCATCTGCACAACTTGTTGCATACTGGGCCTCAAACTTGCATTCTCCTGTATGCACCAGAGTGCAATATGTACTATCCTCTTCACCTCTTTAGACCCGGCGGAACCCCTGACCTTCTGGTCGATGACTCCCACCACGTTCCCTTGGCGAACCTCGTTCACCACCCACGCAGGGAAATACCAAGACAGCTCCGTGTGCATGCGTGAAACCTCGAGGTTCTTCCTGCCACCCAGAATCTCCAGCAGCACCATCCCAAAGCTATATACATCGCATTTCTTAGTAGCTACCGAATGCAAGATCCATTCCGGTGCTAAGTAACCGGGTGTCCCCTTACCCCAGTCACAACGTGACTAACGTCTCGGTCTGTTAGCAACTTGACATCCCAAAGTCAGCCACCTTTGCACAGAACCTCTCATCAAGTAGGATGTTCTGTGGCTTCACATCCAGATGTATGATCGGCTCGGTACAGTCCTCATGGAGATATGCGAGTCCCCTAGCAGTACCAAGAGCAATGTCGATCCTCCTCTCCCAACTGAGACTCTGCCGGTTTGGTGTCTCGTCCGAGAACAGCCAGCGGTCAAGAGAACTATTCGGCATGAAGTCGTACACAAGCATGCGGTGGGTATCCTCGAGACAGAAGCCACACAGCCTGACTATGTTCACATGGCTGATACCCCAATGGTTGCAACCTCGGCTACAAACTGCCGTGCTGCCTGGGTGCCACTCCCTCTAGCTTCTTCACTGCAACATGACGGCCATCTGGGAGGAACCCCTCGTAAACGGAACCGAAGCCTCCGGCCCCAAGCTTTACAGAGAAGCCCTTGGTTGCAGACTCTACAAGCTGATATGTGAACCGCTGTGGAAGACCTTGCACGCCAGACAACATCCTATCAATCTCTTCATTGTCGTCTGCTCGCTTTGATCTCCTGCACATTATCGTGGTGAATATACAAATAAATGAGCTCAAGATCACAACTGCAGACGTTAAAGCCACGCTGATGATCACAGACTTCTTTGCACGATGAGCTTGTGAAACTGAAGGGCCGTCAAAGGGACCACTGATCATGTGTGTGTTTGCAAACTTAAGCATCGCAGTCATGCTTAAATTACTCTCACTCAGGCTCCCCAGAATCTCGTACTCCACAAAGAAGCACTCACTAGTATTGCTGTCGAAGAATGCTGCAGCACACCGGCAATCCCACCGGCAGTTCCTTGCACACCAGTCGAGTGTGGTGGACCGGTTGTGTGGCTCTGCGTACGGTATGGTGAAGTAGCTTACGCCAGTCACGTTAACAAGGTGGTGGTTCTGGTACTCGTTACTGCATTGCTCCGGTTGTGGTAAGCCCCGTGGTACACCGGTTTCAGGGCACTGAGATAACTTACTATACCGACTTGACAAGCAGTGGCATTGCCCTCGTTTCGAACATACCCCATATGCACCACAGACGCTCGGAAGCTGGCAAGACCGAGTTTGGGCACCAAGTAGACCGAACCGAGGGGCAAATGTAGTACCATTCAATCTGTATACCACCAAATCCCCATTCGTGTCCAGCCTGAGGAAGGGAAGTAGTCCATGATCATCACCAGACGAGACAGGGATAGAGAGACACTCGTCATTGGTTGCTTCGTGCATGAGGCGAATCTCTGTACCTGTAAATGTAAGAGAGACGTTCGCCGATGAGCAGCTCCGTGAGTAGTATGTGTGGGATATGTTTACGCCGGGCCGGCTCATGGTAGCACTGAGTACAAGTTCGTTTGCAGTGATATGAGCTGAGTAGGTCAAGTTGGATCCATATCCGCTTGCAGAAACCAGTTGCATTCCGCTTACAAGGCGCTGGTTTGGCAGGAGAACTTCCTGGACTGCATCTCTGAAGCTCTCCCAGATTGTTTTATTCGCTGTGTTGTACAAGCTGAGGTTACCGAGGTCCGTGAGCTCCATACCTGCAACGTCCGAGGATTCAGCTGCCCACATTGGAGGCTGGTGCGGTATAGACGGATCCAGTAGAATAAGCTTGCCGTTGTTTGGTGAAAGGAGCAGATACGAGCCCTTCCTTACAGGGGTGTTCCTGTTTGCAACCCAAACTGGGACAACTGAGTTCATTACCACTGACAGAAAGAAGCTGTCCGTGTTGTTTGGTGCCAAGAATGCGAGCGCGAACACATTGTTGTCACTTACAATGTAGGAGCCTGCTGGGTCTTTTAGAATGCAGTATGAACTCTGGTTGCGTAAGAGATCGGATCCAGTATTGATCCCCATCCACCCCGGCCGAAGATCATACCTCTTTCCAGATGCTCCTCCTGACAAGAATCCGAGGAGGATAATGAAGATAATTTGGAGAAGCCTGAACATGTTCTTCTCTGCTACGCCTCCTTGTAGGGTTCGAAGAATGGGGCATTGATTGGATACGGCAAACTTTCTGGCGCTGGCCTTCAATTCAATTTCTGGTACGGGCCTTTAAGCATTTATTATATTGCCAAAGTCCTTAACAAACCTTTCGCCCTTAACTAACAAATACACATTTTTTAAGTAAATATCCGTTAAAGCTCGCCCTAAAACAAGGGGTTAGGGCTTTTGAAGAGCGGTGATTCAATGGCGCTCGCAGTGTCTTCAGGGCGGAGGGCGACGAAGATCCAGGCGCCGCCGCGATGGCGCCTCGCATTTGTCGTCAAGGATTCATCAGATTCATCCTCTGTTCTTCTCGCCAGATCGTCGGCAGCAGAGGATCACAAAACGGACGGTCTACACCGGCTCAGGGATTCGGATGTCTGGGAGCTTCCGTACTTTGATCTGCATCCGCCACAGACTCGCGTGCCGGAGGGCCTGGTGATTGATCGGCCGGAGTTTGTGTGCAAATTGGTGGATAATCTCCGTGATGCTGGTCTGAAAGAGTTCGATCTTGTAGAGATTTTCAACAAGGTATGTGTTAATACACTCACAAACACACAACACGCATTTATAGGTGTATGAAGCGAGTATACTTGAAATAAACCGTATAATCTTGTGTATAATCTTTCTGGGATTAGAAGTACTACATCATAAAGAGTTCAATTTTTTCAACAGGGTATTTTCTTGACTTTATCTGAACACATATTTCACATGATGCATACTTTTCAAATATACCATATATATGTGTATATATGTAATTTCATATGGTACAATGTGTAGGCATACAATTTGACATGATGCGTTATACATAAATGCGCATCTGTGGACACACACATACATATAGGGAGTCATTTGAAAGAACTGATATTGTGGAAATTTTCAAAGTTCATGTACTGATATATGACGACTTTACATGTCTTTTCTCGACTTTTGTGAAACACCTCTCTGGTATATATGCACGTGTCACAAATACATATATCACAATAACACAATAATAGATGTCGAATCATTTAATTAGACTGACTTCACACACAAATTTAGCTGGCCAGTACAAAGCGACAAAAAGTTTATCTTTTGATGTATATGTGGGTATTGTATGTTTACACATATACAGATACACCAGCACATATTCTATATATACAAGAGATACTCTCCAAATACGCCTCTGTATTAGGATTTAATGTGATGTTCTTAAAACAGGTTCAGTCGCTAGTGGATTCACCATTACATTTTTGTTGCCTTTGGAAATTGTTTCTGGAGCCTGATTTTGGACCAAAACACGCTGTTCACACTGCAGTTGTCCTTGCTGAAACGCCCCGCTCTGCATCCTTAGCTGGTATGTGTTTTTCTTATGTGCACAAACTTTCATGAAATATATTTACAATTTCATGATAATGATTTGTAAGCATGTTATAATATATAGGCTTTAGTGCTAGATTAGTAATATGCTAGTTACCAATGTTCATTGTCATTAGTGAACACATTTACTAATTTGCGAGTCATCTTTTCAGATAGTGTAGAGTGGTTTGACTCCGGGCATGTTCTGCAACTGCTTGTTAATGAGACTCCATATGCGGAACGTATAGGCGTTCTTGCTGCAAATTTCTTTTATACATCCTTTCCAGAAGGTACTTGCTGTCCTCTTAAATTCGACAGTCCGTGCCAGGTATGTACATGGTTTTAAAACGTAAATACATTTTATATTCTA
Organism: Selaginella tamariscina; assembly: GCA_003024785.1. NCBI lineage: Eukaryota > Viridiplantae > Streptophyta > Lycopodiopsida > Selaginellales > Selaginellaceae > Selaginella > Selaginella tamariscina. Next base: position 241,402 of record PUQB01000334.1, on the reverse strand, counting down.
ATTCGTTGTATGTATATGTATATTCCAAACCATGGGTATAACTACTATAAATTTGTAAGTAATATTAGATACATATAACTGGTTTTTGTGCGAGTAGTTATAGTTACTGATAACTAAGTGTATTGCGACTGACATTATATTTTTATACGTATTTTATTCACGCACGCACACCCATGACAAAACACTAAATTCTATTGCTTCTCGTTGTAGGAATACCCTCCAGGCATAATAGTGATGCCAATGATGTCTAGAACGCTAAGGCCTTTTTGTAAGACGAATTTGGTTATTTGTGCACCCACAGCTTCAACGGTGGAGAATGTGGATGATTCAACTTTAACAGCAGATGCCTTAATTGTAGATCCTGGATGTTCAGTGCCAGCTCATGAGGAGGTGCGTTCAGGATGAACTTAACTTTTATACATATATACATATAGCCTACACACACACATGCATATTTCTTATTTATTTTAAAGAATGTTTTGTGCAGAGCAGCTTGTTGGTATTGTGAAGACGTTGCCAGAAAGACTGCTCGTTTTTATAACTCACCATCATCTGGATCATAATGAAGGCTTACCAGCTGTTATACAAGCGAATGCTGAAGCTATGGTTTTAGCTCATGAAAACACACTCCGGAGGATGGGTCCAGGTTGGTATGTCTATTCCCAGCTTTTCGTTCTATTCTGCTTTGTCTTGGTGTAGCCCAGATGCGTAAATCACGCGCGCGCGCGCCACACACACACATACACACACGCTTGGATATTAAATTCTTGAGTGTATGTGAGAATTGGGCATGTTGTTCTACCGTTTCTTTGAAACAGTTCTTAAAGGCGTCACATACAAATCTGTGGTCGGTGGGACTAAGATAATCATCAGAAGTCAACGGTTTGAAGTGATTGATGCACCAGTAAGGCTTATTTTGATATACACATGGAGTGTTATCTACATAATGATGCACGTATATAAGTCACTAGTCTTAGTGCGTGTGTATCATAGATATATAAAGCATTAAATGTGTATTATGATGATTGCAGGGTCACTGACGGGCACTTGTGTTTATTCCATTGTGACTCTCGTACAATAGTAGCCGGTGATCACTGCGTGGGGTATGATGATATACAGATAAATGCCTATTAAATCAATATAATTTAACTGTATGTTTTATGTTTTATAGATCTTTTATGATGAGTTAATTTGTTTTGTACAGGGAAGGAAGTTCAATCCTTGATGCTAATTCTGGAGGGAACCTTCATGTATGTGGACACACACGCACGCACGCACAGGAAATGCTGACATAATCATACATTTTACAGGATTATATGAAGACTAGCCACCGTCTCCTAGAGCTTGCACCGAAAGTGGTTGTGCCAATGCATGGACGACCAAACCTGTGGCCGTTAGAGCTTATTAAAGGCTACATAAGGCAAGTGCGTCCATACGTCATCTATACATGTGCACACATGAGTGCGAAGCGTACATACGCTTGTGAATCTCATCCAAATACCCATACGAACCTTTAATATTTTGACAGGCATCGACAAACGAGGGAAGCTAGTATACTAAAGGCCATTGAAGGTGGTGCAACAAGTGCGTTTGGCATAGTATCAAATGCATACAGACAAACACATATGTCGCTCTGGCCAGCTGCGTTACTTAACGTCAAGTCTCATGTGGAGCACCTTCAACGACATGGAAAACTGCCAGTGGTAATCATCCATAATATCATATACATGTAATGGTTATATATAAACACTTTACAAATGTACGTATGTGATGTGTGTGTGTTTTTCCACAGGATTTTTCTGTTGAGAAGTTTAAACGGAGCTGTGGATGGGCATTCATGGTGCGGTGGTTTTGTAGCATGGTTACCTCGTCCATCGTTTCACTTAGGGGACTAGTGAGCTCTTTGGTGCTACTTGGTGCTATCGCATATACTTTTGGCAAGTGAGAGAATATCCTAAACCCACTTAATTATTGAAAAGCTTAATGTAAGTTTTAACTTCGCTGTTAAACTTGTAGTAATACTCTCTCACACACACGCAAAGCACGGACACGCTTCTAGTGATAAAAGTTCTAGAAGTTTAAGTAGATGAACATGTGCGACTGATTCTACGTGAATATTATATAACTTTACTGTAGAATTTTCTCCTCAAACTAGGCTAGGTCAGAAGTCTATTAATCGGGATACTACCTAGACTATCTGGATTTCCACATACTGACGCATCCTTTTGACAAAGCATACAAATACTATTCAGCTTGTGTGTGTGTGTGCATATATATACAGATATATGCGGTGTAAACATATATTTGTAGTCTTTGATATCTGTAAGATCACATATGGACAACTTCTTCTTTATCTTCCTTGTGACTATTTTGTGTTTGGTACCTGTGTATCGGACACAAAACTTGCCGGATCCAGTTTCTGGACTTGCTTATGGATTCTACAACAGTTCGTGTCCAAATGCAGAGAGCACTGTCACACAGATTATGCAGTCCACTCTCAGCTCCAACATATCAGAAGCCGCAGGGATCATACGTCTCTTCTTTCACGACTGCTTTGTTCAAGTAAGTTGTGTGCATTATGTATACTGGTCATTACGGTATATATATATATATAGGGTGTTATGGCATTATACGCATATACTTAAATTTATGAGTGTTTACATCCACTTAAGATATACCAAGTATTTCTTTAAACCTCTTTAAACTGTTACTTAATTAGATTTCTTCTAGTAAAACATGTTATGAATTTCTAAAGAGTAAAGACCAATTTTTAATGGGTATCTATGTAAATATCAAAGTTCTTCACGAGTGAAAATGTAATTCTTAAAATTTCAAGTGACTGTTGCTTGATTACATCAGGGGTGTGATGGTTCTATACTTATAAATGACACTAACGGGGAGCTGGCCGCTACTCCAAACCTCTCCATCCGACGGTCAGCAGTTGCAATCGTGGAGCAAATCAAATCCAGCTTGGAGTCCTCCTGTCCTAATACTGTCTCTTGTTCCGATATAGTCGTCTTAGCTGCTCGTGAAGCTGTCAACATGGTATCTCTCTCTCTCTCTCTCTCTCTCACACACACACACACACACACACATTCGACGCACGCGTGTAACTTGCTGAGAATTTCAACTGGATACGTACTCAGTCTGGAGGGCCATCTTTTTCTGTACCGACTGGTCGTCGAGATGGGTTAAACTTTTCAAGTAACCAGACTGTTATCAGCCTACTTCCGCCACCAGTTTTCAACATCACTCAGTTGAACTCTTCATTCCAAGCCAAAGGGCTTGACGAGACTGATCTCACAGCTCTCTCTGGTACGCATGTGTGTGTGTGTGTTTGTGTGTGTGAGAGAGAGAGTAACCCTGAACGTGTGCGCGCGCGCGCTTGCATATTGTAATTTATACATTAATATCTAAAGGTTTTCACCACTTAATGTAGGTGCACACACTGTGGGGCTGTCTCATTGCTCATCTTTTAACAACGCCTTATTCCCCAACGTGAGTTCGAGGTTAAACTCATCATTTTCACAAACCTTCTACAAAGTGCCCCAACTCCACCGTTAACGACGTAATTAACATGGATTTAGTAACACCAAACGCGTTCGATAATCAGTACTACAACATACTCAGTAACTCCGTAGACTTTGATTCTGATGCTGCTTTACTAAACAGCAGTATTACACAGAGTGCTGTGCAGTCATTTGCGTCCAACCAGACTGCATTCTTTAACCAGTTTGCCGTTTCTTTATTAAGATGAGCATGCTGGAGGTGCTTACAGGTTCTCAAGGGAATATACGGAAGGTATGTTCTGTTTTCAACTCTAATAGTAGTATTGCTATGAATACACAGGACGATGAGTCCACTGGGAGTATGTAATCATCAAATAATCAAATAAAGCTGTGAAGTTTACAGTTTATGGTTGATGTTCTGTAAAAACCACATAGTAAAGGTGTGTATATATACACATGCGGATGCATGTATTAAACTGCTCTGTATTGGCCATTGTTGAACTGGAACAGTGTATGTATGTAATCTATATATACTAAACATTTAGTTGGTTATTTTACATATATTTATTTATTATTGTAGTCTTGCACATTGTCCGAACTCGGACAGTTTTAGAATTCAATATTTTAAATCGAACTCACATTGGGGAATAAGGCAATGAGACAGCCCGACAGTGTGTGCACCTACATGAAAACCTTTAGATATTAATTTATAAATTACAATATGCAAGCGCACACGCGCACCCACACAGACATATATATACATTATGGTAACCAGATGCCTCTGAATGTGTACTAATACATTTGCAAATGCGGAAGACGTTTGCTGTCTGTGTGTGTGTGTGAAGCGAGAGAGAGAGGAGAGTTAAAGCTGTTCGAGTTCTATATTATATAAAACTACAATATATATTCAATAAATCTTAAGTATGTGTATGTCTTAATGTATGTAAGCATTATAAACAACAGTAATATAAAATGTGTAAGAAAACATTACAAAACTATAAAAATATATTAATGATATCAAACACATAGTATAAGATAAAACAAGATTTATTTAATATCTCTTAGCGCTCTCTGTTTGTATATAATCGGAACTCAACAAATTATTAGTTTTCCGTTCGGCATTGCCTTCTGCCACCTATTTGTTGCTGAATTTAACATGGTATGGGAACTCATGCGAGATCTGAACAAGTGACAGAAAAGCATTTAAAATGGCAGCCTGAACAAGTGACAAGGAAGCATTTAAAATGGCAGCAAGCAGCAGCACCAACCATCGACGCAATGGGAACCAATGCAGTGAAGCCATTCATCTTTCAGGGGGTGATTTCAGATCATGGCAGAGGGTGGGTGCATGCTAACACCAATGAAACGATGCAGTGAAGCATTCATAAGTGATTTCGGACCTGGAAGAGGCATATAGAGATGTGGTTGCATGCTAACAATGTGCAAAATTTGCATCAGGAAGCCGAAGAGGTGACGTGGTAGAGGAAAAACAGTGAGGCGATGGGCTGCATCGGCAGGATAATACATCGACGGTAGCACTCTGACCATCTCCCAACTTGTAGACTCACCGTGGACGGTCGGGTAGAGGTTGACATAAGGGTTTGGTGAGAAGAGAGGAAGTAGCTGCCGTAGCAAAGTTGCCGATCACGACGTCTCAAGGAGCTGCAAAGCGGAATGTAATGCTGTGGAAGCTCCTGTCAGCAGCACCAGGATTTTGTGCTGGCTTTAAGAAATGCAATTTGCCTCGTTGGTAGGAATTATGATTCAAATATATTAATGTTCATAACTATCAAAAGAGCAAGTTACAACAGATTCGAAGGTTTAATCCGAAACTTAACTAAACATTGTTAGGGGAGTGTAACTAGATGGAAGAACATTATGGCTCTTTTAAAATATCATTAATATAAATTTAATTTACTATATATACATGCATACATACATACATATATATATATATATATATATATATATATATATATATATATATATGAATGAAACAAACAAGTAAAAAAAAACAACGTTAATAAATAAGAATATGTTAGACAAGTGGAAACTAACAAATTCATTTAAGAATGAAATTACTAGCAATAAATTTATTATGAAATTAACGATAATTTCAAGTTTAAAATGTAAGCTCATAATTTTTTTAATTTTAAATAATGAGATTTATATTAAAAAATCTCACTGTAAACTTTAAATTTTATTTTTAAAGTCGATAATGTATGTTTAATTTAACATTTAAATAAAAGTATATTTAAAAATGAAATTACTAGCAATAAATTTATTATAAAATTAATGATAATTTCAAGTTTAAAATGTAAGCTCATAATTTTTTTAATTTTAATAATGAGATTTATTGAAAAATCTCACTGTAAACTTTTAGATTTTATTTTTAAAGTCGATAATGTATGTTTAATATATAATTTATAATATATTAATATAACATTTAAATAAAAATATTTTTAAAAGTGTACACAATGTAAGTGTATTTATGCATGTATATAATATTAATTAATATAATAGATTAATGAATATAATATAAATTTTATAACATAGAAATAAAAATCATACTATATATAATTATATAAATAAAAAAATATAAATTTCTTTTTAAATATGAAATTTCAAGTCAAATATAATTCACAGTTAAAATGTACTAATATATTTCCTGATGTACTACATCATTAAAAGATTTAATAAACCCATATTCTCTGTTTTAAACAATTACGTTTAGGTTTATTTTTATAAAGTAACCACGACTGCTGCTGTGAATTGGCTTATACGTTTTATATGTGTTTATATATGTTAATTGTAGTTTATATATCAACTTTAATAATTGCATCCAAGACATAATTAAAATATACCAACAATAATTTCATTTTAAATATTAATTATTTGGTATATTCGACTTCTTCTAATTTTAAAATTAATAATTTATCATTAAACCGGTGAAATTAAAAAAAAATTACAAATTAATTCGACTTGAATTTTAGAAAATTATAAAATTAAACATGCTTTTTATTATATTAATTATAGTCAACGGTTTAACTTTATTAACTTTTTTAACTAAACTTTTCTGACAATGTTACATCTATATCCTTAATCAAGAATATTAATGGTAACACTAAAATTTAATTCTTTAATTATTAATTTTTAATTTAAAAATTTTCAATTTATATTTTCATTTATTAATATGTTATTTATATTATTATTTTCTTGGTCAACCTGATTTTCTGTCGAGAGAATCCACATTTTAAAAAAATTAACTTGCACGGTCAAAACGGCACAACATTTCAAAATCTTAATTTAATTCTTTATTTTTTTAATTTAATTTAATTTAAATTTGAACTTAATTAACTTACTAGTTATTTATTTTTTTTTTTCACCAGACTTGGTGACTATTTAAATATAACATAAACTACACATATTTAAATTATGTGTGAACATGAGGGAGCTTGTATTTTAAACGATAAAAACTCCACTTTATTATCAGTACATTTTTACATTTCAAATGGGGCAGTCTAAACGGAAAGATGGAATCAGTTTCAAGGAGGAGCCTATTGGGAGTGTGGCACCGAACTTTGGCCGTCATGTTAAGCTCCCTTGGATTACTCCCATCTGCAAGTTCCAGTCGAAAGTATGCAGCAAGCTTCCAAGAGTGAACTGAACCATAAGGAGCCCCATTTGTATCGCAGGACAGCTCCGTCTGCCGGAACCAAACGGAAGCAGTTCAAAATGCTGTCCTCGGACATCCATTTGGGACTCCTGGAACCTACTGGGATTGAATGTGTCAGGAGACTCCCAAGCATTGGGATCCCTCCCAATGGCATATGCATTTATCATAACTCTAAGTGCCCTTGGGTATGATAAAGTTGTCGACTCTACATGCCTCTGTTGTCTCGTGGTTGAATATTGGCACCGACGGATGCAGGCGGAATGTCTCCTTAACGACTGTATCGAAGAACTTTAGCTTGGGGATGTCGGACTCTTCCATGATCCTGTTCTTCTTCCCGATGACACTGTCGAGTTCTGCTTGCACCTTGCCAACGAGGCCGTTCTTGAGCAGTTGTGCTAAGCCCATTCCACCGTCACAGCGATGCTTTCAGTTCCCGCTCCAAGTATGTCCTGTGTATCACACACATATGTTATATGTTTTTGCAGTGAAAACTTAGTTAAGAACGTACCAAAACTTGAGACTTGATCAATGTGTCATCGAACCCCTTGGATAACATGATGTCAATGAAATCCTTAGTAGCACCTCCAGCATTGAGAAGCTTGCGATTGCTCGTCCACCTCTTCTGAACCAGTGGTCAAGCTCGTCTATGATAGCTTGGGATTTTGAACGGCCGGTGTCCATCCACTTGAGATATGGTACAAAGTCCCAATTCCCATATCAGTGGCTATAACAAAGATGTCTAGGATGAAATTTTTGATCCTTCGTATGTCTTTGGCCTCAGAAGTGTTCTTGCTCAGCAGCATCCTCAGCACTACGTCGAAGGTGAGACCCATGACTCGATCCAGCACATGGAACGGGGCAGTGGAGCGAGAGATCTCCACAAGCAACTTGGTCATCTCCTGCCTTCTAATTGGGAAGAACATGTTGAAGCGGGTCTGTACGAAGAGTTCCAGGTTGCAGAACTTGCGGAGTTGCTTGAAGTGTTCATTGTATGGAGTGTAAGTGAGGCTGATGCTGTTGTAGCCGAAGATGATGCCCCCAGTTGCGATTGGTCGAGATGCAAATATCGCATCGTGTGTCTTCAGGACTTGGCTTGCAGCATGTGGGGATCCGACTATCAGCGTGTTGATGTATCCCAGCTTCAGAAAGAGAAACCCGTTAGAGCCGTACTTGCTGGTGAGTTGTTGGAGGGATTCGTGGGGGTCTTTCCCAAGGAGATGAAGGTGACCAACGATTGGTAAAGTGAATGGTGGGGAAGGAGGAGATTGATCTTTCCGGAATCCAAACAACACATATATCACTGTAGCAAACAATATCAGAGCTGCTAATAGCATTGTTATAGACTTACCTTTCCGAAGGCTAGTTAACTCTTATGTTCGAACTTAACCACGAGAGTCGCGTGGGATAAAATTTAAATGGGTGGCAGTTGTTTGAATTAGAATATTCGGTGTCTGTAATAAACTAATTGTTACAGAAACAGATGGTGTCTCGCCCACGATATCCATGCGGCACCTCAAACAAACTTGGATCTCAATAACGAACTCAATTGGGTTGCGAACCCAGTCAATCGTCAGCAATTCACTTTGAGAAAGTCAACACTCTGATTCGTGGCAAATCCTATTGGTTCGTCATGAACTCAAGAATGTTGCACGTCAAGCAAGTCTGCTGTATGTATCAAATATTTCAGTGGGCATGTAATTCCACGCTCTTTGTGAGCTGTACTGATAGAATGAAAATAGTTTTAAATGAGATATACATTAATAGTTTAAATAAAAATTTATATCAACGAATTTTTTTATTTTATGGATATATACATCAGTTATATATGCCGTAGTAAAAAACTGCTACGGATTAGTAATTAATTAGATTAATAATTAATAAATTAGTAATTAACATTTCCGTAGCATTTTCGATTAGAATTTAATCACTGATATACACTTCTATGATATTAGTAAGCTGTTTTAGGTATTAAAATTTATGTGTTAGTGTGATAAAAGTGTATAAATAAATCTGTTAGCTATTTGAACACATTATCCGTGCTGTGTCTATGTACTTACGTGTACGAACGGCATACAAGTACCTATGTGCATGTATTACATATGTACATCATGAGCATATATATACAGACAGAGATATACATACAAGACATGGTTTTAATTGTTTTGAATTATAAATGTAATATAATAAAATTTTGTTACAGACATACATTTGTAATTAATATATATGCATTGACTTAAACAAAAATTAAAATATATATTGTATATTCTCACCTGTGCGTGCATCCACATCTATTCTTTCGACTGCCGTCTGTACGTGTATTTCAAGATAACTTTTCTTCTACTCGTTATGTAATATCAATAATTAATAAAACTTAATATCAATTTTTATTAATATATAGAAGTATTTGAATCTAAGAACTTTTAAGAATTTTGCTAAGATTTCAAACAAACTACAAAATTTTACAATTTATTAAGAGATCATATGCACTAATATATAGATAATAATTATAGAACAAAAAATAAAAATGATAAATTTAAAACTCAGTTATGACTTCACGTACACACAGGACCATTTATTTCCATATATAAATTTGATTCATATTAAAATGATAAAAAAATTCGAATCTGTTAAGCATATTCAAATCAGACGGCCTAGCATTCCAAGACGAATGTGTATGTATATAGTTTGCTCGCACCTCGTGAGTCCTGTAAAATTAATCGGCCTAAACCAAGTTTTAATTATAACTTGTGTACCTGATTAACGGGGTTCTCACGTGGTTACTATGCGAGGATTACTGAGGGTGAGGATGAAATGCCTGATCCAACCCCGCAGCACAGGCAAGGGGGTGACGACCTTCATCTGCTCCTCAGTTGTAATATGCAAGACCAACTTGTTGCCGAAGTCGGCTATATGGACCCAGGTCCTGTGGACCGTCCATGGAGTTGCAGTTTTTCACGTACGGGGAGGGCTGGGTAATGCTAGTGGGGACTACGTTCTCCCAACAAAGGATGGCGCATACCATTCTCCAATGGGACATGAGAATGGGTGCTTATGATTGTTTCTGTGAGCCAGAGACTAGAAGAGCTATCGAGGATGCCGGGTACGTATATATAAATTAGCATTTACATGTAATATACTTATGCCATAACATTAAATTAATTATATTTTATTTTATACAGTAGTAGTCTAATAGAATGTTTTCTTATTTTCTATTTAGATATGAAATATTTTCAAAGAAAGTCTATTTACATCAATATATATTGTCTTGTAATACATTTAAAATGTGTCTTCTTAAAATTATATTACTACTTGTATATTTGCAATTTATTTGTGAGACTAGTTTTAAAGCGATACAGAATAATCTTAAATCTTAATTTAATTTAAATTTAATGGTAGAGATTAAATTATTTACAAATTGTTAATATATATAATAATTTTTTTAAATAACCTAAACCCATCATTTTTTTAACGATGGAAATTTCAACATCAATTTCTGAAATTCCTGGTGCAACATTAACTAATCAATTAGATTTCATAATTTCATATCTCACAAATGTCTTTAATGCATAAAATCCAACTTGTTTGTTTAACATTTACTAATCCTTCGCAACATTCATTTTCATTACAATTTCAACTGTGCAATGGTGTGATTAATTTGATTAGCACAAATGTTATAAGTCACTACTCTTGACATGTAGTTTCAATATCCTTTGTTCTTTAAGTATTTCATACCAAATCATGATTCATTATTTTTTAATAGACATTTTAATTTTACATAACTTTGGCAATCTTACAAGTTTCTTTTTATTAGTCCAATATATAATAAGATGTGATCTATTATATACAAAGATGTTTTATTATGTTAGCTCAAAATTCTTCACGGATTATAGTGCTTTAGATCAATTATGGAACACTCATTTGAACTTGTAACATAGAATATAATTAGTCCTTTCCATTTTTATTGTTAATAATTAATATGTTATGATTTTACAAATTATCTAACATATTAGAGGTTTTGTAGATGTAATTGCTCATAGTGTTATTAATTTTCTAATCATTTGTGTATTCATGTTCAAAATTAATTTGTTAAATAATGGATATTATGCCTTTTTTATGAAGTTTTAAAGTTTTCATTTTTTAAATGGAAATTCAACCATCATTTAAATCTTCTTTTCATTCATATATAGATGATTTAGTAGAGCATTTAAATCATAGTGTTAAAAATATAATTTTAAATATATTAATCTTATTTACAACGATTAGGATTGCTATTTACAATATTTGACATTTTACATATAACATGGTCATTCAAAGTTGTCTTTATTTAAATCATTTAATAATTGAAATTATGAATGTCTTCCAACGTTAATTTGACTTTCATTAACATAAGTATGCAAAAGCTCGGTATTGAGCGACTTACCTGGATTAAGAATTTTTTTTATTACTTGTCACCTCAATAAGAAAATTTGGGTCAAACACAAGTTAAGTTATAATTCTCATCATTAACCATCACTTCATTGTTAATGACATGGTACATGTGCATTTTTTTAAAATTTCAACAACAAAAAAAAAACTCACTCTTAAGGTTTTCTTAAAATGGATTAGTCCTTACAAAGTTCTTTAATAAGTTGAACCTCAAGTATATAACATAGTGTTGAAGCTTAAGATGTCCTTTAAACTTAAAAATAAACTCATTAGAAGGATAATAACAAGGTTTAGGTTAAGAATAAACAACTATGTTAACTTAAATTCACTAAATTAAGGATAATAATTGAGTTAAAAATCCAACTTAAAGATAAATTTACTAAGTTAAGAATAATGATTGGGTTAAGAGAATAAATTTATTAAATTGAAGATAACAACTCTAGCTTAAGAATAAACTCATCATGTTAAAGATAACATTAAAATAAACTCATCAAATTAATAATAACAACTAGGTTAAGATCCATTAAGTAATAAAATTATTATTAAATAATTAAGTCCACCATAGTGTTTAATAGAGTCCCACTGAAAATGAGGCATGGGCCTAGAGGGCATTGTGAATATTCAAGAATTCTTGAATATTTACAAGAACATTTGAGAATATTCTTTTGTTTATTCGTATATTTTAAAGTATATTTGTATAAACCTATGATGTTAATAATGCGGATTAATATATGATATACTATGCATATGTGCACCTAAGGTTTAGTTGCCACTAATTATCAGTCGTCAAGAGAAAAGTTAATATCATACATTATTGCATGGTCAATTTATTTCTGTTGTAGGTCACCAGTAACCGATGTACTTCTATTAGTGCAAGTGTCCACCATTGGAGAAAGTATGTTGTCTCTGGGTCCAAACTAACACACGAGCGTACACAAAGTACATGTGTACGAAGGACTCCATCCCTAGGTCTTTTGCGACGTTGGACATTTGCATGACGGGATGACTGAAAATCGTCACCATAGCAGATTGTGCCTTAGCTGAGATGAACAAAGCTTCGTTCCTCCCCCTTTGTATGACTTCAATTATGAAAAACACGTGCATTGATTGTCTTTGCTAGTTTGTAGTTCTTCTCATGTTCTTTCGACATCTTATTTAGCGTTCTGATGTTGCACCCATTATACATAGGAACTCTGTGGATCCAACTTCAGTTGGTGGAAGTAGTGTGTTGTCTCTATTATCGTTTTTGGGATTCCTATAACCCCTCCAATTTGAATTCTGCATTTCAAAGTGCATGCATCTTATGGAAGTCAAGTTTATACCTATTTGTACCATCTATATATCTAGGACTTGTGGAATCCGATCTTGCAGACATTATTGTTGGCATTTGTATATGACTGTGTGCCAAAGAATCTAGGTGTAGGTACATGGTGTGGATAACCAATTGACCTATTACATTTGTCATTTCTGTCATGAGTGAGGCCCAAACACTTTACCTGACTTGCCTCTCCTATCCATCTTATAGCCCACTCAAATCTTAGCACCTCCCTTTCTTGGACATCTTTGTATTTGAGCTTCTTTCTCTCTGTTATTCGGAACTACATACTTCATATACCTAATGTCATGCCTATGTGATCATAGATCATCAGTTTCATTGGCCCAACGTTTGCCTGCAAACCATTTCCACTTTGACATTATTTGTGACTTAAGTCCAAAACCTAGGGCAGTCACTTGAGTACGGATCCACACTCCCATTGCTTGTAACCAAGTCTGGCCACAATGTTCGACGAACTAGCGATAGTATTCAGACTACCATGGGACGGCCTCACCTTAGGAGATGTTTTGGACGCAGAGGTTCTTTGGGCTTCTCAGGTGCTCCTTATAAGAGACAAGGTCTATAATAGTCGTGGGTGAAATAGATTTCCCAGTTGACAACTTCCTTTGGACACACCTAAGTAGTGACTTTGTTGAGGGACATAAGCCAACATACCTTCCTTGTCTTGCTGCTAGTACCTTTGCATTCTAAAGCACAACATCCTGAGGTCTAGCATGGTCGCCTTTAACAGTGGTACTTGCTTTGTTAATCTCGCTCTTCTTGCTCTTGCATGAACCACCTCAGCATTGTTAGTTATTGGAATGTATGTGTGTATACTGTGAATTTTTTGGCACAACTATTGCATATGATTCATATAGAAATAATATTTGTCATGCTAACCAAAGTTTGTCATGCTAGGGAGATTCTTCAACCGACCTTCCCATAAATTTTTGAGAATTATCCTATGCTCCTCCTTCTCTAAGGTAGTAAAAGCTTGAGACCATGATCGTGTCAACTGGATGTGTTGTTCCTTGTTCCTCAGCAATCCATTTTTTGGTCACCTACCTAACAGACTTTATATAATGAAAGATGCAACTCCTTTCTTTGCCTTTCATTTTTTCACCATTATTGAAGACCTTGCAGAGAGCTTGCCATATTGTACCGGCTTTGTCAGACATGAGCCTAGCAAAAGTCGCCATCAGAAAGCCCTGCAAAGCATAAACACTCAACATAGTGTTCAGAAACTTAGTGACTACAACTGTGTCCTCTCTTTGCATGTCACCATATGCTATTGTCACCATGAACTTGAGATTGTTAATAAAAATGTAAGATGAAAATCAAAAAAAATCTCAGCAACTTACAAAGGATCATAAACATGAATCATGATCGTTGATCATTCTAGACTGGTGTTGATAGTAACTGTTTGTACAATAATTAAGTCAGAGCTTTTATGCTCACAACTCCAAGAGCTAATCTGGTCATGAGCCTAATCTAGTCATAAGCTAAAAATGGTGACCCTTATCCTCTAAGCATATCATGTAGCATATCCTGTAGGAATATCCTATAGGCATATCTTGTATCTTGTATCATGTATTCAGATCCTGTATCCTGTATTTAAAATCCTACATCATGTATTCGGAATCCTATATCCTGTATTGGGTCGTGACAACACCTCCTCCCTAAGGACGAGTTTTATGAGTTTTGGGACCTGGTTTAACAAGATAATGCCGATGGAAGGCAGCAACCATGGAAGAAGCATGGAGTAAGTTGGATGCAGGTTCCCAAGTGCGATCAATAGGCAAATAACCTTTTCAATCCATCAAGTATTGAAGTTGGCGGCGATGAAGATGAGAATTAAGGATGACTACCACTTCGTACTCAGGTTTATCGTCAATGACCATAGGAGGGGAAGGAGAAGAAGCATGACTAGGAAGAGAAGAAGGATGATACGGCTCTAACAAAGAGGTGTGAAACACAAGATGGAGTTTCACCGTAGATGATAACTCGAGTCGAAAAGCTATAGGATTGACCTCAGCTGTAATCTTGTAAGGGCCCAATCGTTGAAAATCCAACTTAGAAGAAGGTTTGTTGGTGCGAATATGTCGACGAAGAAGCCACACGAGATCACCAATCTTGTATGCAGGTGCCGGCCGATGATGAGCATCAGCATGATGCTTGTACTGTTTTTGTGCCTGCTGAAGATGAACTCGGAGATCATCTTGTACCTAACGAAGATGCTGGAGACGATCCTGTACTGCAGGAGCAGAAGGAGGAGAAGCAGAAGGACAAAGTCAAAACGTGGATGGTAGCCTGTAAAAGCAAAGAAAGGTGTCTAGCCTGTAGATGCGTGAACGGAGTTGTTGTAGGCAAACTCCGTCATTGGAAAGAAGGTTCAACTAGTTGTCCTGTTGGTAACTGATGAAGCAGCAAAGATATTATTCCAAGGTCTGAATCGTGCGTTCTGATTGCCCATTAGTTTTGTGGATGATATCCTGAAGAAAGATTCGCTTTCACTTGTAGATTTCGGAGAAGCTCTCACCAAAACTTGGACATGAATTGTGAGCCTCGATTAAAAACAATGCTCTCAGGAAGACCATGATGTCGAAACACTTTGCGGATCACCAACTCAACAGTTGTCTGGCATGTAGCCGTCTTGTTACATGGTAAAAAATGAGCCTATTTGGTGAAACGGTTAACCACCACAAGAACTGCATCAAATCCATGAGAAGGAGGAAGATTTATGAGGAAATCCATAGAAATGGATCTCCAAGGACAGAAAGAACAGGAAGAGGACGAAGGAACCTAGGGCACGTGATGAGGCATCTTCGACCTATTGTAGGTGTCACAACTCCATACAAACCTTTCCACAAAACCTCGCAACCCAGGCCACCAATAGTTGCAAGTCACCAACTCAACTGTCTTGGCCACACCAAAATGTCATGTAGCCAGAATACCATGACAAACCTATACTACACGAGTCCTGTAAACACCAGCAGGAACATACAGGAGACCTTCCTGGTACAAAGAGTCTGTCCTGTATGGTGAACAACTTGTAGTCTGAACGGGAACTGGAGGAAGAGAAACTTGCAATGTCAAGACTAATGTGTGAAAATACATTCTTTGCCAAGTCGTCTGTAACCAACTACAACAGATGTTTTGTAGAAGTGTTGAATTTGCTAGAGCCTGATAACCTATAGTGCCACAAACCCAAAATCGATCAAGACCCAACAACACTTGCTTTTGACAGTCATATGCAGGATTGCCTGGGTTCGGTGCAAGGTAAGAGCACCTAGACAATGCGTTCACTTTACCATTTCAAAAATCGGACTTGTAGACGATGACAAAATCAAAACGTGACAAGAATTTGCCCACCTAACCTGTCACCAACTAAGAACTCGAGCCGTTTGAAAAAACTCTAGGTTCTTATGACTATAAGAACTTGTACTTCCAGGAAGTGCCACCATTCCTCAAACGAATCCACAATGGCCTTGAGTTCCTTGTCATGAATCTCGTAATTGATATCCGCCGAAAGGAACTTACGAGAGTGAAAGGCTACAGAATGGAGTAACTTGTCTTCTCCAACTTGTGATAGGATAGAACTTATCACAAAATCCGAGCATCTACTTCAACGAAGAAGGGACGAGAAGGATCAGGATGTGCTAGAATCGGAGCTATTGTGAATGCATCC
Organism: Selaginella tamariscina; assembly: GCA_003024785.1. NCBI lineage: Eukaryota > Viridiplantae > Streptophyta > Lycopodiopsida > Selaginellales > Selaginellaceae > Selaginella > Selaginella tamariscina. Next base: position 224,789 of record PUQB01000334.1, on the reverse strand, counting down.
TTGAGTGTTGTGAATGCATGTTCCACCTTGTCGGACCAAGAGAAACCCCTGTGCGCTTGGTGAGTTCTGTGAGTAGAAGTACACACTTGGAGAAGTTCTGTATGAACCGCATGTAGAAGTTTGCAAAGCCAAGGAAACATTGTACGTCTCGTATAGACTTGGGCCTTTCCCACTCCACGATGGTGTTCACCTTGTGCATGTCCATGGAAACGCCAACAGGAGAGACGTTATAACCCAAGAACTCCACCAAATCCCTGTCGAAAAAACACTTCTCAACTTCGCATACAGGCCATGCTCGCGAAGCCGCTGTTAGAACTAGTTATATATGCTTGTCCATGTGCGCTTGGTCCTTGGAAAAAATCAATGCCATCGAGGTAGATCACCACAAAACTGGTCCAAGAAGTCGTGAAAGATGTCGTTCACCATGTGTTAGAACACAGCTGGGCATTGGTAAATCCGAAAGGCATCATCGTGTACTTGAGGTGTTCATACCTTGTACGAAAGGCAGTCTTCCACTCATCACCTAGACGAATCTGTACAAGATTGTAGGCCCCTCATAAGTCGATCTTTGTGAACACCTTTGCTCCTCGTAGCCGATCGAGAAGTTCAGGATCAATAGTAATGGATACCGGTTCCGGATGGTGACTTGATTCAAACCCCTGTTGTCAGAGTTTTAACCCAAAAGGCCAACACGTGGCAACACGTGGCTGCCAGGTGGCCATTCGACGTCATCACCCTGTGTGAGCAACGCTAAGTTTCTAGAACAACCTAACGACTGTCACGACCCGATACAGAATACAGGTTTCCGGATACAGGACATGGGTTGCAGGACTTTCCTACAAGGATATTCCTACCAGGATTCCGGACACAGGATTCGGTTGCAGGATATTCCTACAGGATATTCCTACAGGATATGCCACAGGATATGCCTAGAGGATAAGGGACATGTGGACTCATCTTAGCCTCTGCATGCATGCAATCACTTTTGCATGCATGCAACCACTTTTAGCACTCATGCCTAGATTAGCTCTTGGAGTTGTGAGCATAAAAGCTCCGACCTAATTGTTGTACAATCAGTTACTATCAACACCAGTCTTACTACGATCAATCTCTTGTCTTGTCTTGTTCTTGTCTTGCCTCCTTCCTCCTGCTCTGTGTCTTGTCCTGTCTCTCCTGGATCCTATCCGGTTCCTGTCTTGCTCCTGGATCTGTCCTGTTCTTGTCTCACTCCTGATCCTGTCTCTCCTGATTCCTGTCCCAGTTCCTATTCTGCTATCTTGCTCTGGTCCTATCCTGTCCTGAGTCAAGCCTTCCTGTCCTTGGAATCCTGCTTCTTCCTGGTTCCTGGATCGTGGCTTGACAGTTTGATAGTAACTCCTTCATAGTTCTCCGTTTTCCAGCTACCTTTTTCTTGATTCTTTCCTTCATTTTCCTCCTTTTTCTTTCCTAGATCATGGCTGATTTTGAGCGCTTTCAACGCGAGCACCAAATGTTACTTCATGAGCTGGCCACTTTGCGCCAAGTGGTCACCGACCTGCAAGGTTCCACCACTGCGGCACATGCAGCTGCTGATGCATCCTCCAAGGCTGCTGCGCAGGCTCTCTCCCAGGCATCGGTGGTTCCCTCTTCATCAAACTTTTCTTCGGAGCCGAAGGTTAGCATGCCAGAGAAGTTCAGTGGCAATCGTGCCGATTTCCAAGGTTTCCTGAATCAGATCCGGCTCTTGATCCGTATGCAACCACGGCGCTACTCGACTGATGCTCAAAAGGTGGGTCTTTTGGCATCCTTACTAAGTGGATCTCCACGGGCTTGGGTTGCCCCCTTGCTGGAGCGTGACGATCCATTGATGGAAGACTTTGAAGGTTTCGTGGCTGCCTTTGAAGCCTGTTTTGGAGATCCTGATAAGTACCGTTCTGCATGCACGAAGTTACGGAAGCTCACTCAAGGATCCCGACCAGCTTCCGTCTATGCATCCGAATTTCAGCAACTTTGCACGAACATTCCATGGGACGAGACTGCATTGATCGAACACTTCCGTTTTGGGTTGAGGGACGACGTGAAGGACCTTCTCCTTACGTTACCGGATGCCCAAACATTAGCGGAGATCATGCAACAAGCTGTTCGTTGCGACAACCGTTTGTTCGAGCGTCGTCAGGAAAGATCCCGTCAGCAGTTCCTGCAAACCAATCCTGCAGCTGTGGTACATGTTCCTGCACCACCTTCTGGAGTAGTTCCTATGGAGGTTGAGAAATCCAAGCGTGGCCTCTTTCCGCTGCTGAGAAGCAACGTCGTCGCAGTGAGAACCTGTGCTTGTATTGTGGTGGAGCAGGACACAAGGTGGCAGATTGTCCTATTAAAGCCAGGAACTTCAAGACGCGTGAAGTTGAAGCTGAAGTTCAGTCGGAAAACTCCAATGTCCACTTCGTCTAGGAGCCGCGAAGTTGGACGTAGGTGCAGGCTCCATTGGTGCTGCTCATACCATCCCATCACTTAAGTTTCCTGTACACATTCATCTTAATAATCGAGAGCTCATGGAGTTTGCCTTGTTAGACACTGGTGCAAATGCATGCTTCATGGATGATACGTTTGCAACTCAACATGGCATTTCGGTGGTGAAGTTGAAGCGTGCAGTTCCTGTAGAGGTGGCCGATGGGCGTCTAATTGCTTCTGGCGCGGTTACCCATGCTACCGAACCTCTCTCCTGCAGGTATGGCACATTCAACTGTTCAATTTCCTTCAACTTGATCAAGACTCGGTCGACTCCCATCATTTTGGGCATGCCATGGTTCGTTGTTGCAAATCCGCAGATCGACTGGAGGTCTAGGACGCTCACGTTTTCCTCTCCAACTACTAGGATCAATCCTGTACCTTCCTGTGTGCAGGATACATCCTTAATATCTGAGGCAGTACAAGCTACAGGATTGACCGTGCCTGTTCCTGTACCAGTGTTGAAGACTCCTCCTCGACAGGATTCACCTCATATCAGTTCCTCAGCACATCTCAGGCTCTCTCCACTCCTGATCCACCTCCTGTTGATTCGTCAGCACATTCGCAGGCTTCTTCCACTCTTGCGCAACCACGGACTCCTGTACAGGATTCTTCCAATCCTGTACACTCATCAACACCCACACAGGTTTTTTCCAATCCTGCTTCTTTCTGTTACCCTGCTTTGTTCCATCCCCCAAGATCCTTCCTCTTTTTCAGTCACAGCTCCCTCCTTCTCCTCTCCGAGTTCTTACCACTACCATGCATGAACTCGCCACTGATCCTGCTCCCTTCCACCTTTTTGCCTTTCAAGTAACTCCTACGTCCTCTTCTACCTTTCCTGTATCCGACTCCCCTGTTTTTTCTCCTTCTCCTTCTCCTTCTCCTCCTTCTTCCCTACCATCCAAGTACCACGACTTTAAGGACGTTTTTGACAAGCACAAGGCTGCAGTTCTTCCTGTTCACAGGTCCTACGACTGTCCTATTGATCTTGCGGAAGGAAAGACTCCACCATTCGGACCGATTTATGCATTGTCACCCACAGAGTTGGAGGTTCTTCGTCAGTACATCGAGGACAACTTGGCATCCGGCTTCATTCGTCACTCAAAGTCCCCTGCAGGAGCTCCTATCTTCTTTGTCAAGAAGAAGGATGGGAGTTTACGTTTGGTTGTGGACTACAGGGGTTTGAATCAAGTCACCATTCGGAATCGGTACCCGTTGCCATTGATCCCGGAACTTCTCGATCGGCTGCGAGGAGCAAAGGTGTTCACGAAGATCGACTTACGAGGGCCTACAACCTTGTACGGATTCGTCCCGGCGATGAGTGGAAGACTGCCTTTCGTACAAGGTATGGACATTTTGAGTACACGGTAATGCCTTTCGGCCTTACCAATGCCCCAGCTTGTTCCAACACATGGTGAACGACATTTTCCGTGACTTCTTGGACCAGTTTGTGGTGATCTACCTCGACGACATCTTGATTTTCTCCAAGGACCAGGCGGCACATGACAAGCATGTACGACTAGTTTTAGAGCGGCTTCGCGAGCATGGCCTGTACGCGAAGTTGGAGAAGTGTTTTTTCGATAGGGATTCGGTGGAGTTCTTGGGCTACATCGTCTCTCCTGCTGGCGTTTCCATGGACATGCACAAGGTGAAGACCATCGTGGAGTGGGAGAGGCCCAAGTCGGTACGAGATGTACAATGTTTCCTTGGCTTTGCAAACTTCTACAGGCGGTTCATACAGGACTTCTCCAAGCGTGTACTTCCACTCACAGAACTCACCAAGCGCACAGGATTTTCTCTTGGTCCGACAAGGCGGAACACGCGTTCACAACACTCAAGGACGTTTTCACGACAGCTCCGATTTTAGCACATCCTGACCCTTCTCATCCTTTCTTCATTGAAGCAGATGCCTCGGATTTTGCAGTAGGATCCGTCTATCGCAAGTTGGAGAGGACAAGTTGCTTCATCCTGTAGCTTTCACTCTCGTAAGTTCCTGTCGGCGGAGATCAACTACGAGATTCATGACAAGGAACTCAAGGCCATTGTGGATTCGTTTGAGGAGTGGCGGCATTTCCTGGAAGGTGCTGCACATCCTGTACAAGTTCTTACGGATCACAAGAACCTGGAGTACTTTCAAACGGCTCGGGTCCTCAGTCGGCGACAGGCTAGGTGGGCAGAGTTCCTATCACGTTTTGACTTCGTCATCGTCTACAGGCCCGGCTTTCGGAATGGCAAGGCGGACGCATTGTCTAGGCGCTCTTACCTTGCACCAAGCCCGGGCGATCCTGCATTTGACTGTCAAAGGCAAGTGTTGTTGGGTCCTGATCGTTTCCGGCTTGCGGCACTGCAGGTTCATCAGGCTCCAGCAAATTCAACACTCCTACAGGACGTCCGTTCGCAGTTGGCTACAGACGACTTGGCAAAGAATGTGTTCTCACACATTCATCCTGACGTTGCAAGTTCCTCTTCCTCCAGTTCCCGTCCAGACTACAACCTGTTCACCATACAGGATGGACTCCTGTACCGGGAAGGTCTCCTGTACGTTCCTGTTGGTATTTCCAGGACTCGTGTGGTACAGGATTGTCATGATACCCCGGCTACAGGACATTTTGGTGTGGCCAAGACAGTGGAGTTGGTGACTCGCAACTATTGGTGGCCTGGGTTGCGAGGTTTTGTGGAGAGGTTTGTACGGAGTTGTGACACTTGTAGCAGGTCGAAGATGCCTCATCATGCACCCTCTGGTCTTCTTCGTCCTCTTCCTGTTCCGTCTGCTCCTTGGAGATCCATTTCTATGGATTTCCTCACAGATCTTCCTCCTTCTCGTGGATTTGATGCAGTTCTTGTGGTGGTTGACCGTTTCACCAAGCAGGCTCATTTCCTACCCTGCAACAAGACAGCTACAGGTCAGACAACTGCCGAGTTGGTGATCCGCGAGGTGTTCCGACATCATGGTCTTCCTGAGAGCATTGTTTCCGATCGAGGTCCACAATTCATGTCCAAGTTTTGGCGAGAGCTTCTTCGGAGTCTACAGGTCAAAGCGGATCTTTCTTCAGGATATCACCCACAAACCGATGGGCAGTCCGAACGCACAATTCAGACCTTAGAACAGTATCTTCGTTGCTTCATCAGTTACCAGCAGGACAACTGGTTGGACCTCCTTCCAATGGCGGAGTTTGCCTACAACAACTCCATCCACGCATCTACAGGACAGACACCTTTCTTTGCTCTTACAGGCCACCATCCACGTTTTGACTTTGCTCCTCCCGCTTCTCCTTCTTCCGCTCCTGCAGTACAGGATCGTCTTCAGCATCTTCGGCAGGTACAGGATGATCTCCAGGTTCATCTTCAACAGGCACAGGAACGATACAAGCATCATGCTGATGCTCACCGTCAGCCGGCACCTGCATACAAGATTGGGTGATCTCGTGTGGCTTCTTCGTCGACACATTCGCACCAACAGGCCTTCTTCTAAGTTGGATTTTTCAACGATTGGGCCCTTATAGGATCGTGGCGGAGGTAAATCCTGTAGCTTTCCGACTCGAGTTACCATCCACGGTGAAACTTCATCCCGTGTTTCACACCTCTTTGTTGGAGCCATATCATCCTTCTTCTCTTCCCGGTCGCGTTTTTCTCCTCCCCCTCCTGTGGTCATTGACACTGAACCTGAGTACGAAGTTGTAGCCATCCTTGACTCTCGTCTTCATCGTCACCACTCCAATACTTGGTGGATTGGAAGGGTACCTGCTACTGATCGCACTTGAGAACCTGCATCCAACTTACTCCATGCTTCTTGCAAGGTTGCTGCCTTCCATCGGCATTATCCTGCTAAACCAGGTCCCAAGACTTGTGGAACTCGTCTTTGAGGAGGTGCTGTCACGACCCGATACAGAATACAGGTTTCTGGATACAGGACATGGGTTGCAGGACTTTCTTACAGGATATTCCTACCAGGATTTCGGACACAGAGATTCAGTTGCAGGATATTCCTACAGGATATTCCACAGGATATGCCATAGGATATGCCTAGAGGATAAGGGACATGTGGACTCATCTTAGCCTCTGCATGCATGCAATCACTTTTGCATGCATGCAATCACTTTTAGCACTCATGCCTAGATTAGCTCTTGGAGTTGTGAGCATAAAAGCTCCGACTAATTGTTGTACAATTAGTTACTATCAACACCAGTCTTTACGATCATTCTTGTTCTTGTCTTGTTCTTGTCTTGCTTGCTCCTGTCTTGTCTTGTTCCTGTCTCTCCTGGATCCTATCCGGTTCTGTCTTGCTCCTGATCCTGTCTGTTCTTGTCTCACTCCTGATCCGTCCTACTCCTGATTCTGAGGTCCCAGTTCCTATTCTGCTATTCTTGCTCCTGGATCCTATCCTGATCCTGGATCCGTCCTGTTCTGAGTCAAGCCTTCCTATCCCTGAATCCTACTTGCTTCTGGTTCCTGGATCGTGGCTTGACAACGACCCCTAGGGTTCGATCTAATGCCCAAGTGGATAGGATACTTTAGGGTTTAGCCTAAGTCTCCCTAGAATGTCTACCCCCAAACCTTGAGGATACCCTAGTTGACTTAGGGTCTTGCCCTAGAAGACCTAGACAGGCTCATGCCCTAACCCCCATCAAGGAGACATGTGTTCCACACATACCCCATGACAGAGCTAAGGCATTGTCACTTACCCTTGAGGAATCACCTCATCCGGGAGTACAATCCTTTAGGGTGATAAGGGGTACCCTAAACCACGACTAACCCTAAGGGTTTGAGTGGCCAAGTCATACCCTAGACCTAGGGCTAGTATTTAGTGAGGACACGAGTGTGCACCATAGGGGACACGAGTGTCGCGCTAAGCAAACTCCCTAAGACTAGGTTTGGGATAACCCTAAGCACATGACCTTGCAAATGCCTCACGAAAGGCTCCTGCTAACATACTTAGGTTGTTCAACCTTGGATTCCTAGGAGAACACTCCCCTAGCCAAGTGTGCCAAAGCACACTAGTTACGAGACCTAACCTCCCTTGAGCGGATGCCCAAGGCTTAGCACCTAGTGCAAGCATAAGCATGTCTATTTGCTAGAGTATCCAACCTTGGTGACAAGCCATAACATAACCCAAAGGGCATTCCTTGGGCTTTGTATCGTGTGACGTCTAGCCTAGTGTCACATCTCCATGTGACACTGCCTTCCATGATGTGGGCTATCATGCCATAGCCCTTAGATTCAAGAGTTGCACAAAGTACACAAAAGTGGCTCTTAATGCAACTCTAGAACCCTCAATGAACCCTCAGGAACCAAGTACATGAACATGTCAAACAAGATCCCACGCTCACAGTTGGACAAGGACACGGATGTGCCTTGCTTGGCCATGAGTGCTACACCTAGCTTGATGTGGAGGAGGACAGGAGGAGCAAGCTCAACCTCTTCTTAGAACATGCATTCCGACCAAGCATGGATTCGTTAACGTTAAGGTAAGCTACCCCGAAGGTGGGATGTACCGTGGCATTTGGAAGTTAGGGTGGCACAACAGAGGGTTGTGCCTTGACGACACAAGCTAGAGCTTGCACCGGGAGAAGAGTAACGAGCTCAGTCATGAACCCAGGAACCCTCACTCCTACATACTCTACCTTATTTATGTGACAGAGCCCCCCCCGTTTTCCTATATGAGTAAGTGGGCTGGCACTGAAATGCTAGCCCTTAGAGAAAATGAGTTGTCCAAACCTAATCCTAAACCTAACCCCTAGGGGGGGGGTTTAGGGCGTGGGGTTAGGTCAACCTTAGGGGTGTCCTAACCCTTATTTTGACAAGCTATACTTTGCGAAAACCCCTAACCTGGAACGTCAAAATGGGGGAGTTTTCTAAATGGAAGTGCTAGCTTCGCTAGAGTTTTTCTTGCAAATACCTAACGACCAGGACCATCACTAGATACCCAAGTGCACTATGCGGGCCTGTTTCTTCTACATCTAGGGTTCATTACATAATCCAGTAGGTAGCAACAGTCAATGTCCAAGTAAAAGAGGAGTCATAGTAAAAACTATGACACCTGTAGTCACAACCAATCGCAAACTCCATCTTTCTTCTTGATAAAGAAGATAGGTGCTTCTATAGGGGACTTTGAGTGACAAATGAAACCAAATGCCAAGCAGTCCTCGATGTACTGGCGAAGAACCTCCAATTTTGTAGGTGATGTCAAGCCACGATCCAGGAACCAGGAAGAGAGTAGGATTCCAGGAACAGGAAGGCTTGACTCAGGAACAGGACGAGAGCAGGATAGGAATAGGAATAGACAGGACAGATCTAGGATTAGGATAGGATCCGGGAGCAAGACAGGAAAGTGCAGGACAGGATCCAGGAACAAATAGGAATAGGACAGGATCCAGGAGCAAACAGAGCAGGAGGCAAGGAGCAAGACACGAACAAGACAAGAACAAGAATGATCGTAGAAAACTGGTGTTGATAGTAACTAATTGTACAACAATTAGATCGGAGCTTTTATGTTCACAACTCCAAGCTAATCTGGTCATGAGTCTAATCTAGTCATGAGCTAAGAATAGTGTCCCTTATCTCTAAGCATATCCTATAGCATATCCTATATGGCATATCCTATAGGAATATCCTATAGGTATATCCTGTAGGAATATCCTACAGGCATATCCTGTAACCCGTATTCTATATCCGAAATTCTGCATCCTGTATCCTGTATCGGAATCCTGTATCCTATATCGGGTTGTGACACAACCTCCTCCTAAGGACGAGTTCCACGAGTCTTAGTACTGGTTTAGCAGGATAATGCCGATGGAAGGCAGCAACTTTAGAAGAAGCATGGAGTAAGTTGGATGCAGGTTCCCAAGTGCGATCGGTAGGCAATAACCTTTCCAATCCACCAAGTATTGAAGTTAGCGGCGATGAAGACGAGAATCAAGGATGGTTGCAACTTCATACTCAGGTTCACCAGCAATGACCACAGGAGGGGGAGGAGAAGAAGCACAACCAGGAAGAGAAGAAGGATGATACGACTCCAATAAGGAGGTGTGAAACACAGGATAAAGTTTCACTGTAGATGGTAATTCGAGTCAGAAAGTTACAGGATTAACCTCCGCCACAATCCTGTAAGGGCCAATCGTTGAAAATTTAACTTAGAAGAAGGCATGTTGGTGCGAATGTGTCGACGAAGAAGACACACGAGATCGCCAATCTTGTATGCAGGTGCCGGTTGACGGTGAGCATCAGCATGATGCTTGTATCGTTCCTGTGCCTGTTGAAGATGAACCGGAGATCATGTACCTGACGAAGATGCTGGAGACGATCCTGTACTGCAGGAGCGAAAGAAGGAGAAGCAGGAGGAGCAAAGTCAAAACGTGGATGGTGGCCTGTAAGAACAAAGAAAGGTGTCTGGCCTGTAGATGCGTGAATGGAGTTGTTGTAGGCAAACTCCGCCATAGGAAGAAGGTCCAACCAATTATCCTGTTGGTAACTGATGAAGTAGCGAAGATATTGCTCCAAGGTCTGAATTGTGCGTTCTGACTGCCCATCAGTTTGCGGGTGATATCCTGAAGAAAATCCGCTTTAACCTGTAAACTCCGGAGAAGCTCTCGCCAAAACTTGGACATGAATTGTGGACCTCGATCAGAAACAATGCTCTCAGGAAGACCATGGTGTCGGAACACTTCGTGGATCAAACTCAACAGTTGTCTGGCCTGTAGCAGTCTTGTTACATGGTAAAAATGAGTATGTTTGGTGAAACGGTCAACCACCACAAGAACTGCATCAAATCCGTGAGGAGGAAGATCTGTGAGGAATCCATAAAAATGGATCTTCAAGGAGTAGAAGGAACAGGAAGAGGACGAAGAAGACCAGAGGGTGCATGACGAGGCATCTTTGACCTGTTGCAGGTGTCACAACTCCGTACAAACCTTTCCACAAAACCTCGCAACCCAGGCCACCAATAGTTGCGAGTCACGAACTCAGCCACACCAAAATGTCCTGTAGCCGGAGTATCATGACAATCCTGTACCACACGAGTCTTGCAAACACCAACAAGAACGTAGGTCGGAGCTTTTATGCTCACAACTCCAAGAGCTAATCTGGTCATGAGCCTAATCTAGTCATGAGCTAAAAATGGTGACCTTATCCTCTAGGCATATCCTGTAGGAATATCCTATAGGCATATCATGTATCCTGCATCCTGTATCCGGAATCCTGCATCCTGTATCCGAAATCCTGCATCCTGTATCCGGAATCCTATATCCTGTATCGGGGCGTGACACCTAACAGATGAATGAATGGGATCATTAACTTCTTTTTCAACTATAATAGTTTATCACATGTATGAAAACATGAACTTTCATTTTTGGCTTGGCAATCCATTCTCGTGTCATGTAGATGTTGCATTACTTATTGCAAAGAAATTAAGTTCTATGTACCAGTGGTTGTTTGTTAACGAGAGCATGTCGAACAATAATTTCTCATATGAAACATTTACAGAATCTTTGAGTAGCTCATCCAAAATGATCTTTTGTGCAGCTTGAAACTCTACAACTCTTTGATTTGACCTTGGGGAAATCTCCATTGTGATCATGTTGTCCATGATGAATAAAGAGTCTTGTGAAGTTGACATCGTCTAGAATCACAATGTACATTATGGTAGGGCAAGACTTCACAAGCAGCGACTTTGGACTTTGCAACGTAGTGCTGGCATTGCAATCCCTCAATTGTTCCAGCTACTATGTGATTCACCTTCTAGATTATACCTTGAAGTGGCACTCATTTTTTGTGCTCTTGAAAGTAAAATCGTTGACTCATCTCAAATGCCTACTTCAAGTGCTCTTGCTCGCACGAGCTGGGATTTGCCAATGAGACGTGCTCGGATGTGTCTAGTGATGCACACCCTCCTTTCGATGCATGCTTGTGTACTTGTTTGTGCTTCCTTTGTGTGCAAAGATAATATCCCTGTTGAATGTGGCTGGCAATTCTGTGACAACAGATACCACAGAAGATTTAATAAACTGTTTCTCAATCTTACATTTATCTACTTGTAGTAGAACGATGATCATTGAGTTCTTGTGTTTGTCAGTCTCCAGCCTAAACAAAGGACCCTTTGAAGGAATCAATGGGTAGAAGATGAAATCGCCCCCTCTAGCTTCCTCATGCATGATCTCCTTATTCCCTGCACCTCCGCCACAACCAATAGTAAGTGAACAAGCTTCAGTCCTTTTGTTGTAAATATGTTTAAAACTCTATTGAAAGTCCTTAGCAAACACAAATGCAACACATCTTCATCCACTAGATACTCCATCTCCATACCTTGTAAGTGATGTGAGCTATTTCTTTAATTTGCTTAGAACCCTAACATAGACAATAAATCTAAAGAGAAAAAACTAATGGGACAATTGAATGTTTAATTATTAGTGGTGCATTGCTATCACCATAATGATTTAAATGCATGTCTCAATGAATGCATATGTAAGCAGACAATATACTGACATTTGAGCACGTGTCTGGAATGCTAGCTCATTCTATACATTGTAACATGAGTGGTCGAGACCATTTAGCACACATGAGTTCTAGGTTAGGATATTGTTGTTTGCGGCTAGATTAAGTTGGGGTTTGCTCATTCTATTATGGACACCTCCTTAAGTGATAGGTAGGGCAGCCATGGCAATTCAGGCGATTCATGCTTGGCTGCTTGCAGCTTGGTAGCTAGGAGTGCGATTCAAGGGATAGGGCCCTTGGTGCTTGGAGTGTGAGCACTTGCTGAAGCTTTTTGGTGATTTGGGTGCTTCAAGGTTTAGAGAGATGGGTCTTTGCTATTGTCTATTTGGGTGCTTGGTTGAATCTAAGGTGAGTGTTTCTAGCTTTGGTTGTGAGGAGTGGCCGCAATGGAGACTAATGTGTTTGCACATGGGTGTCACGACCTTGTGCAAAGGGCGAAACCTTTAGAACAAGGGTGGAACCTTGAAAGGAGGAGATTATATTCAAGAAAGAAATGAATACAAATGAAACACAAGGCTGAAGACTGGTGTGAATGATTCGAAAAACCTAGAACTGGAACCTGTTTATATATTTGAGGTCCTGAGGATTGTATGGTCCACAACTGGTCTGGAATGTGTGGTCCACACTGGTCTGGAACATGCGTATGAATATACGCCTTGCTGTTGATGGTGTAGTTCAACATCCAGGATCATATGGACCAATTGGTTAACACATGTGTGTGTTAGCCAAAAGGTCTCGAGTTCAAGTCCTGTGAAAGGCAAAAATGACTCATGATCCTTACATTATCTCCCTCTTCGATGACGAGCACCGTGCGTCACTGGTCTAGGTTTGCAGGATATCCGTTGATGGAACTCGACAACAAGATCAAGAGATGAACAAGATGAGCAATAGGCTCCCAAGTGAATCCTGGAGGAGAGGAACGGGAACGATTAGGAGCTTGTTGTTGCAAATCCGAGCATGTTGAAGTGATGCTGCACTTCCAAGCTGTAGGACCAGCGAGGATGAACACCAGAGAATGCGAAAAATGGCGACACACCTATGGATGTGTGCCGTGTTGTTGTACGCGAACTCGGCAGTAGGAAGGAGATCGACCCAATCATCTTGCAGATGAGAAATGAAACACCGGAGATATTGTTCCAGAGTCTGAATCGTGCGCTCCGATTGTCCATCTGTTTCAGGATGATGTGCAGTAGACAGCTTCCCGGTGATACGTAGCCGATCTAGGAATCTCCAGAATGCCGAAGTGAACTGGGGACCTCGATCAGTGACAAGTTCATCAGGAAGACCATGAAGACGGAACACCTCCCGGTACACCAGATCTGCAGCATCAGGACCCGAACATGTCTTGTTGCAGGGAACAAAGTGCGCCATCTTAGAGAACCGATCAACAATGACTAGGACAGCATCAAACCCTCTAGAAGGCGGTAAATCCGTGAGGAAATCCATGGTGATGGATGACCATGGCCGCTGAGCAATAGGAAGAGGCTGTAGTAGTCCAACGGTCGATGACGAGGAAGCTTTGTACGCTGGCACGTGTCACAAGATCGCACAAATCTCTCAACATACACGCGAAGCCGAGGCCACCAGAACACCCGTTGTACCAGCTCGATCGTCTTTCGAATGCCAAAATGTCCTGCAGCTGTGTTGTCATGGCAGTGTTGGACAGCTCGCAACCTCAGTTCTCCGTCCGGAACATAGATTTGGATGTGGTGGTACAGCAACCCATTATGAAGATGGAAAGCAGCATAATCTCGTAGTTGTGACCCTGAAGACAATGGCTGAACTCGTCGAACATGTGCAAGGACATCACGAGCAAACTCGTCTTGAGGGAGATTTTCTCGGATTAGATCCAAAAACGAAGTGTCAACTGGAGCAGAAGAACGGGAAAGCGCGTTTACCAACAACTGGTCGGAGCTCAGGATGACTTGTTCTTGTTGATCAAATCGGATTTCACCTGGTACTGGAGCTAGGTAACTGCGACGAGATAAGGCATCTGCTTTGCCATTTAGACGACCGGGACGATGAATAATCACGTATCGGAACCGGGACAAAGACTGTGCCCATCGCGCCTGACGTCGATTGAGAACTCGTGCTGTTGCCCAGTACTGGAGGTTCTTGTGATCACAATACACCTTAACCACATGCGGGGAACCTTCAAGGAATCTGCGCCACTCCTCAAAGGCATCGACGATCGCCAGCAGCTCCTTGTTGTAGACATCGTAGTTGATCTCAGGTGCAGTGAACTTGCGGGAATGGAAAGCAATGGGATGGAGAAGATGATCTGGACCTTCCTGGGACAACACTCCACCAATGGCGAAGTCAGAGGCATCAGCTTCCACGAAATATGGCTTCGCAGGGTCAGGATGGATAAGAACAGGTGCCGAGGTGAACGCCTTCTTTAGGAACTCGAACGCCTCCTCAGCCTCAGAGGACCAGACAAATGGAACATCCTTGCCAGTCAACTTCGTCAATGGCAATGCAATCTTGGAGAAATCCCGAACGAAACGTCGATAGAAGTTCGCAAACCCGAGGAAACATCGAACATCACGAACATTTGATGGTCTCTCCCACTCCAATACAGTCCGGACTTTTGCAGGATCCATGTGAACACCTTCAGCTGAAATGATGTACCCCAGGAACTCGACAGACTGCTGACTGAAAGAGCACTTCTCCAACTTGGCAAACAAGTGGTGCTTCCGGAGCCTCTCCAAGACTAACCGTACATGCCGTTCGTGTTCTTCTCGAGTCTTGGAAAATATCAGGATGTCGTCTAGGTACATGATGACAAACAAATCCAAGAAGTCCCGGAAAATATCGTTAGCCATGTGCTGGAACACAGCAGGTGCATTTGTCAGGCCGAACGGCATTACTACGTACTCGAAATGTCCGTAGCGTGTACGGAAAGCTGTTTTCCACTCGTCCCCTTCTCGAATTCGGATGAGATTGTACGCTCCTCTTAAATCGATCTTTGTGAAGTACCGGGCACCAGAAAGACGTTCGAGCATGTCGGAGACGAGCGGGAGAGGATACTTGTTTGGAATGGTGACCTTATTCAGATCTCGGTAGTCCACCACGAGCCGGAGACTTCCATCCTTCTTGGAAACAAAGAATACTGGAGCACCAGCCGGTGATCGCGAATGACGGATAAATCCGGTGACAAGATTCTCCTCAATGTATTTCCTCAATGTCTCCAACTCTGTTGGTGAGAGACCGTAAATGGGACCGGAGGACGGCTGCTTACCCTCAACGAGATCGATAGGACAGTCGTACTCACGGTGCGGTGGCAAGGCAGAAGCTTTCTTTTTGTCGAAGACGTCTGCGAAATCGGCATACTGCTTTGGTAAGGCAGGAGGAACAGAAACATCCTTAGCAGCAGGGATAGACTTTGATCGCGAACACGGATGCTGGGTCATGTCGGCTATCTTTCTTGAACTGCTTCAAGGTGATATGCGAGACTCGAAGTGGAGGAGGAACTGGAACAGGATCGGAATCAAAGAGTGTGGCTGGAGTTGAAACAGCTGGGAAACTGTTCATGAAACGTTCTCTCCAACCAGGATCCACCAACTCGATCCACGGCAAACCAAGGATAATCGTAGAGTCTGGAATAGAAACAACACTGAAGGAGATGTTGCACACAGCACCGCAAGCAACGACCTCAACGAACTCCGTGTCATTTATTACCGCTCCAGATTTGATATCTCGTCCATCAACGACCCGTACAGAACCAGGAGTCTTCAAAGGATGTAGACGGATCCCGTGCTACAGCAAAATTCTTGTCGATGAAATTTGCGTTCGCTCCGCTATCCACCAAAGCTTTACCAGAGAACTCCACCTCTGGTGTCTTCAGCTGCACCGGAACATGGAACGGCTTGCACACCTTCGTGGATGGAATGGATCCAAGATGAGGAAGGGAAGATGTTATGAGTGAAGAGCCTTGAGGAACATGAGTTGTTCCACGGCAATCCAGCCGGACGGCTCCTATTCGGGCTGGATCTTCTCGTTTCCCGGCAGCACAGCAAGGGCCACTTCACGAGCCTTGTTTTGGACATCGATGACAATTCTCCAACTTGTGGTACGGGTCCCCACAGTACAAACAAAGCTTGTACTGAATCCGCTTCTGACGTTCGGTTGGCAAAAGCTTGCCTCGGCGTGATCGCCCTAATTCCATCGGGGATGGTTCTACTGAGGAAGATGATGAATCAGCAGATGAGGGAACAGGGACTGCAGAAATGGAAGAAGACGGCACCAAGAAGAAAGAAGGATGCCGACGTTCTTGTTTCCGCTCGATCAACCGGTTGTCACAACGAATTGCCAACTCGATCATGCTGGTGAGGGTTTCCGGAACCGCAAAATTCAGCAACATGTCTTTGACCTCGTCCTGCAACCCCGACCGAAAACCTCCTTGAGAGCACGATCTCCCCATGTGACATCACAAGCAAGAAGTTGAAACTTCGATGCGTACTCTGCTACCGACATACCCCTTGGTGAAGCTGACGGAGTTTGGTGATGGCAGCACTCTCACGATCCACGTCACTGAACATCGCCGTGAACCGTTCCACAAACTCGTCAAAATTCCCAAGGATCGGATCATTGTTCTCCAGCAAGGCTGAGAACCATGAAAGAGCAGAACCAGAAAGCAGCGACCCGATCAATCCAACCTTAATGGGTTCTGTGCTGTAGCGCCTCGGCTGCATCACGATCCAGACGAACTTGATTGAGAAAACCTCGGAACTTCGATCGGGTACCATCGAACTTTTCGGGCATGCTGATCTTCGGCTCTGGAGAATTCGCACGCTGTCGGAGCTGATCATTCTCCAGGTGTAGTTGTTTAGCTGCTGCTGGAGGGCAGCAACTTGCTCATGAAGAGCATGCTCGGACATGATGAGTCGAAGAAGAAAAATCAAAAAGAAAAAGAGAAGAAAATCAGAAAAGAAAAAGAAAAGAAAAAACGAAAAGAAAATTGAAAAAGAGAGAAAGAAAGAAAATGGGATCGATGACAAGCGGAAACAGAAGCTTGTCACTACAGAATCATTCAAACTGTCACGACCTTGTGCAAAGGGCGAAACCTTTAGAACAAGGGTGGAACCTTGAAAGGAGGAGATTGTATTCAAGAAAGAAATGAATACAAAATGAAACACAAGGCCGAAGACTGGTGTTGAATGATTCTGAGAAACCTGGAACTGGAACCCTGTTTATATATCTGAGGTCCTGAGGATTGTATGGTCCACAACTGGTCTGGAATGTGTGGTCCACAACTGGTCTGGAACATGCGTATGAATATACGCCTTGCTGTTGATGGTGTAGTTCAGCATCCAGGATCATACGGACCAGTTGGTTAACACATGTGTGTGTTAGCAAAAGGTCGGTTCAAGTCCTGTGAAAGTCAAAAAATGACCCATGATCCTTATAATGGGTTTTCTCTTACCCGCATACTATGTTGTTGCCCATCTCCTAGTCGACATAAGTTGTCTCTTACCCCTCTTACCCGCATCTACTATGTTGTTGCCCATCCTTATAATGGGTTTGTTGCCCCATCTCCTAGTCATGTTATTACAATTTATACTAATGTTGTCATGTATTATAGATGCATTTCTCACAATGATTACAAGTTAAGAAGGCTAAGGCTTTAACTAAAAAAAAGGCTGCTACTAGATCTATAATGCATAGGCCAAAAAGATGTCACGACTAAGCTAATGTGGAAGGTGAAGCATCACAGTCAATGTCACAAATCAAGAAACTAGCTCCATTGCAAATGCGTCCAGAGTTAAAGAAAACGTTGGCGTTAGCAACCCAAGCAAACTTGAGGAGAACCCTAGACTTGACACAATTGACTTGGGCACTTTTGATTTGTCAAATGTAGACGATAATCTTGGAGAGGATTACCATGAAGCACCTTTAGAGTTGAACTTTGGCATTGAGTTAGAGGTCTCAATGTAGACACAGGAGACACAGATGTAGGAGGCAATTGCCATTTCTAGTGAAGAAGAAGAACCACAAAAAAAGAGAAGGCAACGCAAGAGAGACCCATGTGACCAAGAGGAAAGGGAAAGTCAAGAAGAAAGATAGAGAAGTGTATAAGATAGTTGCAAATCTACATTTTGATAACCCCCTTCGGCAGTTAGCCCTCCTTATAACTCTGGCATTGGTGACCCTCTAGATGTCCCGATTTGCTGCATTGACAAGAACAAAATGGTTCGGCGTGTGAACTCGACCGATCTAAACAAGTTGTTGCGTAGTTTTCAGATATTGCATGGATACCTGAGGAATACGACTCAATTCATTATATCAATTGGAAATAAGCTGAGCGGGGATGACATGCAAGACATGAAGGTGGATGAGAACATGCTCACAATTCACGATGCCTTTAAAGTTGAGTTGCCTAAGAATAATGCCTTCAAGGACTGGGCTCCGCTGCTTTTAATGAGAAAATTCATCTACTGGGATGGCCATCACATGTTGCACGTTCTATAATAGCTTTATGAAGAGGACATCAATGACAAAACCAAGTGGGCAATTCGAGCGCGCTCTGCCTTCATACACCTAGACAGAGCAAATGACCTCCAGCTTGTCACACTCTTCAAACAAATTAATAGGTTTGCACATGATTTGATTGTGATTTCAACTCTAACTTGTGTTGCACGCAGCTTCTCTTTTATAACTGTTGAGACCACACTGTCGCACTTGCTCAAGTCGATCAAGATAGCAATTAGCAGCTTGGTGGGCCTTGCTCACATGAACAAGCTACTTGAGAAGGATATATTTGACATCCAAAATTGGAAGGAAACTACAGTTGGCAAGACCTCGTGGTATCCAATGCAGGATTTGATATTGACCAAGATAATGTTTGTGGTCAGTGCCAGATTTGATTGACTTTCCCAATGTGTGTGTTGTTGCAGGGCAAAATTGAAGATGACTTGGCCAGAGCTGTTGTAACGGCTATGGGGAACTCGCATATGGAGGAAACCCTCAACAACGAGTGTACGAGAAGCATGACAAAAGAATGATGAAGTTTCTAGCAATTCTCGACCCGGTGTTGGGTGAGGAATGGTTTAACAAAGTGACACAGATTTTGAATAACCAATGTAAGTGGATGGGCTTGGAGAAGCTTTACGTGTTGTCGAGAGCCAAAATCCCTAAAGATGTGCACCTTGTCTACTTGGCTAGACATCAAGTTAGAGCAACAAACTTTGGGCCTATTGGGGATGCATGGTTTATAGTTG
This sequence comes from Selaginella tamariscina, assembly GCA_003024785.1. Lineage (NCBI taxonomy): Eukaryota > Viridiplantae > Streptophyta > Lycopodiopsida > Selaginellales > Selaginellaceae > Selaginella > Selaginella tamariscina. The sequence goes on along the minus strand of PUQB01000334.1, from coordinate 205,596 downwards.
ATCTATACTCAGCATGAGAGCATACAAGGAATGGATGGTTGCTAAGATGGACTTCAAGTCGTTGTTTGACGATATGCGCGCACAATGTAAAACTCAAATGTTCTCTAACTTCCATGACTGTGTGAAGTTCAACTTCTCTATGGAGCTAGCCGAGTTTTTGGAGGTTGACGAGACAGCCTGAAGGATGATATGGAGGTAACATATAGCTTCTTCTTATTGAGTTGACTTTAACATATGTGGTGTATGTAGGTACTCAGTGGCAAAAAATGTGCCTCCATCCTCAAATATGAAGATGTGGATAAACCATAGAAGCTACCCTCATATGTGGTCCAAGTTACATAGTGCTTTGACCAAGTTCGAGAGAACAAATGCACCTTTTTGGCTGGATTTTCCTTGAGGGGAGCCACTGGCATGGGAACAAGACTTGTACAATGAGCATGCAAAAGATTTTCCAGAGGTGATATGGCAACCAAAAGAGGTGGATCTCATAATGAAGTCGAAGAACAAAAGGTAGAGTTCCACACAACTTGCTAGGAGAAGACCCTTTTGCAAGCACTTTTGGGCCTCCATGAGAAGCAACTATGTTCAATCTAGGTGATATCCAACCCCCAACCATAAGTATTGACATTAAGGATGACCTTTTGTTCTATGTTCCAACGTGAGCTACAACCCGAGGTGCATATGATTGTGATGTCTACGACATCAAAGATATGTGCAAAACATTTTTTGTGAATCATACAGGCAACTTTCCAGAGATGTAGTTGAAGTTGAGAGCCGAAGTTGACAAGTAGCACACATTAAATACTCAGTCAAGGTTTCCTAAGGAGGCAGGTGAGTTTAGATTTAACTTGATCCTCATCGACTTGCCCAATGAGCTACAACTAGCAGCATACAAGTACGATAGGAATATGATCTTTTTGGACTCATGCAATGGGCTGCTTGTTGTCTTTGCTACAACAATGGCTATCCTTAAGAGTTGTTAAAGTAGCCAAAGAAGTTAACCTCTAACTTGCTGCAATGTACAAATGTACCAAGGACGTGAATGTTAAAAGTGATATGGCATGTCAACAACGATGGTTCAGCTTAGTTCAAGCAGATTTGGTCTAACGTCTCTCCTAGATGGTTGGAAAATAAGTAGAACAAAAAAGTTTTCTTATAGGATAACAATGAGAAGTATTTGGTAGGCTAGATGGTTAAATAGAACACTTTACCTTCATATATCCCAACCATGGTAAATAGTCTTTCTTGTGTTTAAAAACTAATAGCTTTATTGCCTTTGTAGGCTCCCTATCCAACTGAAGAGTGTTCAACTAATATAACTAATTATTGAGCGTTTAGCAGACTTGGTGATCTTGTTTGGGACGTAGGCTCCGGTACAAGTTCCTCCCTAGTTGCAATTGCTGATCTTGGGAGGAATATTATGAGAATGGAAAAAAAGAAGCTCATAAAATTTGCACTTGAGAAGCTCAACAATAACATCACACCTAAGCCAGTGCAGACTGAGCCACCTCCACCCCACTTCCAATCTAGAGCGGTGGATTAAGAATTGTTCAGATGCTACGACACAAAAGGCACAGGTGAGTTTCGAATGTTTCAAACTACTACGGTTTTAATGAATAATAATATTCCAGTTTGCATTTTAAAATATAAAATCAAGTTATTACAATTTCAACATGCAGACTAAGATTGTTTGGCAGCATAATCTGTCGGATTAGAAGAATATTATGGGATATTCTAGGCCAGGCCTCCCTTTGGGCAGGACTCTGTGTGATAGATCATGGAACTTTCCAAACCCTCGTTCAATCTCGACCCGACCATCCACCATGAGTTTACAAGTTAGGAGATGGTCAAAGCACTATGTTGCCTCTCTGCATTGGTTCCAGCTGTCATTGTGTAGATGTTGCTTGCTGCCATTTTAAATGCTACCTTACCACTTGTTCAGAATTCTTTATCAAGCTAATTTCAGCAACAATGCGGAGCGGAAAAAAACTAATAATTATGTATTAGGTTAGTGAGTTCCGGATTATATACAAACAAAGAGATGTTAAATAAATCTTATTTTATGTTATATTATGTGTTTAATATTACTTGTATAAATTTTATAACTAGCTTTGATATCATCATTAATATATATTTTATAATTTTGTAATTTTTTTTCTATACATTTTGCGTTACTGTTGTTTATAATGCTTACATACACTAAGACACACACCACTATTGTTTATGTTAATTATTGTGAGTAAATTTATTGAATATTTTATTGTAGTTTATATAGAATATAGAAATTTTCTTTACACGGCTTATATTATTGTTTCCAGCGATGACATAGAACGTGGACTTTACTTTATGCATAATTGAACCATACATGCATTGGCATTATTATGCAGTAGCAGTTAATTCTTATAGCTGGTGCTGGAAGACTTGCATCATACATCAAGGTCAGCAGCTGCCATACAAGACTTTAAACAATGTTTATGTTTTTAATGTCAACAGTTGCATGGTTCATTTCAAAATCAGGAATTCTTTATGAATTTCCGTGGATAAATTCAAACCAGCTCATTGTTACATTCAAGTCAATGCAGTCAGATATCATAAATAGAAGTGTTAAGGGGCAAGGTTCAACTGTTAAATTGTTTTTACAGATAATGTAGCCATTCTGGTCTGACCAAAGGATGATACTTAGGATGGTCGTTGACAGGCTCAAAGTAGGCACTGATTTTGAAAATGTATCCAAGGAGCATATTGAGAAGGCTGTCAAGGCGGTGATGGAAGATGCCGAGGTGAGGCTTCAAGCCAAGGAGCTCAAGGCATATGCAAGGGAGTCTTTCAAGGCAAGCTAAAACGAACTTGAAGCTTTCATCCTTAAAGTAATACATAACTGTTGAACAAGTTTCCTTTTCATAATAATGTCTGCCCATGCATGCAGCCGTGTCTGCATAGTCTGATTTCAACTTGTTGTGGTATCATGCATTTCTCCAACAAAAATCCAGCTATTTTTGCCAACACGTCTCGTGCTGGCTACACTCCAACCATGGGTTTTTGGTTTTTAAGTGAACCATGTGATTGCTTTATTATTTATATATAAAGTTCCTACACATCGCGGTGACAGGTTTCATAATCAAAGATTTAATAAAAACTAAATAAACAAAACATTAGAAATAATTTACAAAAAAATCATAAGCGGCCCAAATTCAAGGCAGTCTTTGTGATAGAAGTGTACCATTTGAGCAAACTCTGATGTACCTCTCTACAAACCTCAGGTTTGCATTTTCCTAAAAAAATTTCTTGAAGTTTCATGTAAAATGTCCTCTCGCAGCTGGGGAGGATTTGCATTGGGAATTGTGGACATCACCAGGCTATGGAAGCTTGTTTTTTCTGGAGGTTTACGACGCATGGCCAAAGTGTTACGTCGGCTCGGGTTTGTGACCTGCTTTTTCTTTCTTCAACATTTTTCTTGACAGGAGTTGCAGGGTGGTAAACTACTGCAACGCTTACTATGGTACTCAGTTTGCCAGTTGCATTCCTACAAAAGAGGTTTCACTTTCTTGTATTTGTTAGGTTACCATTCAAATTAGATTTTTCTTTTTCTTTTTGATTTTTTGCTCTGCTTGTTCTCTGGGTGTCGAACACAAAGTTTAACCCCATAGCTCTTCTGCTCGTGGATTGGACTCAAAAGATTTTAAACTCTTTCCGCACGTCAGCTGCTCAGGAGGTTGATGGAGTCTTTTGTCTAGATATTTATAATTACATTGACTACATGTAAGTTGTTTACACTAAGCTCACCACTCAGAACCTCCACACCTGTAATGCTGGAAGCACCGGTTATTGATCGTGATCATTGCAACACTTAATAAAACGTTGATGCAGGTACCGACTCACAAAATGCACTGTTGACTCACTTACTGTTAATCTGGGTACACATGTCACATAATCGGATTCAACTGGGGTTGCTGTCAATTAGGTCAAAATTTATACACACGAGCTGACTCTTAATCTTTTGGATATACGTGACAAAATGCACGTAAGTACTCTCTTGTATAGGTATATCTGTTTCGAACTTAAAAAATACTACGTTCAAGACCGTGGGAAAGCTTGTTTCCGCTCTAAAATAATATATGTACATCAAGCAAGCTGAGTAGTGCTCAAGCACATCCATATTGGATGACAATATCACCAAATCAAAAAGGTTAACACATATTATAACATTTAAAAGGAACACAGGATCTCAAAATCATCCTTTTTTTGTTTAAAAAGCAAAGTTGCCGAATGGTTTCATTTTAAAATTTAAAATCTATACTATTCATTTAAATCAGAAAATCTGAACAACTCGTCTTAAATAAAAGAATTTAACCATTCATTTTGTAATGTAGATACACTTATATAAAAAACACCACAGTTGCTGCATTAAAAATTTATAACGGTGTATTAATAAATTGGCTGTAACTACACTCAACTCACATGTAGATAGATTTGAGTTAATAAAGGGTGTCACTGTCTCCATAAATGTTTTTTTCTGGAGGACTAGTAGCTCTCACCGGAGAGGGCTGCCGGCCCGTTAGGGGACACTGGTGCACCGACGAAGGATATTATTGAAGAGAGAGCTCCCCCGCTATGATGATGCTTAGTGCTGTGTGATTTGCGCAATCAAATCATTACGGAGGAAACAATATGGCTTTGTAATTTGATTAAGGATATCACATGCGAGTAACAGAACGGAAACAATATGGCTTTGTAATTTGATTAAGGATATCACATGCGAGTAACAAGAACGGTTTTTCATGGGCAAATTAAGTACATCTTAGTCTAGTTTCATTATGTTTAAGAAAGTGGAGTAAAATACTGTAAAGGTGAATTACGTGCCTACAGAACAAATAATGGCTGACATCATAATAAACCTCGGTTGAGAAAGTTTCTTTCTTTCAGTGCATCCGATCCAGCGCGTCAAATTTGTTTGCGGAAGCAGATTGAATATACGTACAACATCCAGCTGACTTGTTTCGCTCATGCACTTCCACACCAGTGCAGCCATTGCCTGAAAAAGACTTACTTCTCACTTTACAATTGCCCAATCCGTCGCCAGCAGCATATGGAAGCATTCTCTACTAGACCAAGGTTGAAGATAGGTGGATTTGAGAGAGCCAATCCTCTATGGACTTCAAACCACGACTGCATGAACTGGAATGCAGAGCGACCATCCACCATAGTTTCTGAAACAGAGTAACCGAGTGGAGGCAAACCTTGTCATCTTTTATAGTTGAGCAGTATGTGACATTAGCTTTTGTAATACAATAAGCGCAAATATAGCGTAGATACGTTTACAACCACCGTCGAAAATTAGGAATTTATCCTGTGGAACCAGCTCAATATTGAAAATTGAAACCGGGTTAATTTTTCTTTTGGACTTTAAAATTTATCTTTGCCTTAGTTAATCACTTTGATAAATTACCTATATCACCCTTCTAGTTTTGATTATTTTTTATACCTAGAATATCACTTTTCTAACTTTTTTTATATAATGTTGAAAGGACTTTCAAAAATTTAAACATTCTAAATACACTCACATTATAAAATTTAAATTCTAAATACACATACATTATAAAATTTTACCTTTTTATGCAAGGTTGAAAAGCATTTGAAGGATCACAACTTTCAATTTTCAACCTTGAAAATGCCTAGAAATGCAAAATTGAGACCAGCTGAGCCTCAATTTCGCATTACTAGGCATTTTCAAGCCTGACAAGAATGAAACCGTCAATAAGCAGGTAAAGGTACACCTGAAAGATGAAGTAGAGTTATACTGGAGCCTTGCTTCCGTGGTAGCTACGTGAAGCGGGATTCCTTGGTCACTGCAGTTGACCTGATTTTTTAAGAGCATCTACAACGAACGTCTTTGAAATCGGAAATGCTGGACTTGTAGTAGTAGACTTGCTTGGCGTACGTATTTCCAGATTGGAAAGCAACCACAAGCAAGGCAACTGCTGGTACAACGGTGGTACTTGTCTGTACTTGCACTTTGAACAACCGTATTTGCCAATAATACAAGCTGAATGGCTGAGTGAATATATTCACTCGCATGGAACGGTTTTCTCGTGGGGGATCTCGATAAGTATAAACGGCATTTAGACGGTTGGTCGATTAAACCGTAGTGTAGCTGTCTAAACAGAACAGACCGACACACTACATTATCTCCCATACCCTGTAAATTTTTTTGCTGGCACGTTCAGTGTTAAACTGTTGAACACTTTTATTTATAAACTTAAGTTTAGATATATAATAGTGTGACTGCATTGACTTGAATGCAACAATGAGCTGGTTTTAGTTTATCCACGAAAACTCATAAAGAGTTCCTGATTTTGAAATGAACCATGCAACTGCAGCATTGACATTAAAAACATAAACATTGTTTAAAGTCTAGTATGGCAGCTGCTGACTCTGATGTATGATGCAAGTCTTCCAGCACCAGCTATAAGAATTAACCGCTACTGCATAATAATGCGAATGCATGTATGTGCCGTAATAAAAAAAATGCTACGGATTAGTAATTAAAGTAAATTAATAATTAATAAATTAATAATTAAATTAGTAATTAAACATTTCTATAGCATTTTTCGATTACGGATTTAATCACTAGTTCAATTATCCATAAAGTCCACGTTCTAATTCATTCGCTGGAGACAATAATACAAGCGGAAAGAAAATCTCTATATTCTATATAAACTACAATATAATATTCAATAAATCTTACTCACATAATTAACATTAACAATAGTGTGTGTGTCTTAATGTATGGAAGCATTATAAACAACAGTAACACAAAATGTATAAGAAAAAAAACTACAAAATTACAAAATATATATTAATAATGATAGCTAGTTATAAAATTTATACAAGTAATATTAAACACATAATATAACATAAAATAAGATTTATTTAACATCTCTTTGTTTGTATATAATTCGGAACTCACTAACCTAATACATAATTATTAATTTTCTTCCGTTCAGCATTGCCTTTTGCCACCTATTTGTTGCTGAAATTAGCTTGATAAATACTCCCGCAAGATCTGAACAAGTGATAAGGAAGCATTTAAAATGGCAGCAAGCAGCATCTACACAACGATGGCTGGAACTAATGAAGTGAGGCTGATACATGGACATAGTGCTTTGACCATCTCCCAACTATGGTGGATGGTCGGGCCAAGGTTGACATGAGGGTTCGGTGAGAAGAGAGAAGTGGCTGCCGTACCAAAGCTCCAGGATTTAGTGCACATGTCCACCGTTGGTGAACTTAATTATTTAATAATAATTTATTAATTAATAAATTTTTAATTTAATTATTATTCTTAATTTAATGTTTTAAGTTTATGTTTAAGTTGGATTCTTAATTTAATTGTGGTGAGTTATATTTAAACCTAAACTAAGTTTAACTATAATTATTATTCTATCTTAATGAGTCCATTCTTAACCTAAAGTTGTTATTCTTAATTTATTGAGTTTATTCCTTTAACTTAATCATTACTTAATTTGGTGAATTTATCTTTAACTTGAATTCTTAATTCAATTTTATTGTTAATCTAGCTTAACTTAACATAATTTATTATCTAAACCCTAAACCCTCAATAAGTTTGGACCCTTAACCTAATTATTATCTTTAACCTGATAAATTTATTTTAATTCATGTTTAATATAGTGGTTTTGATAATGTCACGTGGGTTTAGGATTTAAAATGGTATTGATGGGATTTAACTGTCCATGTAGGTTTACGATTTATGATGGTTATTGATTGAACCTAATAGTGCCATGTGGATTTAAGATTTATGATATTTAAAATTTAGGATGGCCATTAATATTAATAGTGTTACATGGGTATAGAATTTAAAATGACAATTCTATGTAATCTAGTTTGTTTCCTATTTTTTCGCATTAATTCCTGACAACTATAATATATTTTGAAAGTTATTAGAGTTGTTATATGATATCCTCAAATAGAGACCCAGTGGAACATAAACCAAATTGTAGGCTATTGGTAAAGAAATTATAGTTGTGAAACAAAAACCAAATTGCAGTAAAGAAATTATAGTTGGGTTGTCTCATAGTTGGGTCGTGAGACAAATGAGTGTTATTTACGAGGTAACTCAAGATATCTTGAGCTAGCGGATTAGAGATGAGTTCAAAGTAGATAGTGTCAAGAAGGACAGAGTTAAAGGTGTAACATGAACGGTGAGTGTTTGAAGGCATTTGGGACCAAATACCACTTGCTTATGTTGATCAAACTCGATATCACCATGTGGTGCCAAATACACTCGTCTAGAAAGCATGTCAGATTGAACTTGTTGACTTCCGATTCAATACTTGATCTTAAAGTTGAATCAAGAGAGGATCTGATGGTCCAATGAATTTGATATCAATTGAGCATGAAAGAAGTAAATTAAGTTTCAGTGGTTAAAGAAGTGGTGGAAAACCTTAAAACATCACAGTAGCAATCAAAAATTTTGTATCTCTCGTCCATATGCTTCTAACTTAATCCTTATACTCTTAATCTTATGAATGTATTATTCTTTAAACTCACCAATTTATAACTTATAGTGAAGAAGTTGATTTAATATCAGCAATTCACTTACATATGTTTTATTGTTGTATGTAACTTAAAAAATCATTTCAAACATGTTTAACCAAGTTATACGTTTCTATTAGTTAAATATCATCCTTGGTGGCATATCACATCATGATGTTCTTTGTATTCTCGTTAGCTTCATAAAACTTATTAATTTCTTAAGTAAATCATTACGTCACTAGGTGTTAATTATTGATCAACTTGCACTTGGGACGAAAGACCTTCTTAAATATCAGTATCTAACATTTGTTTACCATGATACCACGCACTTGAATAAACCAATATAATGAAAGTTCTCACTATATATAGATCCTTAATTTTTATTTATATTTTCTCATTTTGCAACACAATAATTCTAAAATGAAAATAAAATAAAATAAATAATAATAATTGAACCTGGAGCTAATGCTATGTAACCTTGAATTATAAAAAAAACAAAATAACACTAAGGCAACCGAGTGCCTCCTCAATAGGGCTTAAGTCAAAGAGGGCAAACACTAAACATATTTTCACTTAACAACAATCGTGGTTCAATAACAATCTGAGAGGAGTTCTTCCTTGAAAGCATTGACAATAGCATTCAAAACATGCTGTTCCAGACAAATGAACACTTTCAGTCCCTCTCCCTGGCACGGAGGAGCTGCTGAATGAACGCAGAGCGATTCTGGAGCTCATGAGCAATGGAAGGGAGTGCAGGCTCTCCTCCACCAAAGTCACACTTGTACAATGGAAACCCCACCCAGCTGTTCAATGACAAGTCTGCTGCAGGAGAGAAAAACATGGGGACATGTTTCCTCTTTAAAAACTCACATAAATCAATCTCCTCCCCAATCTTTTCCCCAGAAACACGCCGCATGCACAAGACCAGCTGCATAGCCAAGAGGATGCTCCATGAGCTCCTGAACGGTGCATGAGGGGGTGACCAGAGCAAGAGCATTTCCAAAGTATTCTTCTGGAACGTTCAACACCTCTCTGGAATTCACCAGAATTGCAATAGAAGTAGTTGCCTTGTGAACATCACCAACATTGTTAATGCCACAGTATACGACTACTTGTTTCCACAGACAAGCCGCCAAGCACACAAATGTACAGTACTTAGTAGCCAGTCCATTAGAAGAGGCCACGCACCTGGTTTTGAGCTTCTCAACACCATCTCTGCTCACATGAATGCGTGCTACCTTGACCTCGCAAGTTGTTGTTGTTGCTGCCTGGGATTTCATCATATATGTGTCTAGCTTTTGTTGGTCAAAGTGGCATGAGCGGGTCTCTGTTATGAACGAGTGTTCGATCGAGGCGTAACACCTCGTGCAACTTTAGCCCATGCATCTGCAAACCTCCAGAAAGAACAAGCGTCAAAGCCTGGTGATGTCCACCAATTCCCAATGCAAAGCCTCCACAGCTGAGAGATGTATACTGGACATGAAAATTTACATGAAACTCTAAAAATGCAAACCTGAACCAAGAGGAGGTTTGGAGTGTTTGGTCCAATTTCGGGTACCAGATCTGTAAAGTCTCTGGAGTGTAGGATAGTTTCCAGAGACATATCAGAGCTCGCTTCGTCAAATGGTACTCCTCTATCATTCAGCTCAATTGCAAGACAACCTGAAGCCTCGTCAAACACGAAACAGCCTGCAAACTCGCGATATTCCTTTAGAATCTCACAAAGACTATCCTTGATTTTGGCAGAAGGCACCGCTTCTGATTTTCTAAATGCTAGCACCGTTACCCCATGGCTTGGAGGGTAGAGCTCATCATCTGGTGATAGAATCACCTTGTGTTTGGCTTCAACAGGCATTTGGACCTCTCCAGCTTCATTTTCTCAATAGCACACTATGCGAATTAAATTTTTTTTTGAGTTAGGAAAACGAGAATATTTTGAATTATTCAATTACGATCCATAACTGTTTAAAATACAGCTATCTGGTTTTCAAACAGTAATAAAAAAAATATAATTTCGAAAACATTTACTTAAATTTTTAAATGATTATATTATAGTTCCTAGCTGTATGTTTGCGGCAGCAATGCATCTATCTACCCAGGCAACATTGAATTACCACGCTAGCTTTTTCAAATTTAAGACCGTTGCATTAAATTGTATATACGGGAACCGGAAGATAACACCTGCATGGTGCAGTCAATGCAACAAAATAAACAACGCCAACAGTTTTACAGTTTTATGAGTTTTTATATTGATTTATGCACTCCTGTTTAAAAAGATGCTTGGAAATATGTTCTTAACTAGAGACTTAATGAATGAGATAAGTACCCTCGCATTCACAAGTGAGGGTGCAGTTGTATGGATCAGTGTTCACGACGAGAGTGCCACGACGGATTGATCCAAACCCATGCAAAATTTATTAGAAACATCATCATTTGGGTGCCGAATGTCTGATATTCCTGTATAAAGTTGAGATGATTAAAGTTGATGCATTAGATTCTTCAATCACATTTCTTAATTCAATTAGTTCATTGATTAAGATTAGAATTTATATATTACATAAAAGGACGAGATGAAGTAAAACCTTGTATCAAAGTTGGATTGGTAGTTTTCCGTACTTGACATTGTTTACATAGGCCAAAATATGTTATGTCATAAATACTTTGAGTCAATTCAATTCAATGCCCATTTGCATATTATTTATTAAAAGAAGGTCAACACATATTACAATATCTAAAAGGAACATCATATCTAAATTAAAAGAGGGTTAACACATATTATAACACTTCAAAGGAACACTAGATCTCAAAATCATCTTTCTTTTTGTTAATGCAATGCACTGATGTACCTTTATAAGTTAGCGACAAATGTTAAGTGACTTTAATGGTTTCATTTCAACATATACCATTCATTTTAAATTAAAAAACTCAACAATTCATTTTAAATAAAAAAACTTTTAACCATTCATTTTTTAATATAGAAACACTTATATAAAAAACATTATGATTACTTGTAATGGTGCATTAGCAAATTGGTTGTAACTACTCTAGTTGTTAGAGGCAAATTAGATTAGTAGATGTTTTAGGTAGTCTAGATTAGTAAGTATTAGTATAATAGATATGTATCATAAATTAAGAAGCAAATTATTCATTAGTGATATGCCTTACGGTATAATAAATAGACCCAAGCCCTATTGAGGAGGCACTCGGTTGCCTTAGTGTTATTTTGTTTTCTTTATAATTCAAGGTTACATAGCATTAGAATCAGGTTCATATATTATTATTTTTCTTTTCTTTTTTAATTTCATTTTAGAATTATTGTGTTGCAAAATGAGAAATGATAAAAATAAATTAAGGATCTATATATAGTGAGAACTTTCATTATATTAGTTTATTCAAGAGCGTGATATCATGTGGTAGACAAATGTTGGATAGTGATATTTAGAAAGGTCTCTCATCCCAAGTTGCAAGTCAATCAATAATGAATACCTAATGACATAATAATCTACTTAAAGAAGATTGACAAGTTTTATGAAGCTAATGAGAATGCAAAGAACATCATGATGTGATATGCCATCAAGGATGATATTCAACGAATAGAAGCATATATTTGGTTAAACATGTTTGGATGATTTTAAGTTACATACAATAATAATGTTTTATTGTAAGTTAACTTCTTGATTATAAGTTACAAATTGGTGAGTTTAAAGAATAATACATTCACAAGATTAAGAGTATAAGGATTAAATTAGAAGCATGTGGATGAAAGATATAAATTTTTTGTTTACTACTGTGATGTTTTAAGGTTTTCCACCACTTCTTTGACCACTGAAACTTGGTTTACTTCTCTCATGCTCAAGTTTTGAATTGATGTTAAGCTCGTTGGACCCATCATATCCTCTCTTGGTTCAACTTTGAGATTAGGTATTGAATCGGCAGTCAACAAGTTCAATCTGACATGCTTTCTAGACGAGTGTATTTGGCACCACATGCTGATGACATCGAGTTTGATTAACATAAGCAAGTGGTACTTGGTCCCAAATGCCTTCAAGCACTCACCATTCATGTTGCACCCTTCAACTCTGGCCTTCTTGACACTATCCACTTTGAACTCATCTTTGATCCGCTGGCTCAAGATATCTTGAGTCACCTTGCAAATAACACTCCATCTGTCTCACGACCCAAGTATAATTTGTTCACCAATAGTCTGCTTCTTCTTAACAATTTGGTTTATGTTCCACTAGGTGACTCGACTTCAAGTGTTGTAGTCTAATCACGACACTCTATTTGCTAGTCACTTTGGCGTTACAAAAACAATAAAACTAATTAGTCGTAACTATTGGTGGCCTCCACTATGTCAATCAATGGAAGAGTTTATTTATACATGTGACATTTGTGCTCGCTTTAACAGTTTTTATCATCGCCCGTATGGTCTCCTCTAACTGCTTTTAGCTCCAATAATGCCTTGGTTTTGCATCTCGTTGGACTTTGTGTTTGATTTGCCATCAACTCAAAGATTTGACACTATTCTCGTTGTTATGGACCGTTTTATTAAGATGGCTCACTTTTTACCGTGTATGAAGACTATCTCTAGTGAAGAGATAATTGACTTAGTTTAAAGGACGTTTTTCAACTACATGGACTCTCCGACAACATTGTCAATGATTGTGGTCTGTAGTTTATCGCCAAGTTCTAGTAACAACTTTTCGAGTTACTCAAGATCAAGAGGTCATTATCTCCAGATTATCATCCAGAATTTAATGGTCAGTCAGAACGCACCTAGACCCTTGAATAGTATTTATGGTGCTTCATCAATTACCAGCAAGATGATTGGTTACTGCTATTGCCCTTAACTAAGTTCTCATATAACAACTCTAAGCATGCATCAAAGTATGTCACCCTTCTATGCCTTGACAAGTTAACATCTATGATGGAAGTTTTGATACACCTGGAAGTTCGATAAATCCGTCTACCAAAGATCAACTTGACCATCTCTAATTTATTTAGGATACGCTTCATCAATATCTTCTGGAGGCACAAGAACATCAAAAGACAACTGCCGATTGGTATCATAAAGACAGTCTAGTTTATCAGGTTGGTGAACAAATCTGGCTTCTTCAATGCAACATCAAAACTACATGACCTTGTGGAAAGTTCGACTATCAACGCTTTGGCTTGTTTCCGTGGCATCTCATATCAACGATGTGACTTATAGGTTGGAGCTTCCTTCTTTGATGCACATTCATTCAGTATTCCATGTTTCTCTTCTTGAGACGTACCATTCAAACACACTCCCTAGCCAAACTTAACCACCTCCGAATTCGGTTACAGTTCACAATGATTTGAAATACAAAGTTAACGAAATCCTGAATTCCAAGTTTCTTTGCATCCGACTCTATTACTTGGTTGACTGAATTGGCTACCCTTCAAGTGAATATTCTTAAGAACCCACAACAAATCTACAACACGCTCGTGATGCTGTCGACCAGTTTCATTGCAGGTATCTAAACAAGCATGGCTCTCAAAGGAGGAGGCGGTGTGACGTTTTGACTATGGCCACACAAATATGGATACAAATAAGGATATGGATAAAGATATGAACAAGGATAAGAATATGAATAAGTATAAGGGTCACTAAATTTAGTTAAGATCAGATTTGGCTTCTCTTATAGTATTTAAGGGTTGACATGATTGGATTAAGCATTTTGATTCAATGCCAATTTAGGAGCTAAACCTTTTGTCTTGTTTCAATTCATGAGGTTCAACAGTGGTCCAATAGTGCCACATGGGTTTAAAATTTAAAATGGTTGTTGATGAGATTTAATGACTTTGATAGTGCCATGTAAGTTTGACTATTGATGGGCGTTCATGACAAACAACATAAACACACACATAATAAACTTATTATATAAGATATTATTCCTCATATTTAGATTGCCTTATAAATCAAATTTAGGTTATCATATAGCAACTCTAGTAACTTTCAAAATATATTATGGTTATCAGGAACTAATATGAGAAAATAGGAAATAAACTAGATTACATAGAACTATCATCTTAAATTCTACACCCATGTAACACTATTAATATTAATGGCTATCCTAAATTTTAAATCCATGTACATGGCACTATTAGGTTCATCAACAACTATCATAAATCGTAAACCCACATAGACAATTAAACCCCATCAATAGCCATTTTAAATCTTAAACCCACGTGACATTATCAAGACCACTATATTAAGCATGGGTTAAAATAAACTTATTAAGTTAAAGATAATAATCGGGTTAAGAATCCAAACTGATTAAGTTAAGGTTGTCTAAGTTAAAGGTTTAGGGTTTAGGGTTTAAGTAAAAAATTATGTTAAGTTAAGCTAGATTAACGATAACAATTGAGTTAAGATTCAAGTTAAAGATAAATTCACCAAATTAAGTAACGATTAAGTTAAAGGAATAACTCATTAACTTAAGAATAACAACTTTAAGTTAAGAATATACTCATTAGGATAAGAATAGTAATTATATAGGAGTTTAAATATAAACCACCATAATTAAATTAAGAATCCAACTTAAATATAAACTTAAAACATTAAATTAAGAATAATAATTAAATTAAAAATTATTAATTAATAAATTATTATTATATAATTAAGTCCACCAACGGTAAGCATGTGCACTAATCCTGGAGCTTTGGTACGGCAGCCACTTCTCTCTTCTCACCGAAACCCTCATGTCAACCTTACAAGTTGGGAATGGTCAAAGCACTATGTCCATGTTATCAGCCTCACTTCATTGGTTCCAGCCATCGTTGTGTAGATGCTGCTTGCTGCCATTTTAAATGCTTCCTTATCACTTGTTCAGATCTTGCGTCAAGCTAATTTCAGCAACAAATAGGTGGCAAAAGGCAATGCGAACGGAAAGAAAAATTAATAATTATGTATTAGGTTAGTGAGTTCCGAATTATATACAAACAAAGAGATGTTAAATAAATCTTATGTTATATTATGTGTTTAATATTACTTGTATAAATTTTATAACTAGCTATCATATATTTTGTAATTTTGTAATTTTTTTCTTATACATTTTGTGTTACTGTTGTTTATAATGCTTACATACATTAAGACACACACACTATTGTTTATGTTAATTATGTGAGTAAGATTTATCGAATATTATATTGTAGTTTATATAAATATAGAATTTTTTTTTTACACGGCTTGTATTATTGTTTCCAACGATGAAGTGGCTTTACTTTGTGCATAATTGAACCCTACATGCATTGGCATTATTATGCAGTAGCGGTTAATTCTTGTAGCTGGTGCTGGGAGACTTGCATCATACATCAAGGTCAGCAGCTGCCATACTAGACTTTAAACAATGTTTATGTTTTTAATGTCAATGCTGCAGTTGCATGGTTCATTCTAAATCAGTTTCCGTGGATAAACTAAAACCAGCTCATTGTTGCATTCAAGTCAATGCAGTCACACTATTATATATCTAAACTAGTTTATAAAAAGAAGTGTTCAATAGTTTAACACTGAACGTGCCAGCAAATTTTTTTACAGGGTATGGAGATGTAGTAGTGTGTCGGTCTGTTCCGTTTAGACAGCTACACTACGGTTTAATCGACCAACCGTCTAAATGCCGTTTATACTTATCGAGATCCCCCCACGAGAAAACCGTTCCATGCGAGTGAATATATTCACTCATCCATTCAGCTTGTATTATTGGCAAATACGGTTGTTCAAAGTGCAAGTACAGACAAGTACCACCGTTGTACCAGCAGTTCCAACTGCCCAGCCTTGCTTGTGTGTTGCTTTCCAATCTGGAAATACGTACGCCAAGCAAGTCTACTACTACAAGTCCAGCATTTCCGATTTCAAAGACGTTCGTTTAGATGCTCTTAAAAAATCAGGTCAACTGCAATGACCAAGGAATCCCGCTTCACGTAGTTACACCGGAAGCAAGGCTCCAGTACTTCATCTTTCAGGCTTGAAATATGTACCTTTACCTGCTTATTGATGGTTTCATTCTTGTCAGGCTTGAAAATGCCTAGTTAATGCGAAATTGAGCTCAGCTGGTCTCAATTTTGCATTTCTAGGCATTTTCAAGGTTGAAATTGACCTTCAAATGCTTTTCAACCTTGCATAAAAAGGTAAAATTTTATAATGTATGTGTATTTAGAATGTTTAAATTTATAATGTAAGTTATTTAGAATGTTTAAATTTTATAATGTAAGTGTATTTAGAATGTTTAAATTTTATAATGTAAGTGTATTAGAATGTTAAATTTTTGAAAGTCCTTTCAACATTATATAAAAAAGTTAGAAAAGTGATATTCTAGGTATAAAAATAATCAAAAACTAGAAGGGTGATATAGGTAATTTATCAAAAGTGATAACTAAGGCAAAGATAAATTTTAAAGTCCAAAAGAAAAATTAACCCTTGAACGTTTGAGTGCAAGGTTTCAATTTTCAATATTGAGCTGGTTCCACAGATAAATTCCTAATTTTCGACGGTGGTTGTAAACGTATCTACGCTATATTTGCGCTTATTGTATTACAAAAGCTAATGTCACATACTGCTCAACTATAAAAGAGACAAGGTTTGCCTCCACTCGGTTACTCTGTTTCAGAAACTATGGTGGATGGTCGCTCTGCATTCCAGTTCATGCAGTCGTGGTTGAAGTCCATAGAGGATTGGCTCTCTCAAATCCACCTATCTTCAACCTTGGTGTAGTAGAGAATGCTTCCATATGCTGCTGGCGACCTTTCCCAGGATTGGGCAATTATAAAGTGAGAAACTATGTCAACATTGAAGATGGTAAGTTCTTTTCAGGCAATGGCTGCACTGGTGTGGAAGTGCATGAGCGAAACACGTCAGCTGGATGTTGTACGTATATTCAATCTGCTTCCGCAAACAAATTTGACGCGCTGGATCGGATGCACTGAAAGAAAGAAACTTTCTCAACCAAGGTTTATTACGTTGTCAGCCATTATTTGTTTTGTAGACACGTAATTCACCTTTACAGTATTTTACTCCACTTTCTTAAACATAATGAAACTAGACTAAGATGTACTTAATTTGCTCATTCTTGTTACTAGCATGTGATATCCTTAATCAAATTATAAAGCCATATTGTTTCCTCCGTAATGATTTATTGATAATTGATTGTGCAAATCACACAGCACTAAGCATCATCATAGCGGGGCTCTCTCTTCAATGAATATCCTTCGTCGGTGCACCAGTGTCCCCTAACGGGGCCGGCAGCCCTCTCCGGTGAGAGCTACTAGTCCTCCAGAAAAAAACATTTATGGAGACAGTGACACCCTTTATTAACACATCTATCTACATGTGAGTTGAGTGTAGTTACAGCCAATTTATATTATTACACCGTTATAAATTTTTTAATGCAGCAACTGTGGTGTTTTTTATATAAGTGTTTCTACATTACACAATGAATGGTTAAATTCTTTTTATTTAAGACGAGTTGTTCAGATTTTCTTATTTAAAATGAATAGTATAATTTTAAATTTTAAAATGAAACCATTCGGCAACTTATAAAGATGACCAGTGCATTGCTTTTAAACAAAAAAGCATGATTTTGAGATCATGTGTTCCTTTTAAATGTTATAATATGTGTTAATCTTTTTGATTTAGTGATATTGAAATCCAATATGTTCTTTTTAGATATTGTAATATGTGTTTACACTCTTTTAGTGATTAATATATAAATGGGCATTGAATTGACTCAAAATTATTATGGCATAACATATTTTAAGCTACATAGATAATACAAATTACAAAAAATTATTGATACAAGGTTTTATTTCATCCCCATCCTTTATACAATATGTAGGTTCTAATCTCAATTAATGAACTAATTAAATTAATGAAAAATATAAACTAATGCAAGTTAATTGACTAAGATCTCTTGTAATTCCTTTAATATAATATGGAATTCTAATCTCAATTATTTAATGGATTAATTAGTGTAAACTATAAGGTAATAAAAGTACAATAACTAAAAACATCAATAATGATTAAAAATATTTATCTCTAGATGTTAACAACGTATTAAAAGGTTCTTATATATTCATGTGAATTAATCTCATTAACTTGTTCTCCTAAATTATTTGGTAAAGACAAATACATCATTTTACCTAATACATAATCATCACACATTCCATGAGGTACCTTAAATCTTTCAGACAATTTAATTAATTAATAAATATAATCTTCATTAAGCATGTACTAATTGATGATGCCATAGTTTCAAAATAATTAGATCTTGCTTATTAATATCACTCTTGATTATTTTAAAATCCTTCTTAATCAACATGTACATATCATTAATACGATTTGCTTTAATAATAAGTATGTCAAATAGATACATTAATACTCTCACTTAAAAATTTATATAAAAACCAACATTAAACAACTTAGCAATTAAAAGTAAATTTGAATTAATTTCAATGTAAAAAATACTCATTCAATTATTCATTCAAATTTATTTATAAACATAGTTCTTATACCATTAATTAAAATTTGATCGTCATTATTCATTATTTGTACACACAAAGATTTATGCTCATGCAATCAAACAAATCAATCTTTTTAACTACCATCATATGGTAATTATTATGCCACCAAAAATTACTTACATATTCAACTTTAATAGCTAAGTTAGCATGTGCATTTTCAATTATATCTTCAAGAGTCTCGATATGTACATCCTTGTCATTGTACTATAATTTGTCATGACTTTTTATAATTTTCTCTTTTTCGTATAGTCTTCCGCACTTTTATAAATCAAAGAGATCCACATGTTTAACAATGTTTAATTATTCCCATGGAACAACAATTCGAGTTATATTCTTGATTTCTTAAATTTAACAATTAAAGCTATTTATATTATTATTTGTACTTATTAAATTTTATTTCCCTCGAGCTTTCTTCATTTTCAACTTCTTTAATAATTAATACTACTACATCAGATTTGACACTTCTTGCTTCTAAATTAGCTTTAACATTATTTAAATAAAAAAACCTCAAAGCATCGCCATAGCAAACAAAGATTTTTATATCTTTATCCACATACTTCTAACTTATCCTTATACCTTTAATCTTGTGAATGTATTCTTTTCCAAACTCATCAATTTGTAACTTATAATTGATAGTGTCAACAATTATTCATTTATATGTCTTTAATCAAATCATATGTTTCTATTTATTAATATCATTTGCATCATAATGTTTTTTACCTTCTCATTAGCCTCATAAAATTTGTCAATCTTCTTAAATAGGTCATTGCATCATTAGATGTCCATTAATTAACTTGTAGCTCGAGACAAGAGACTTCCTAAAATACCATTATCCAACATTTTGTTTACTGCATTATATCACACACTTATAAACCAATAATGAAGTTCTCATTATATAGATCCTCAATTTTATTTCTATCATTTCCCATTTTGGCTAATGCAACATAGTAATTCTAAAATAAATCAAAGAATAAATGTAAAAAAAAAAGTAATAATTTATAAACCTGGCTGATACCATGCAAATTTAATTATAAAAAAAATAAAACACCACTAGGTGACGAGTGCCTCTCCAATAGATCTTGGGTCTATTTATTATACATGAGACATATCATAATGAGCAATTTATTTATACCTTTTATACCTTATTATATAATACTTACTAATTTAATATGCTTACAACACCTACTAATCTAGTCTGTCTTCAACAAGTAAAATAGTTATAGCTAATTTGCTAATACACCATTACAAATTTTCTAATGCAATAATCATGATTTTTTATATAAGTGTTTTTATATTAAAAAATGAATGTTAAAGTTTCTTTATTTAAAATGAGTTATTCAGATTTCTTGATTTAAAATGAATGATATGAAATGAAACTTTATAGTCACTTAACATTTATAGCTAACTTATAAAGGTGTATCAATGCATTGTCCTAATAGAAGACAAATGATTTTGAGATGTGATGTTCTTTTTAAGTGTTATAACATGTGTTAACCTTATTTTATTTCGGTCATATTGAGATTCGATGTAGATATTGTAATATGTGTTGACCCTTTTTTAATGAATAATATGTAAATGGGCATTAAATTGAATTGACTTGAAGTCACTGCGGCATAACATATTTTGGGCTACACAAACAATGTTAAGTACAAAGACTACCTAAAACTCTGATACAAGGGTTTTACCTCATCTCCATTCTTTTATGTAATATGTGGTTCTAATTTTAATATTAACTAATGAACTAATTGGATTAAGAAGTGTGATTGAAGTATCTAAACTAATACAAGTTATATTGAATAAAATCTTTTATAATATGTAGTTTTAATTTCAATTGTTATGGAATAATTAGTGTGAATTATTTAAGAGTTTTAAAATTAACATCATATATAATTGGATCATGAAGTGTGGTTGAAGAATTTAAATCATATAAAATGTACAATTTTACTTAACATAATATATAGTTTCGAGCATCTAATCAATCATACTTGTGTATCATAATTAAACTCCATAATTCAAGTATTCATTAACACAAACAGTTCATTTTATTTAAAAAAGGAAAAGGAAAAAAAGGTTGAAGAGTTTAGGATTGGTATCAATCTTAAAATTTATTAAGATTTTGTATTTCTTTAAAGTAATTTGTTGAGAAAGATAATCAAAATTTTCCATTATTAATCTAGCATTTGAGTTTGATTATAAAAAACTTATGATTTATTTCCTAATGAAGTATAATGATTTTTTAAATATGTTTGCTTAAAATAAAATAAGTTAGTTTCTTAAATACTTTATTCAACCTCTATAGAACTAATGGCTTTCTCAAGTAAAATTCTAAATTTTAATTTGAAATCTGTATTAAAAACATTATAATGAATTCATTTGATATTATAAGTCCCTTACTAAATAAATACTCTTAGCTTCTTCGTTAATACGTTTGAATTAATCTATAAAGAAACATGAGAATCATGTTCATATGTTAGATTTGATTAAGAATATTTTTTTAGAATTTTTAAATCAAATTTGTGATCGGCTAAAATTAGATATATATTTTTAAAACCTTAAAAAAACATAACTAGAGTGAATTTTACAGTGAATTTTTCTTTGTGCATTTGCAGATAGGAATGCAGATAGGAACGAGTGGGTGAATTTGCAATGACCTGCGGATGGAACACCGTGATAGAATCCATAGTCTTGAGTCCTCATGGAACTGCTCTCATGGCTTGGCCTTTGTACCTTGACCATCTCCCAACTTGTAGACTCATCGTGGATGGTCTCAAAATTGGCGCCTAGGTTGAAGCAGTCGGTGGAGAACATGTGGGTTTGGCGGGAAGAGCGGAAGTGGCTGCTGCGGCGAAGTTGCTGGTCACGACGTCTCAAGGAGCTGCAATGCGAAGGAGAGCTGTGGAGATGAAGTCTGCAGCATGTAGTGCTGTCGCCCAAGGAGGAAGCTCCCATCAGCAGCTCCAGGATTTTGGCAGGCGCTTAAAGAAATGCAATTTAATTGCTTAGTAGTGATTCATGAATCAAAAGAGCGAGTTCCGAATCTCCTTTCCATAATAAACATCTTGCGCTTAAGCCATGTCTAACGTTCATAGCTTCATGATTTCAACTTGTTTTAACTATGAAATTTCGGCATAAGAATAAACTTCACCCTGACACTCATGTAAAAAATTACTATATTTTTACGGAAAAAGGAAACATAGTCAAATGAATATATTTAAATAATAGGCTATAATATGTAGCATGCCCCAGGAAGAAATGATATAGCAGGAAATTTTCCGACGGTTTAAATGTTTGCCTACGAGGAAAATGTTGGCGTAGTTTAATACATGTTGGCTATGAAAACTGTACTGACTGCATCATATGAAAACACCACCTGAATGTTATCTTCTGGAGGCGATGCATTGCTGCCGCAAACACAACCGGAAGAAGGAAAAAAAAAAAAAAAAACAGGAGATTTTCTTTAAATATATATTGAATATTGAATTTTTTTTTTTAATTTTACTGTTTGAACCAGATAACGTGCTACGGATTCACCCGTAACTCAAAGGAAATGGGAGAGTGGAGGGACGAGGCGCTGAAACAGCTGTGGATCATTGTCCCTACGGTGGGTTTTAATATGATCATGTTTGGGGGTGCAGCTAGTGTCAGTCGTGTTTGTGGGTCATTTGGGTATTCTCCAACTTTCTAGCGCCTCCATTGCAACATCCATTTGCAATGTCACAGGCTTCAGCGTCCTGGTAAGTGTTTTATGTTTATTATATATGGGATTTGTATCGTTTTCTTTACCAACAGACTGGGCTTACATATGCCTTGACACTTTGTGTGGCCAAGCATAGGGGCAAAGCAGTACCGTCGGTTTGGAATGTATGTGCAACAAGCAATGCTGGTGCTGTTTCTTGCTGCTATTCCCAAGCAATTTGTGGCTCAACATGGAGAAGTTCCTCCTCATGTTTCATCAATCGCCTGAGATATCTGCCGCAGCTGGGAAATATGTAGCAGTTTTGATACCTAGAAAAGAACCAGAACTCTCAGAAAAAAAAAAACCTCATTCATTTCTATTCACTGTAACGTTAAGTATATTGAGGCACCGCTGTGCATGATGCCCACCTGTACATATCCCAAGATTTACCTGGGATACTCCAAATAACCACCGTGATATCATAACCAACCCGGTATTGTAACTCTATTGTAACTCCCTCCCCTCAAGCTGAGATACTCAGAGCATCTCTCAGCTTGACAAACTGAGCTTCGGGTAGTGGCTTTGTAAAGATGTCTGCAAGCTGCCTTGTTGTGGGTAAATACTCCAAAACTATCTCCCCGACGCAATCTTTTCACGAATGAAGTGGTGCTGCAGCTCAATATGTTTCGTCCTAGCATGAAAGACAGGGTTGTGAGCAAGTTGCAATGCACTCCGGTTGTCACAGTAAAGCATGGTCGGTTTCCCCACATCCTGACGTAACTCTAGAAGCATGCGACGGAGCCAGATCACCTCCTTGGCAGCTGTGGAAGCAGCAACATACTCCGCTTCAGTACTTGACAATGCTACCGTTGCTTGTTTCTTGCTTGACCAAGATACCGGGGCACCACTCATGATACAGCAGATGCCCGAGGTAGAGTGACGGGTATCTTGGTCGCCAGCCCAATCTGAGTCCGCAAATGCTTGCAAAACCAGCGTCCCATGGCCCGTGCGTTGAAAGACCAAGCCAAAGTCAAGTGTGCCAGCAATATATCTTAGAATCCTCTTCGCTGCCTGCCAATGCAGCTCAGTGGGAGCAGAGTTAAACCTGCTCAGGAACGAGACCGCATGAGCCACATCAGGTCTGGTGTTGTTTGCAAGATAAAGCAAGCCACCAATAAGAGAGCGATACTGAGAAGGGTGAGCAAACAAAGCCCAGACTCTCGTGAGAGACGTTGACCAGACACCATGGGAGTCGGTACTGGTCGAGCTCCAGACATACCAAACTCGGTAAGTAAATGAGCCGCATATTGCCTCTGGGAAAGTTTAGTCAACCCTCGTTTACAGTCTCGAGTAAACTCAAGTCCAAGAAATCCGCGAGCTTCCCCTAGATCTTTCATGGTATACCGAGACTTCAGCAAGTTCTTCGCAGCTCCAAAGTCTCGAGATGATTAGCAACCATGAGACAGTCGTCAACATAGACTGCGATCACAACAAACCGATCTCCGTCCGTCCGGCAGTACAAGTTTCCATCGGAGGCCAGCTTCTCAAAGCCCTCAGCGCATAGGAACTCATCAATACACTTGTACCACTGCCGGGAAGCTTGCTTCAAACCATACAAAGCCTTGCGCAACCTACAGACCAGGTCACCATCCGGATGTTCGAAGCCCTCAGGTTGTTTCATGAAGATCTCCTCCTGCAGATCCCCATTCAGAAAGGCAGTCTTCACATCCATATGGTGGATGTGAAGATTAAACTCATTGGCAAAAGCAGTGAGCACACGAATGCTAGTCATCTTGACTAGCGGACTAAAAGTTTCCTCGAAGTCAACCCCAGGTACCTGCGAAAACCCCTGAGCAACCAGGCGAGCCTTAAACCTCTGCACCGAGTCGTCCGGGTTCAATACCAAACTGTATACCCAGCGACAACCAACCACGTTTCGGCCAGCAGGAGGAGAGGTAAGCTGGTAAGTTCCTTTCTCCTGTAGAGAATCATACTCCTCTTGCATTGCACGTTGCCAGTGCTCTGCTTCAGGAAGCTGCATCGCCTCCTTATAGGATCTAGGAACCCGAGGTACAGCAGAAGTATGTAAATTCATCTTCACAACAGGCTTCCTTGTTCGCGTGGAACGGCCAGCAATATCACGCCCATACTCCTTTGGTTTAAAGTTCAACGATCCCGTGAGTCTCTGAACCTCAGCCGGCATCTCTACAGCAGATACCCCCTCATGCGATGTGAGATCCCCAGAGCTTACAACAGGTTCAAAACTAGGATCAGATTGTGCAGACTCAGCCTGAGAAGTCTCCGGCAACAACATACTTGGCTCGGTGAGACCCGGAGATGGAGCAGCAGCTTCCACAACTCCCATCTTTGCATCTGACGACACAGGGCGAGTTGAGTCGACTCAACAAGTTGGCGAACCTCAGACGGAGCCTCTTCAAGCTCACCATCCCAATCCCAAGCCTCAGGCTCCCAAGCCTGCTGAAACTCACGCTGAGCATGACCCGATCCTTATAAAATACATGCTCATCAAACTGGACATCTGTTGAGACAAAAACCGAGCTGGTCTGTGGGTCCCAAAGTCTGTAACCCTTCTGGGTTACCCCATAACCAATCAGAAAACCAACACGGCTCCGAGAGGCGAGCTTGTCTAGACCAGGCGTGGTAAGTCGAGCAAATGCTAGTGCTCCCAGCTTTCGTAGCATGGCGAGCCTCGGCTTCTGACCTGTCCATCGTTCATGAGGAACCATGCCTGATAAAGACGAGTGGGGAAGAAAGTTCTGCAGGTAAACCACAGTCCTCACAAGCTCACCCCACAGGTTGTGAGGAAAACCAGTCTGCAGGAGTACACACCTCACAGCATCCATGATAGTACGATTCTTCCGCTCGGAAACTCCATTTTGCTGAGACGAATGCGGACAAGTCTGCTGCTGCAAGATCCCTCTCTCCTTGCAAAAAAACTGGAAAAGGTGAGAGGTAAACTCTCCACCCCCATCCGAGCGAAGAACCTTCAATCTCCTGCCTGTGGAAACCTCAGCCGAGAGCAAGAACTCTTGAAAAGCAGCCAGAGCTTCTGATTTCTCACGCAAAAAATAGACTTGAGTATACCGGCTATGGTCATCAGTGAACGTGATGAAGTAGCGTTTTCCTGTGCGAGTTTGCACCCGCATTGGTCCACACAAATCGGTGTGAACCAAATCCAACAATGCAGCCGCCCTCGAATCTGAGCGCGGGAAGCGCCGCCGGGTCTGTTTTCCCTGAACACAGACATGACAGGGAGATACCTGAGGCTGCCCACTACCCCGAATGGTCAAGCCTTCGACCAGGTTCTCTCGAAGCATTTGCTGAACGGCGGCAAGGACGGATGCCCTAATCGTTCATGCCAGTCCACAAGAGTCAAACCAGTCGGCTTAACAAACATGGCAGCCCTAGTCTCAGGCTTACAGTTGACCCGCAGCTCATATAAATCCCCTTTCCGGGGAATTGCAAGAAAGGGCTCTCCCCGAAAAAAAGCACACAACGATGTTTTGAAAACAACACTTCAAATTCATTATCCGTGAGCCGAGCCACCGAAACAAGATTTTTCACAAGACTTGGTACAAACCAAACATCTCTTAAGTCTAAGGTCCCGCCTTGGGCCAGAGGAACTTCAACCACACCTCTCCCACGGACCTTCTGCAAATGCCCATCACCAAGCCGAATCATCATCCGCTTAGCATCACTTATTCGTCGGAACAGCTGCTCAGACCTCATCATATGCCTTTCAGCACCAGAATCGAGAGTTAGAACAACATCATTTGCAGCTGAAACACCCACCTCTTCACCAGAAGCAGATGCCTCTGATGCCTCAGCTGCTGCAGCCAGTGGAGTTCCAGCCTTGAGGCCCATCTTCCTGAGCCACTGGTGCACATGGCACTGTGCCTTAACATGCCCCTCAAGGCCACAAGCAAAACAAGTTCCTCGGAACTCACCCCGAGGTTTACCATTCACATCGCCTGGAGTCCGCGTCCCAGATCTCCACCAGACTTCTTACCGAAGTCATTTCGATTACCTCGACCTCTCCCCATGCCTTTCTTCCCAGCATGAGTCATGAGATGCGCATCAGAAAACGTGGTCTTAACCCCCGATGAGGACTTCATGATACCTGCCTCAGAGAGCTCGGTTCTGATCATCTGCTCGGCTTTCAGGTAAGAGTCGGCCGTGGCCCGGGTCACAGTGGCCAAATCCTTCACAGAAGCATCCTGGAACATGGCACACAGTGCCAAGATCTTCTTGGATTCGGAGTACTCCGCAGGACTCCCCTCCAGCTCGTTGATCAGATCATTAAGCTCTATAAAACGATCATCGAATGATTCACCTGGCAGGTAGCGCAAATTCTTGATTTCGGTCTCCAGCAAATTGATGCGGGAGGTTGTCAGCACCCGTACTGCTCATTCAACGCTCCCCAGATCTCCCTCGCCGAAAAATTCCGATATCGCATGAGCAGGTTGTTGGAGATTTTGGACAGGATGAGTGCCTTAGCACGACCGGCCTTGTCTTCCACTTCTTCAGCCGCAGTCACCAGATCCTCCTCCGTCACCTCGCCAGTCGTGGCAGAACTCGCCCCCATCACGCGATCAAGCAGAGACTGCACAGGACTGACCACACACCAAAAATCCTCAAGCCGGAGCACCATGCTCATCTTTTCTCTCCAAACAAAGAAGCTCTTGCGACCATCGAATGCTTCTATGCTATTGAAAACAGCAAGAGCATATCGGTTCCCATTTGAAACCATGGTTCACAACAAAAAAGACCCCAAGATCACCGGCGTGAGCCAAACTCCGCTCCGATACCAAAAAGAAACCAGAACTCTCAGAAAAAAACCTCATTCATTTCTATTCACTGTAACGTTAAGTATATTGAGGCACCGCTGTGCATGATGCCCACCTGTACATATCCCAAGATTTACCTGGGATACTCCAAATAACTCAACCACCGTGATATCATAACCAACCCAGTATTGTAACTCTATTGTAACCTAGTTTGTTTGCAAATGCGTTCATCCCAACCCATGGTAAAGATGTTTCAGCCTCAGAGCAAAGTTGGTTCTTTACTTTGGTTGCGCGTTGGTGGTGCTGGTGCTGCATATTTTGACATGCTGGCTGTTTTGCCAGCACGCTGAAGATGGGACTTGTTGGAGCTGCACTTGCATTAAGTATGGCAAAATTGGTTGCTTGTCATCTTTCTGGTAATCGCTCTTCTGTTCACTCCGGAATGCAAACGCTATTGGACTGGACTTATGCCAGAAATTTTCAAAGGAATACTCGAGTTTATTAAGCTAGCTTTACCTTCGTAGTCAATCTGGTAAACATTTTACATCTGATGCTTCTCTGACTTAAGGTTTCGTTCTCATTTTGCAGCTTGGAGTGGTGGGCAGGCAAGTTTTGGTCTTGCTATCTGGCGTTCTTCCCAATCCTCATGTTGAGACATCACTATTTTCGATATTGTAAGACCATCTTTTCGTCATTCAGGGCTGAAATATGTGCATATATCGTGCAGTATAAATCTCAGCTTTCTGGGTGCATCCCAACTTACGGTATTACTGCAGCTATAAGGTAACTAAGTCAAAAAGTGGGTGATGGATACGATCGTAATAATTCTGCAGTGTGCGTACTTCCAACGAACTGGGAGCTGGGCAAGCTGCAAAAGCGAAGTTTGCATTCTCCATTTCATTGCTCATCTCAGCTTTATACGGTTTAGAATATTATTCTTCTTCTTAGGCCGTACTTGATGTTCAAGTTATAAGCAATGTAACAAGAATTGTACCATGGATGATTGCTTTGTGCTTCTCTGCTCCTTCCAAAGCATCAGGCTCCAGTTTGTGACCTGTTCTACTTCAGCAAATTTTTTTACATTTTATTCCTTTTCTTGACAGGAGTTTGCATGTGGAGCAGGGTGGCAAACTACTGCAGCCTTTGTTAACATTGGAGCTTACTATATAACAGTTTGCCAGTTGCATAATGGTGGCATTCCAGTTGCAAGAGGTTGGCTTTCTTTTGTGTTTGTTTAGTTACTATTATAAATTATGTTTTGTTTTTTTTTTTTTTTCCATTTTTTAAATTCGTTTTGCTTAACGGGATTGTTCTCTGGGTGTTTAATACAAACCATAGCTTTGCTGTTCGTGGCTGCACCATGAATTGGACTCAAAAGGTGACTTTTATTACTATTTTTGCAGGCATTAGATGCCAATTACCGCCGAACTTCTGAACATTGAATACATACGTGTTACAAATGGCATTACGAATGGTAAATTTTGATTCAAACGGGACGTTTGGTTTTAAAAACCACTGAATGTGAAAACCCTAAAGAAAGTGAAAAGAAATCTTTAAAACTTGAAACTTGAAAAAAAAATTCACTCCAAACCAAACAAAAAAAAAAGAACACATCAAATCATAATCGAGCTTTATCATTCCTCTTCCTCTATGGAGTTTAAGAACTACTCAAATTCCTCCATGTGCTCTTGTATGTTAAACAGTCTTTACCATTGAGCTTCCAAATTGATGTCATCAATATCAACTTCCATAAGCTGCATGCCTCGGTCTTCTTAGTTCTCATCAATCTCAAGTTGGTGTAGTAGTAGACATGTTTTTCCATGTTCTCAGGCTTGAGATGCATCCTTCTCTTTTACTGAACCATGTCATACGCACTTTAGTTTCTCTATGTAGTAGAGACAGACACAGGTAACTAAGAACTCGTAGTGCCAACTGCTGTAACTTAGGAAGTTGAGAACCATATTCACTCCACCATTGTACACCCTTCAAGTGCATAGCTCAATCTCTAGCCAATGCCTGGCACATATCACTTGATGCATGTTCCCGGAATCGTATATACTGCAAAGTCAGCTTCCTCTGCTTTCCAAGTCACCGGGAGCAATGAGTTCAACATAGTCATGGAAATCTCTCTTTGCACTCAGCATCTTTAGGATCATCCATCCACAGAGGATGCAAACAATGACCAACACTCTGCAGCTTGTTGTGCATCAATCACCTAGCGATTCTTACTTGAAGATGCTGACTGCTCTTCCATTAGGCCATCCTCAATTGTCACGACCCGATACAGGATGTAGGATACAAGATACGGGTTACAGGATATACCTATAGGATAACCTACAGA
The DNA here is from genome assembly GCA_003024785.1 of Selaginella tamariscina. Lineage (NCBI taxonomy): Eukaryota > Viridiplantae > Streptophyta > Lycopodiopsida > Selaginellales > Selaginellaceae > Selaginella > Selaginella tamariscina. The sequence goes on along the minus strand of PUQB01000334.1, from coordinate 175,679 downwards.
TATGCTTGCAGATATTCCTACAGGATATACTTCAGGATATTCCTATAGGATATACCTACAAGGATATGCCTACAGGATATTCCTACAGGATATGCCTACAGGATATGCCTAGAGGATAAGGGTCACTATTTTTAGCTCATGACCATATTAGACTCATGACCAGATTAGCTTGGAGTTGTGAGTATAAAAAGCTCCGACCTAATTGTTGTACAATTAGTTACTATTAACACCAGTCTTTCTATATTAATCTTGTCTTGTCTTGCTTCTTGCTCCTGCTCTTGTGTTATTCCTGGTTCCTAGTTTCATGTCTTGCTCCCTGTCCTGCTCCCTGTCCTGCTTCTAAGTCAAGCTTCCTTGTTCTCGAAATCCTGCTCATGTCCTTGTTCATTGATCGTGGCTTAATAGTTTAATAGTAACTACTTTCATAGCTTTCCGATTTTTAGCTATTTTTTTTCCTTGATTCTTCTCCTTCATTTTCCTCCTTTTTTTCTTTCATAGATCATGGCTGATTTTGAGCAATTTCAACGCGAGCGCCAAATATTGCTTCATGAGCTAGCCACTTTGCGCCAAGTGATCACAGATTTGCAAGGTTCCACCAACACAGCGCATGCAGCTGCTGATGCATCCTCCAAGTTGCTACACATGCTCTCTCTCAAGCATCTGTGGTTTTCTCTTCATCAAAACACTTCTTCGGAGTCGAAGATCAGCATGTCAGAAAAGTTCAATAGTAATCGTGCCGATTTCCAAGGGTTCTTAAATCAGATCAGGCTTTTGATCCGCATGCAACCACACCGCTACTCGACTTATGCACAAAAGGTTGGCCTTTTGGCATCCCTACTAGTTGGATCTCCACAGGCTTGGGTTGCCCCTTTGCTAGAGCGTGACGACCCATTAATGGAAAACTTTAAAGGTTTCGTGACTACCTTTTGAAGTTTGCTTTGGAGATCCCAATAAGTACCGTTCCGCATGCACGAAGTTACGACTAGGGTATGACTTGGCAACCCAAACCCTTAAGGGTTAGTCATGGTTCAGGGTACCCCTTGTCGCCCTAAAGGGTTGTACTCCTAGATGAGGGTGATTCCTCAAGGGGTAAGTGACAATGCCTTAGCTCTGTCACAGGGTATGTGTGAGACACATCTCCTTTGTGGGGTTAGGGCATGAGCTTGTTTAAGTCTACTGGGACAGATCCTAAAGTCTACTCGGGTTATCCTCTAGGTTCAGGAGATGGTCATTCTAGGGGACTTAGGGTAGGACTCTAAGTCTTCTGCCTAATTGGCCTCTGAGTTAGACACTTAGGGTTTTTTGGAAGACTTAGCGTTGCTTACACAGGGTAATGACACGAATAGCCACTTGGCAGCCACGTGTTGGCCCTTTAGGTTAAAACTCTAACAATTGGTATCGGAGCCATTCTCTACGGTCAGTAGGATTGCCTAAAAGTGTGGTGTGTTTTAAGGTTTAGTTAGTTCTAAATCTTGAAGTACTTATCACTTTTGACTAATGTCTGAATTCTGCGTGGAGTGTGGTCCTGAGATCTATAACTCTTCAGAGTACACCTACTTCACAAGTGGGTTATGGACTCCAATGTTGAAGGTACACTTGGAAGGCAACTTCCAAGTTATAGGCCAGGTTACTTTATCATATACTTCTCAAGACATGGCGTGTTAGTTTGTCCTGACTTACAAATTAAGTCTTCTAAAATGATCATGTGATATGCTAAGTTTACACATTATTGAAATTTTTTTTTTTTTAAAGGTGTTTGAATTTGGATAACACATGATTTTGAAAACATGTCCATTGAGTTTTGACTTAGGGCAAGATTCAATATCGGATCCAACTGTATGTTCAAACGGGGAAAGACTTATGTTCAAATGTGCGTCTTTGACTTCGGAAAAAAGGGCATATTCAAACATAAGAGGAACACTACATTTTGACATAAAGTGTAAAATAAGCTCTCATTATAGTGCATGTTTTCGAGAGTGTAACTCAGAAGCAGACTATGGTGATGAACTTATAATACAACGAAATGTCAAATATTAACATATGATGAATATGTTAAGCAGTTGGTTCTTAAGATCCAATGTAATCAAAGTATTGTCCGATGTTCGCAATATTTTGATGACGCTAGCTACAAGTAACATTAGGTGAAATAGTTTACTAAGTTCAAGTCACTGATTTGAACAAAGTACAACTTGAAACCTTAGTTAGTTGTAAGCGCGCACTTTGTATTCAAGTTAGCTAGCTCGACTAACTTGATTATGAAGTTATCTCATGTGGGATCATAAGAATGAAATAGAATAATAGATTTTGGCAGTAGACGAATTTAATGTTGCATCCCTATCAATGCAGCTTTTGGATGGATGGTGATCTATCATAAAAAGTAATGTTGGAAACATACATTTACATTTTCAGTTACTGAGTAATGAAGGACTTGCATAGTGAAGGCGTTCGGCGCACACTTGTGCATTTTCATTGTTAACTCTTTAATCTTGGAATTGTAATGTTGTTTGCAATGAGGGGATAAGCTCTTGAACAAGGGTGATTCCTTGCTTAAGAAGAGCATGATTTGGGATTCTCCACTTAGTTTATCGACTAAGTAAGGAAACTTGTTAAGTTTAATAAGTTATGTGTTGTGTGTCAAATGAATGAAGCTAGTCGGTATATATTTTTGGAGGTTTAAGTGCATGTACCTCCTCAGAGAGTTGGTATTCAATGAGAATTAAAGTTGATATTGGTTTTCAATATCAATATCATTTTTTGAGTCGAATACAATTATTCAAAAGATGGTTTCTTGACTTTGCATCATGGTCGCAAATTGGGCGCTCAAAGAACTTATAAAGTAGGTATCTTCAGTTCTTTGAAATATTAAAAAATAAACTATTCTTGACTCAAGGTTTGATTATATCCTTGTTAGCCTATAGTTCTATCTTAAGGTTTGATGGTGTTTTTGAGCTTGGTGGGCGAATTAATCTCAAGGTTAGATGGTACCTTAATTTGTTGGATCAGTATTTCCTTAGGTTTCAATGTTGAAAATCGAAAATAGAGTCAAAAAGTTAGTCTCCCTTCTTGACGATCGTGGTCCAAAAAAGTTCCTAATGTATGGTTTGATGGTTGGTGTAAAAACATGAGGCCTCATTGATGAGTATTTATATCATAAGCTTTGAAAGTATTTAAAGTATGGTATAATATTTGCTAAATATTGTCTCACGGTTTGACACTTTGGTAGGCGATACCTTAGTGTTATAACTTTAAAGATGTTTTCAGGTTTGTGGGATTGCTAGTGTTCAAATGAGTAACAGTATATCTTAGTTCAATATAGTGAACTAAGATTATATTACTCATGTTTGCGGAATTAATTAATTTATAAGATTAACTTAAACATGACTTAATATGATTTTAGTATCATAATAGCATTAATGTGAAAGTTAGTATTTTACTAAATCAGTTAAATGAACCAAACATTGAGTCATGATTCCTCTTAGTCCGGAACTGTTGCTTAATGCATTATAGCATTGTATTTCCGTCTTGAAACTGAAGTTTGGGTAATATCAAGAACTAAGTCCTCATTCCATAATAACTACCGCATTTTGATATTTGATAGTTCATATAGTATGTTTGATAATGTAAATTATATGTTTGAGAGCAAAATACTTGCGTATGCGAAGTATTAACAAACCCATCACTTGTTAAATTCTGAACTTCAAAGTTAATCGATAATCACAGGAACAAAATATTATCAATATCAAGAATGCAAAGGTTATATGAAATAAGGTTGTTTAAAGGTATTTCATGAACACTAATTGAATCAAATGATAAAGCATTACTTTTGAGTTATTCGAAAGTAAGTTACTTTAATTGAATGATTTAAATTAGTGACACTGCTCTGTTTCAATATTAACTTATTGAAATCTTGTGTAATCTTTTACGAGTTGGAAAGTACAATTTATGATTAGTATTTGAGTTTAGGGAAACTCTTATCATAAAACTGGAGTTTCTTAACTTAATTTTGAGATTAAGTTCTGTGGGCTTAGCGAGATAAGGAGTTAGGAAGTATTGATGACATCTAGTATGTTGTGCTCTTTAAGGAATGAGTACAATGTGAACATGTCACTTAGGACACATGATATCTAGAGAGCGCCGATTGAGGCACTAGATATGATTCATGTCAAGTTACCTAGCTTATGTTCACTCCCTGGGATAATCGGTGTTGTAAAATGTTGCACGTGAGGGATGCTTACCCTTACACTTGGTATCGGTTTCGTTCCAATATAAGTCTCACACTTAGTCTGGCGTAGTTATATACTAGCTGGGAGTTGGTGGGGGGACTTAGAACAAGTGCGGGTAGTATGGTAGCAGACCCTTAGAAAGGAGTGTGGAAACATAAAGTAGGAATACTTTGTCATGTGAGAATGTGGAAATATTGAAACGCGGAAGGCGTATGGTATAAAGGAATAAAGCAAGTCTTTTTTTATTAACTGGGGGCAACAACATTAACTAGAGGCCTCCAATATAAATTCTAGTTAAGTAAAGAAATTAACCAGTGTTTGTGTGTCGGGTGAGACTTTGCAGACGTGCAAAAGGTCTCAAGTGACTTCTATCATAGGTGGTGCCTTGGCAACTGGGTTTACGACTCAGTGAACGACGGTTCTAAAGTACTTGGTTTGCATAATACAAGGGGGGTAATAAACTTATGTGAACTTTTGGCTGACTCCACATAGATGATATGTTAGTTTTGGTTAATTTTTTCTAACATTATCTAGTCTTGGAGTTGGACGTTCAACGAGGACATTGACATTTTCAAAGGCGAGGAGTGTTATAGTTTTTACTATGACTCGACCCTTTACTTTGGACGTTGATTGTTGTTACCTACTGTACTATGTTGACGGACCCTAGATGTAGTGAGAAACAGCCCCGCTTAGTGCACTTAGGTGTTTAGGGTAGTCCGGCCGGCTATCTTTAGATGTCGCGAGAAACTCTAAGCGAAGGTAGCACTTACCTTCTAGAAAACCCACCCCCGATTTTGACGTCCTAGTTAAGATGAGTTTGGCATGTTAAATAGGGTTAGGAACACCCCTAGGGTTGACCTAACCCACGCCCTAAAACCCCCACCCCCCTTGGTTAGGGTTTAGGGGTAGGGGTTAGTGTGCAAACTCATCTCATTAACTAAGGGGCTGGCATTAGTGCCAGCCCACTTACACATACAGGAAAAGAGGGGGGGGGGGCTCCGTCACATAAATAAGGTAGAGTATGTAGGAGTGAGGGTTCCTGGGTTCATGACTGAGCTCGTTACTCTTCTCCCGGTGCAAGCTCTAGTCGTAAGGCACAACCCTCTGTTGTGCCGCCCTAACTTCCAGACGAAGGGGTACGTCCCACCTTCAGCTTACCCTTAACGTTGGCGAATCCATGCCTGGGAGGTCTTGTCGGGATGCACGTTCCAAGAGGCAGAGGTTGAGGCTTGTCTCCAGCCTCCTCCTCCACGTCAAGCTAGGAGCAACACTCACAGCTAACCAGGCACGTTCGTGTCCTGTCCAACTGTGGTTGTGGGTTCTTGATTGACAGGTTTCCTTACTGGGTCTTGAGGGATAATTGAGGGGTTCTAGAGTTGGCATTTAGGAGCCACGTTTGTGGCACTTGGTGCAACTCTCGAATCTAAGGGCTATGGCATGATAGCCCACATCGGGAAGGCAGTGTCACATGGAGATGTGACACTGGGCTAAACGTCACATGGTACAATGCCCGAGGCACGCCCTTTGGGGTTATGTCATGGGCTTGTCGCCAAGGGGTTGGATACTTGACAAACACATGTGTGCACGTAGGGTGCTAAGCCTTGGGCATTTGCTCAAGGGAGGTTAGGTCTCGTAACTAGGTGTGCTTAGGCACACTTGGCTAGGGGAGTGTCCTCCTTGGAATCCAGGGTTGAACAACCTAAGCTTGTTAGCAGGAGCCTTTTCGTGAAGCACTCGCAAGGTCATGTACTTAGGGTTTTCCAAACCTAGCCTTAGGAGTTTGCTTAGTAGAACACTCGTGTCCGCCTATGGCACACACTCGTGTCCTCACTAAGTACTAGCCCTAGGTCTAGGGTATGACTTGGCCACCCAAACCCTTAGGGGTTAGTCGTGGTTCAGGGTACCCCTTGTCGCCCTAAAGGGGTTGTACTCCCAGATGAGGGTGATTCCTCAAGGGGTAAGTGACAATGCCTTAGCTCTGTCACAGGGGTATGTGTGAGACACATCTCCTTTGTGGGGTTAGGGCATGAGCTTGTCTAGGTCTAGGACAGGATCCTAAAGTCTACTCGGGTTATCCTCTAGGGTTCAGGGGATGGTCATTCTAGGGGACTTAGGGTAGGACTCTAAGTCTTCTGCCTAATTGGCCTCTGAGTCAGACACTTAGGGTTATTTGGAAGACTTAGCGTTGCTTCACACAGGGTAATGACACCGAATAGCCACTTGGCAGCCACGTGTTTCCACATGTTGGCCCTTTGGGTTAAAACTCTGACAATACTGGTAGCAATGAAGTTGATAATGGCTTTCCCTCTTCTGCACTGCCAGCCATCAAAGATAATAATGCAACTGTACTTCTTCCATCCATCTCTAAGTAGTTGCATTCGATCATGCAAGCTCATGCACTCATCATTTAGATGTTACACACGCAAGGCTTCATACTTCATCATGACTGAAGCATATCCCATTCCAGCCACTCCAACCACATGAAGCAAATCTTTCAAGAACAGCGATCGAACAAGGTTGAAAGGCAATGCATTAGCATAAATGAAGCATCGAAGAGCTACATCACAAGCTCTATATCTCTCATTTAAGAATGAGCTTTGTATTCTTGTTTGCTACAAATGCCCTCTCTGGGCACTTGCTATCAATTGGGCACTCATAGGCATAAGATGTGAAACATGAACACCAGTAGAGCCAACTGTACATTGCACAGAGATGCTAGATGCTCCAGCCATACTAGCCATGCTAGAAGAATCACCCTGGGTAGCACTGGCACTAGGTATCACTCGAGCTTGTTATGATGGTTGCCCAATTTGGGCAAATGCTAAAGCATTGGCATTTGCTATCACTTGTGCTGATTGCCCTATCTAGACAACTGCTAAACCATAGTCCTTCTCAAACATCGTCTTGAACTCTAGTTTTAGTGAGTCAACAACAGCTTCACAAGGTTAGATTCCCTCTCTTGCACATGCCCAAGTGTGCTTTTAGCCTTTTCAAGTTACCACCGAGTCCTTTGTTGCAGTAGCGACAGATCCATTGTTTGCTTCCTTTGCCATTTGCATATGCTTCACCTTTAATGACATGAAGCTCCCACAAAGGTTCTTTTCTCTTGCCTCCTCTACGTAGAGGCATAATGGATGATAAACCTAGTTTAATGGTAAACTTAATTTAAATTCATGAAAAGATTTAAAATCTTTTCATTTTGAACGTGACTCAAACCTGGACGTGTGTTGCAAATGCGACGTTACAAACGCGTTACTAATGGCAAATTTTCACCCGAACATGTTAATTGGTAACTATGATGCCAAAGATCATATAGGTTGTTTGTCACCGCTATTGGATAACATGCAACACCGTCAGTCTTTTTTCTATATATTTATTTTTAAGACAAAGTTATTGTTTTATTATTGATTGAAGTGAATTGTGTTACCGGAAGTTAATTTCAATGTCTAACCAATAAAATAAATTTTTTTTCTTTTCTTTTTTTTTATTATTTGGGATGGGCACCAGACGATTGAAATATAGTACAGCATTCCCAAGAAGCTGATTCCTATCAACAACTGAAAAATTTTCTTTAATATTGAATAAGTGACAGCACAGATTATCCATCCACACAAACTAACGCTTTGCTTGCAGCATGATACTTGGCTAGGTTGATTAGCTGACACGTGTTGTTTAGGGTTGAGCAATGCACGCTTCTTCAATTCATATATTCACAAGATATATCCAATACTACAGGCCACATAATAGTCTAGTTAGCATGCAGAGTTGCTTTTGTAAATCTTGTTTTCCTACTGGTTTAAATCAATTATCGTATGGGTTCCATCCACGCCACAGAGTGGGCAGTCTTCACCGAATCCGCAACAAGGCGATGCTGTCGCACGACTTCCAAGTTCTTTCTAACTAAAATGAAAAACAAAAGAAACCAGGATATGCATCTAGGCAAACAAAATATAGGCTTTATTATAACGTTGGACATGCATGGTTGCTGTTTGCGAGGAGTAGCGAACCTCCGGGAGAGATTGTTTTCCAGTAGCCTTTCCATGGCAGCTTGTGACAAGGTGTCTGGTGTAGCGAGCATAAAAGTAACTCTACACCGAAACACGGGTGAACTCGTTTATTGAACTGACTTCCCCAATCCAAACTCCGTCTTGTAGATTGGGAAAGTGTATAAGATGCACATAGGTTCCCTTGCACTTGCACAAGTCATAGTTGAAGCCGACCTTGAGGCCCTTGTTAGTTCCATCTAATCTATGGTGGATCTGATGGTCTCCATGCAGATGGAGTTTACGTCCTGGTGGATAAGATTTGCAGTGAAGGAGAGGTGATTGGCTTTGATATATCACCAGCCAGTGCAGGCAAGCATGCAAATATGAACAGCGTTCACAGAGCTTCCAGGTGGTATTACTGATCCCAACGCTTAGGATTGTTGCGAAAGCAGATGGTACTTGGTCACAGATTCATCATCCAGCTGCATACAATTCCACACCAGTGCAGCCATTGCCTGAAACGAAGTTGCTCTACCATAGCTGAAAGGACCATCTTCAACTTCTTTGACAATAGAAGCGACCTTATCTTCAGAGATGGTGAAGACGACGTGTTGATATAGTTTCTCACTTATCTTCTAGTTGATAGTTGTCCAGCATAGTTTCTCGTGGGAACCTTCACTTGGGAGTCTCTCTGACGCCAAGGTTGAAGATAGGTGGATCTGAGAGACGTAATTCTTTATCGAGTTCAGACCATTAGAAATGAAGACAATGACTTTTGAAGAGCATCAACAACGTCTTTGAAATCAGTGGGGACTTGTAGTAGTGGTATTAGTATGCTCAACAAGGGGTAAAGGTAGATATGAGATGGTAAATCAATTTGCAAAGGGACTTTAATTCAAAATTAAATGAAGTTCGAGCAAATCTTCAGCAAGGCATTGAGAGTATGAGAAGATTTAAAGGGGTACGACGAAAATCCTCTAGCTCTGGAATTTCTTGGTTCAAAATTGTTTTGAATAGACTAAGTTAAAAAAGTTTTGAATGCTAGTATTGCTCTCGGTATTCATTTAGATTGCTTTATTTTGTTTGAAGAGTTAAACAAATTAATTTGGTATCTTAGTTGTGTCTCGACATGGAAAAAAAAAAAAAAAAACAATTAGAAAGAATGTCAAGAATTTTTAACCTTAATGATATACCTAATTATGAAGTTAATCTTCATTTTTCTCTATATAATCAGTTACACAATATTAAAATCCTAGGAAAGGCAGTTGCTAACAAAATCACACAATCTAAAGAGGCATGCATATTGTTTGGTAAGTCATAATTTCAAAATAATTATGACTCAATCTTTGATTTTGAAGGTTGATTATTATTTAATTAGTTAATTATGCAATAAATTTAAATATAACATATTTAAAATACACATGTATATTTATATTATAAATTTAAATTATGGATCTAGTTCCATTTTAATACACACATGTTATATGTTGAAATAAAATTTATATTAGAATTTAAATAGTGCTTTCACATGAGTCATATAGTTCAAATAAATTCATATGCATCAAATAAAATTTAAGTCAAATAGGCATCCTAAATATAAAATGTTATTAATAATAGATTTAAATAATCTAAGTAGGACATATTTTTAAAATATGTTTTCGATATTAAAACTTAATATTGAATATTACTGTCCTTTCTAATACTTTCTAAACAAAAGTTGTTTATCCATTAGCAAGGTAAGCGAGAACATTATTAAGCTTATATTATATGTACACACTTTGAAAAACTCATTCCACTTATATATCTTAACAAGGTTTACAAAAGAGAAACAAGTAGCTTCACCCATAAGCAGCCATTCCTATATTCTGTTCGGTTCCAGGCGGAGGAACACCATATCCCGGGTTGTACGGTCCCCGGTTGTACGGTCCGGTTCCGTAAGGCCCTCCGTAGTACTGCCAATTATTCTCCTGGGCCTAAAAAGAGAAATTGAAGAAAGTTTTATATATAACATGTGTGTTGTGTGTGTCTGCTCTATTTTAATATGACGTGCATGCACACATGATACATATATACATATTTCTATGGGAGTGTTCTATATGAATATTCTACCTCAACTGAGACTTAACAAACATTGTATCATGCCTACAGAATTACATAGACATATACATGTATAACATGTGTGTGTGTGTGTGTGTCTGCTCTATTTTACAAAGATTAAGTATGACGTGCATGCACACATGATACATATATACATATTTCTATGTGGAGTGTTCTATATGAATATTCTACCCTCAACTGAGACTTAACAAACATTGTATCATGCCTACAGAATTACATAGACATATACATGCATGCGTGTATCGGTAGTGTGTACCTTGCTGAAACACCAGTAGTAAGCCGAGCTGAGAAGGAAAGTGAAGAAGGTGAAGGCAGCAGCTACGGAGAATATTCCCTTGCGTAGAGACTCACAGTCGGCGACGGGCCCGTTTCGAGTCGTGCGATTCGAGTGGTACGCAGCCCTCGTGGCTCCTGCCAGAAGGAATATCTCCGCAATCACAAAGCTGAACCTGGTGAATAAACCATTCAATAATATATCTATCTATCTATCTATATATATATGTATGTGTACATACATACATACATACATACATATATATAGATAGATATATAGATATAGCTGCAAATCTGTATTCTCACAACTATAACTTTTCAAAACAGGGGTTTACTTTAGAACATTAAGGACTAAAATGCCTTGTTACAGGCTACACATACATAGAAATCTGGTGTAATGTTTATAGTTCTTATTACATAAGTATATATAACACCAAAGATTTACTTACCATGACAAGGAAAAGAAGAGGATAGCAAACCCGAGTTCCACCGGGTGATAGAGGCTTAGAGCAACACAAGCACCTGATACACCATAGAAGACATATAAATATATATCTCGTGGGTAAATTACATGTGTATGTCATATATGTGTGTGTGAAAAGATAAATACCTTGTAACACCGACGATGAGCATCTGACCAATAAACAGGAACAGAAACGCAGCAACTCCAAGGCCTGTCGAGACATCCTTGGAGTATCTGCAGTAGGTTACTGTATTATCCCGGCTCGAGACAACAGTGGCCTTAAAACAAAAACAAATAAGTAACACACACACATCTATATGAACGTGTATATATTTGTACTAACGAGACTGTGGACAATAATCTGCGTCTGTATCATATATACATATACACACACATACACGCACACGAACATGATACTCCTAGTATGAGTTCCTGCTCATCACACATATCTATATATTGATTATGAAGTTTTTAGTTAAAAATTCCCAGTTTTGTATTTTCACACGCATACAAACACCCACGCACGCACGCATTACATGGGTACGACGGGATTCAGCACCAAGAGCGAGGCCGAATGCGATCAATTCCAACACAAAGACAACCGCAAGAACAGCATGAGAGCGAACTGAAGCAGACATCTTCTATATATCTAAATCACATTCTTTTTCTGAAATAAAAAAAAATATTTGAAATAAAATATGCCCATTTATCTTTTCAATGATTTAAATCAATTAAATGCTCTTAAGCTATATAGAATGCGAGAAATCGTGCTTACCCGGAAGCTCTAAACAAAGAAGAAATGAGCTAATTTAGGGCTTGCATTTGAGCCGTTGGATAAGACGACACAACACGGCCGTTGGATAAGAATATGCGTTAACGCAATCAATATCGGGATTTCAGCACGAGGTTTTGGCGTCAACACCACGACAATAAGTTATTTATTTTGTATTTGAAATCCATTTAATTCTAAGTATGTTTTTTAATTATTGTTTTAATTTTTTAATTTAAAATTTATTGTTTTATTTAAATTTATGTATAATTAATTTATTAATACAAAAATTTATTAAGGGCAATGTATTTAACAGTATTAAAGGCCAATGTTAAAGTATAAGGGCAATGTATTTAACAGTATTAAAGGCCAATGGTCACTGTCATTTCTCGTGTATTTCTTTACATTGGAAGTAGCATGTGTGTCATGCACGAATAAGCCCGCTACAAAGTAATGGATTTGCATAAATACTTATAATAAAATATTAAGGGTAATGAATTTGAATATTGCCCTTAATATAATATACTTTTATATCTACATGTAAGTTAAGATTATTAATTTTATTTTGAATGAATTTAACATATCTACATTTAATTTAACATTATTATGTCAAATTATAATAAATAATTTTAAATAATTTTCAATTTATAATAAACATTTGTTTTCAATTTATAATAAATATTTTTAACCACTTTAAAATTATCCATGATCTAAATAATATGTGCATCCTTAATTTTTAATTAGCATTTAAAGTGATTTTAGTTATTATAAAAATTATAAAATGGTGAGATGAAATTATATACTTGTATATAATATTGTATATGAGTACATTCTATAGATAATTAAATTTTATATATTCTGGATATGTTTAAACAAGTCAAAATTAATATATTAAGAATATTCTGAAAATAACGAGAATTTAAAAAATTCATCTGTATTATTTTTTTAATTTTAATTATATGTTAAATAAAATATAAAAATATATTTTTAACATATAAAAATACATATTACACATAAAAATATAATTTTTTATTTTATTTTAAAAAAATTGTGAAAAAGATGGCCTTGGCTAATGAAACCCCCTTCCTTAAATTTTCTTTATACTTTTACTAAATAAGTTAAGTTAAGAGAGTATTGTGAAATCATTGATCTTAGTGGTTAAATTCTTAAAAATCTTAAGTAATTTTTGAAGTTAAAGGTTAGAATTTAATACCCTTAGCTGTTAAACCCTTAAAACAATTGATTATTCAACTTAAGGGTAATTATGAATTCATTTTCACTTACTTAAGCCCATTTAAGTTAAGTTAAGGGTGGTGCGAAACAACCCTTAATCTTATTGAGTGTATTCTAGGAACTGAAAATATGAACACTATATATTACTCCAACAATATATTTATTTTCATAATCATTGGGGTATTACTCCCCAATTAAAATAGAGAAATTTATCTAAACTACATATGTATACCCCTCAGCTGCACGAATGAAATCCTTTTACAATTAAGATTAAATTTATAGGCCCACTTTCCACTAGTAAGTGGTTAATTACCTCAACCAATTCAAATAAAAAAATTATTTATTCTACCATAGATTTAATTTTTCACTTATTAATTATTTATAATTTATAATTTACATAGCACCTACATGGTGCCTATGTAACTTTTTCAGTGGTAACCAAATAACTGAGCAATTTTACGTGATTGTACGACTATTGAACATAATTGAATAACACGTGTATCAAAATTAATGAAATTAGGTTTTGCTTTTTTTAATTTAAAAAAAAATAATGAAAACCAAATAAATTAGAACTTTAAAATAAGGAGCAAACATGAAATTGAAATAAAATATCACTCATTTACATGTAAGAATATTATATATATATAAACACATTATTTGATATACTTATTTTACAAAAAAAACATAAATTATTACAAATAATATGCAGATCTTTGAAGAGTCTTTTTGATATGAGTAAGTATATATTTATTACATATGTATGTGTAATATATATATAAAACCCTCTTTATAATAACCAGTTAAATAAAAATTATGCATTACTAATTTATTTTTTAATTCAATTAACCATTATAATAGAAAAGCACAGTGGTAATAATAATTAACGACGTGTCATTATTTTAATTTACCACTGGCCAAATAACCACCCGGTAGTGAAAAGTGGGCCTAAAAATATATCTTTAACATGATTATTACGTAATTCTTAATTAATAATTAAATAAAGTTTATTCAGGAAACATTATCTACACTCGGAACTACTTACATCTCAATAGTGAGAAACCTGTTCATTATAGTGTCGTCGTCTAAGCTCAGACTCTGGCTCCACTGGCTGCTGCAGGTACAGTTTTGTAGGATCATTTGGATCTATATACCTGTCATAAACAAATAAAACATTAACATATTATCTCAATATAATTTAATAAAACAAGGCCAAAGAACGAAGGTATATGCCTAGATTTCCAAAATGAATATATATATATATGTATATATATAATATATATCAATAGGAGTCCTTGTTAGTTTCACCTCCATCGGTAAACTCTAGAATGTAATAATATATCTCCTATATAAGTACAAATCACCCCCCAACAATATACAACTTGCATATCACATCGTTTGTATATTAGTAATAGAGAGTACTTACGCGTGTCTAACCATGTCATCGACAGGTGTATGCGTCTCCGGAATGGGATTCGGTGGAGGTGCAGCAGCCGCAGAACGCATATGCTCCGTAGCTCTTAAGGAACGCAGCAAACCGAAAAAGAGTGGAATGAAAGTCCCAACACCGCCTTCCTTGAACAGTATCTTGAATGGATACGGTGCATATAATGCTCTATTCGCTCCCTCAGGAATAACCTGCAACATATGTATGTATATGCTAATATATTACATTACTAGTTACCAAATTTTAACCTTGTATGTGTCAATATATACATAATATATCGATGGATGTATGTATATATACAAGTATTTTCATTAAGTATGCTAATATCTTTTCTACTAGTTCAATCTCCCCTATATACTCATAACTTTAAGAGTATGACAATGTTAGACTACTTACAGGATGAACTTTTCCTGATATGTTGTTGCAGAAGAATATGGGCTGGTTGAAACTCTCTTCATGAATGAATGACTGCGAAAATCATCATTCAAGAAATTCAAATATATATTATATATATTTACAAACTTACCAGTGGCATATCAAAGGCGAAAATGTTGCCAACTGGCTTCTGAGCAACAAAGACAACACGGATATTGGATAAATATTGTTCCTTTGGCAGAAAACTTCCCATGTGGCGCCCTGTGGAATGGTCTTACTGATTAAAATGTGAATTTGAGAAATTGTTGGGCTTACTCTGAGACCTTCTCCACATGAAATTCGACGCCTTCTCTCGCCAGCACCAGCAATTCATTCACAAACGGCAGCGGAAATCCCATTGGATGCAACTGCGGATTGACCGCCATCTGCTTTGCTCAAGAACCCTAACACACAATCTCAAAAGCCCTAGAAACAAACGCGTTAAAGTAAAGTACAATTTAAATTTACATAGAAAGTTTTAAATTTCTGAAAGTTTTAAATTTACATTTATACTCCTGAATCTTTATATATATATTTTAGAAATTCTTAATTAGATTAATTACACAAATTCTCGTATTATATAAGTTCTATATTATTCACAAAATATCTAAAGAGCTAAATTTAATAACACACAAACCTACTTGTAATATTGTATGGTCATATATATTATATACCGTTTATCATTATATTCCCAATAAATTATATATATATAATATTGGATGGTAAATTTAATTTAAAATTTATTTAGGCATTTCTGGATAATTTAGGAATTATATAATACTAGACCCAAATCTTTATTAAAAATTAAAAAATTAAAATGTAGAGTCAAAACATATTTTTTTTTATTAAGTGCATTAGTTTTTAGTGTATGTCAATTATATAACAATTAAAAAAAAAGAAAAGAATTAAAAAACTGTAGGCGAGAAAACCTGGAAACTAATGTAAATGTGAATTTTTTTAATTTAATTTCTTATATATGCTCTAAGGCGGGGGTCGAGCGTCCCTGCATTAAAATGAGTAAATGCCATAATCGGAGTTAAGTACTAGTTACCTTATTTATTTATTTTTATTAAATGATTTAAACTAAGCCTCTCTCACTTTAAGGGCAACTTAAGGGCGGTTCTAATCCGCGCTAAAACATGATAAGGGCAATTTAAGGGTTGGGCCTTTTAACTAAACCTCCGAAGAACCCTAATGCAGATTTCATCATTGGCAGCTCATTCCTCTATGGAATTATGAATTATATAGAGATTTAATTCATATGTTTACAGATTTTATACAGATTTAATCATAGGAACAGGGGGAATTTTCAGTATGGTGGCTCTCAGGCAGTGCATTTCTCTACCAGCGGCTCTCACGAACCGTTCGTTGTTCAAGGAGTTGGCTCATGTTTCCAAACAGAAAACAAGCGTTTCATTCTGCAGTCTGTAGTGGCAATCCAAGGCTGGCCAGAATGCGAGTATCTGCCAATAAGAGAAAGCCGGTCTCTATACATTCTCTCAAGAAGCCACCTCCTCCTGTTATAAGCATCACAGGTACGTTTTATATATACTTATTTATTTGTTTATTGGTATATACATATACATATATATACATATATATATAATATTATATATATATATATATATATATATATATATATGTTGTGTTGTGTGTGTGGTGTGTGTGTGTGTGTGTGTGCATACACACGAAAGTGTATAATGATGGTGTTGAATAATACACGCAGCCAATTAACACATGTCCATGTACGTTGCTACATGTATGTATTATATGGGAGAGAACACTTACATTATATATGGGTGTATATAAAAGATGCATACGTGTGTATTTAACTATTTGAAAACTGTATGCATCTTTATGTCTAAATTTTTTTGCATACATCCATACTTCATATGTGATCAGATCTGTGAACATCTCTGAGTTTATTTCAATTTTAGTTGACTCTTATTAAGACATGTGTGTTATTCAACCAAGACATAATACATGGAGCAACTACGTACACATTATGTATGTATACACATTTAAAGTGGATTTCATACACAGGTTCGAAGCCGACTCCGAATGTATACAGGGATTTCTCAGACGGAGACGATGAACCAGAACGAAACACAGTGATACAACTTCGACCTTCGGACGCAAAGAAGCCGATGAGGAGGACACAGGAACCTAGACCAAAGAAACCTCCAAGGAAACAGCTGCGGTTTAGTGACACAGAGGACGATGAAGAGCTAAAAACACCACAAGGCTTAAGTAAACCATCGCCAGGTTTAACTAAACCATTAGAAAAACCATCACAGTTTAGTGATAGTGAAGATGAGGAAGATGATGACTATGATGAACAGGATGGTAAACCAGAGTTGTTAACTTTACCAGAGGAGGACAACGGTCAAGCTATATTACATGAGAAGTTCATACCTCAACACCTAGAAGGGAAACCAACAAGGCAGCTGTTTGGTTCCAATATACACGTACGTACCGATGCTTCCAGGGTTATGGTAAACCGTGTGGAGTTTATTAAGAGTAGCTCTAATGTGAATGAGTGTCCCATGGATGGTTTTCCCGAGTTTGCCTTTGTTGGTCGATCCAATGTGGGGAAGTCTTCGCTTGTTAATCTTCTTGTGGAGCGGAAGAAGCTAGCGTTGGTGTCAAAAAAACCTGGTAAGCTCAGTTAATATATGCATACACACACAGACATCTGTGTGTGTGTGTAGATTAGCGTTTGCATGACTGTCTTTTGTTATTGTCAGGGAAGACGCAGCTTATCAACCATTATTTAGTGAACAAGGCGTGGTATTTGGTTGACTTACCTGGATACGGGTATAAAAATTTCTTCTCTCATACGTGTACATATGTATATACTTACATCTCTCTCTCTCCACACACACACATACACATACGTGAGATATATACATACTCTGTTTCATATACACAGGAATGTCTGTGTCTGTGTATATATATTACACACACACATATATACTGTGCACGTTGCACACACACACACCAGAGGTCCCACACTATTAAGCTCATAAATAAAGATAACTGATGTTAAATATTGTCGTTCTTTTATAGTTACGCGGTGGCACCGAAGTCTGTATGTGTGGAGTGGAATGAGTTCACAAAAGAGTATTTCCTAAAGAGGAAGACGTTGGTGATGGTTGTCCAGCTAGTGGATGCGGCTATACCACCTCAGCAAATAGACATCGACTGTGCTGCATGGCTGAAGAAGCAAAACGTGAGTAACTCATTCCTTACACATATATGTTACAGCTTCTGTGTACACACGCACACGTGTATATATGGTGCAGATACCAACAACGCTGGCTTTTACAAAATGTGACAAGAGGAGGAAGAAGAGGCGAGGTGGGAGACACGCGGTGGAAAACGTGGTAGATTTCTTAAGCCGATTGAGAATGGTAACTTCTCAAACGTATCCATGGATTCTTACAAGCTGTCTTTCGGGACAAGGCCGTGAAGAGCTCATGCTACATATGGAGGAGTATCGAAGGTTTTGGCACACTTAAAACACTTGCAAGTTTAGCGTTGGTTAAACACTTAATTTTAAGTTCCCCTGTGTTTTTAATATAACATTATTATAACATCTTGACATTTATATTAAAGATGACACATCTCAAATAGTAAATTTCTTTTCGTTTTTTCCTTTTCTAATTTAATATAAATTATTTAAAAACATCACACAAGAATATTGTGTTATAAATATTGTTCACTTCAAATAATAGTGAAAACACGTTATAAAAATGTTTATAGTGCGCTTTCATTTGAATAAGCTTTGAGATCATGGATTGAAAATGGTTAAAATGTAAGTCTAATCCCATGTCCTCTTTTATAATCCCTCTAACTTTCCCAAGCTGTGTGTGTGCTACTCCAAGAGTCGATCTATATGTGACAAAATCATAAAATGTATTTGTATCAATGCATGACACATATACATTATCAAACTTCGTATCTACATAACGCGTAAGACGTATAGCGATCATTGAGTGGACGCACACACACACACACACGTATCCTAAAGCTATACACGTAATGCATACACAATATGATGTCATGTACATACTGGCGATACCTGTTTGCAGTGGTTACTTAATGTCTGACACACATCGAAAATGAGAGCATTTGGGAGGAAAATTTGCAGTAGTACTGCTCCTTATCAAATACTTTCCTGCATAAACCCAGAAGATCAGTATACACAGAAGGGGTAACTACAAAGTCTTCCAGGCAAACAAGCAGGCAAACAAATAAGTACCTCCACCATCCTGGAGTCCTGGGTGTTAACTCTCCAGTTTTCCAAGGGGACTACCTATATATACATACGAGCTACAGAAACTAGAAAATTAGTAATAAAAATGAGACCAAAATCGGACAGAACCTGAACCACCTCGATTAAAGAAGTCAGTAAACGGGGTGCATGAATTCAGACAAGCTCAAACTTTCAGATTGGCATGCTTATTGAATGGCCAAAGATAGCAAGGCGCTCGAGCACTCCACCTCCTTTAACAAATAAGCCCGAGAAGGCCTGGGGTGTGGTGGCTGGTGGGAAGTCTTCTGCTGGCATTGCAAACGCCCTGATCATCTTCTCTAGCTTGTTCAAGGACAGGAAACAGCCTTCTTCTTGTAGCCTTGATGGCGGCAGCACAGGTAGCGTGTGGTCCCGGAACCGTGGAGAAGCCTGTAAAAGTCATTAGCACATGCACTATACGCACAAACACACACAAACACACACACACACACACTTTCCAAATATCCATGTAACATGACCACATGCAACACGAGGCACACTACATACTCATTCATAGAACACAATAAATATCAATCCCAAAGTCTAGCGTGATCCGAATGGAACACCACACATCAGATAGCAACATATCTAAATATAGCCATGTTCAATATATTAAAACACGTACAGGAAAAATGTAACAAGGCAACAAATAGCATGACTCAGGTAAGAACTGTTTTTCCAAGTACGGCAATGCTGTATAATGTTCTGGGCTTGCAGTTGCAGAACACAGAATAATATACATACACGTGTGTGTACACACACACACACACATACGCCTTTATGATTTCAGTAACACAATTGCAAAATGAATAACACAGGTAAGTACCTCCAAAGGACTTAAAGCGGCACCACAACTAAACATAAGCTCAATTCTGAATCTTCGAGGATCTTCTAGAGTTACCTGCGTTCATGTAGAGTCCGGTAAATTATCATGTTATATACGAATGCATGAATGTGCGTGTATGCGTGTGTGTCATGTTATGTATGAATGCATGAATGTGGGAGTGTGTGTGTGTGTGAGAGAGAGAGAGAGGGGTGGGGATATATGAGACCCACTTCTGTATTTTCGTAAAGACGTAGGACAACGTGCGTCAGATAGTCCAACTCCTTGGTCTCAAATATTTCCTCAAGTGCTTCGGTTGATACCAGCGGAGGCTCTCCTTGCAATGAATCATCGAGATGGCAATACCGTAGCACATTTATCAAAGAGTGTATATGGGACTCCTATATAACAACACGACCCCAGGTCTCAGTTATGTATATATACTACATACATACAGATATACATATTGCATTCTACTTTTACATTCTTTGGAAACAGATAGACGTTACACACACACACACAACAAACATACCGAAGTGAAGTAAAGGCGGGTACGAACATGCCTCTCAGGTGTCTTCACGTTGGCATACCTACAAACAAAAATGAGAATATTTGCATGTTACACGAGAGACAGAGAGAGAGAGGGAGAGAGGGAGAGAGACAGACTTTGGATCTAGCCGATATTGAGTTTCTTTGTCATCATTATCATCTGTATCCATAGACTTCTCGCTTGTCATGCTGGACCTGAAAGTTCGATCAAGACTTACTGAACTAAATCCTTAGCTAAGCTATATATATACATGTATCTTACCTTCGGGAATCACTTTTCACACTTGACTTTTGCGACTTGTTATCGTCTTCACACCTTCCTTTTTGTGGTGGCAACAAAGAATCAGATTTTAACTTCTCTTCATTGCTCTTCAATTCAGCTACATTTATGGCCTCTTCCCTCGTGTTTCTGAGATCTATCAATATCTTCCCCAGCAATCGACGGCATATCTACACACAAAAACATATGATACACACGTATACACATTCTACACAAAAAAGGTTTCTTCACGGGTAAGGTGCAATTTAGCGCATGTGTAGCAATGTTTCAAAAGTAAGCACGTACCTTCGATCCAATCTTGAGTTTATGCTTTGGATTGATACCATATTCATTTGGAATGACACCGTCTGCCAAATCCTGAATATGCTTAAAACGTAAGCATAAAATATGAAAGAAAACCAACAGCTAAATTCACCTTTGCCACTGTGTAAAGTTCTTCAAGTCCATCCAGCTTCAGATGAGCATTATGCAAGAGATCATACCTGCCATAAATTGATCATATGTGTATACAGATAGAACATCTATACGTACTTATATATATATATAGTTGTGTATACCTACATTTGTATGTATGCATACTGAGAGGGATTCGACAGATACGTGTTGCATGTAGACGTATTTAATCATATCTATTTGGCCTCTGTATTATGTAATCATATCGAACAAATATGATTATGACAAAACTTCATATAAACGTATGTGGACAATCTGACATATGTTGAGCTATGGAGATATCAAAACATTTATGTATGCTTGTCCATTACATATATACATACAGAGACAGTATGAATATCTATTATGTGCATCATAAAAATGTGTGCAAATAAAAGTGAATAGATATGACAGAACTTACTTAGAAGAGTCATAAACGTCAGGAACCTTGCTTATGTCATATCGTCTGCAAGAAAAGCAAATCCTTAATATCTTAATACAATGGTCGATGAAAAAAAGACTTAACTCTTTACGTTCATTATATATGTCACGCTCGAGTTTCTTCCACCGTGCATACATAAGAAGGAATCCTTCACTCCCACAAGGTAGACCCGCTGCTATACGATCCACGTCCATGTTGGTTTTTCCTAAAGCTCTAGCTTGATCGTATGGTGGTATTTCCTCGTCAAGGCCTTTCTCTGCTAAACGTTCCTCTTCTGCCTTGCACAGGAGCTTTACTTGTGCTGTTATATTCTTCGTCAGGTGTACCTGGAAGTATAATTGTGCGTGTGAGTATCCATGTACATGTACACACTCTCTCCGTTATAATAGAAAGAGCAATATAATTTGTGTGTGTGTGTGTTTTTGCGTGTGGTTTAAGCTAAAATATACCATTTTTTTCATTAACTTCAAGGCATCTGGAGGTAAGCCAGCACCATCCACCATCCAAGGCTCCTTTACAGCTTCTTGACATGGGCCCCCGGACATCATGATCTCATAAAGTTTTGCCTGTAAACAGTTGATGATTGGAAAAAACCATCAGTATGCGTTTGCTTGTGCCCGTGCTTCTGTGTGGGTCGGTGGACGGTGGATGCACACAACTATAATGATGATAATAAAAGCAACGTCAACATACCTTGGCTTCCTCCATTTCAATACTAGCAGTGTCCAAGCCATCCAACATTGGGGAGTCTTTGCTTACAAGTGAAACCTGCGGATTAAAATAAGTACAGAAACAATAAAAATGCCAACACAAAATACCAAGATCGGCGTAAGTGGACCTTCCAAGTCAAGGAGCCCTTTCGCAAATGCTGCAGATGACATCTGGATAAACACAACAATTTACATATTCGTACATGCATGAGAGAGAGATAGAGAGACCTGTACACGTCCCTCATCCGAGCTATATATTTTCAGATCATGACGGTACGTGCTATGAAGACGAAGCAATCCTGTACCCTCGCCTGAGGTCAAAACAAAGTGTAAAAACAGAATTAGAGAGAATAGAAGAAATAAGCTTACCAGGGTACATAGTATTTCTAAACGAGCGACCAAGCTCTTCAGCCTTCAAGTAAAAAGAACCACGTATTAATCTTATCATATAATAATAGTCTGAACTCTACCCACACATACACGCACACACGTTCCGCTTCGCACCTGCTTTCTTCCAGCATGCGTTAGAACACCACCATATTTTAAAACCATCAAAGCTTCAATCGGTCTTTCCTCCTCAGTTTCACTGCCATCCTGTTGAAGTTTCTCCCACTTCTGAGGCTTCAGTTGCACCTTCCGATAGATTCCGGAAAAGTGGCCACCCTGAAAACATGTGTGTTTGTTATATGTGTGTGCGTGCTCACACTAAACTGTGAAAAAAAATATTACAAAAATAACAATAGCATGGTAATATTAATGATTTACTAATTATAGCCACGGATTACCTCTTCTAATACAGCTTTCACATGCCGTAGTTTCTCTGCGTGTTCAAGATCTTCAGCTTCACTGTCGCTCTCCTTTCCGGATCTTAACACACAGAAGACGCATATCAATATCAGTAGAATAAGATGCTAGAAAGATACACACATTCCAACATACATACATATCAACAGACGCACGAAATCATGCATTAACTCTGAAAGAACCTTGCTCGTGGTACAAGCATTCGTGTAGCATCTAAAAGGTCCTGTAGTTGGACGGCACTCTTGAGCTTCGCCTGAAAATAAATTTAGCTATTTAATTGATACCATGAATATTGTATATTGGATATGAATATTCAAATCTTTCTGACATGGAAAAATACCTCTGCTCTTGGTCTTCCACCGTTGTACTTAAGCATCAAATTTAGCAGCTTGTCTTGTGTCACTTTCATCTTCACTTTCTGTTTAGGAGTACGATCCCCACTGAAGACAATAGGAAAGTTGAATTAGCATCAATATCAGAGAGAGAGAGGGAGAGAGAGAGAGTTACTGGCGTAAAACAGCAATGACGCAACGAAGTTCTTCTGATTGCCCGAATGTACCACTCATCACGCTGCTGCCCTGTCGAGTGATTACAGCTGGTCTTGGGTCGCTCCATGGAAGACAAGGAGGAACCCTAGAGGATAAGTGTGGTGCTTTAGCTTCCAGAAACATGGTTCTCAAAACACACGCTGCATCATCGTAGTACCTAATGGGAACACCTCGTTTCAATATACAAACCGAATCAAAGCAATTGTTCTATCAAATATATTATAACCAGTAAATCTAGCATAATAGTATTATACATACTTGTAGGAGTTTTTTACGAAACTCCATCCGTTGACATCACAGACATATGATCTTCCTTGCGATCTTAAGAGATCAAATCCGCATACCTTAAAAGTTTTGATATAAGAATATAATAAGAAAATAAAAATGTCGATGTATGTGCGTGCTCGAGTGTGTGAAGAACGAAAAGCTAAATACTTACTGCTTGACCAAAGGAGACACAAACTTCTCTTGCCATTTGCTTTTCAGCTGGAGTGAGCAGACCGGATAGCGTATCTGTTAACAATCAATGACTTTAAAGTTAGTTAGCATGTTATATACAGCATAGTTGTAGCTTTATTATTATTACCTCTTTTCCGTCAGGACTTCTCAAAACTACTCCATCAACAACAGGTGACTTCCTAGCCTCTGCATGGGCATATTCCGGCCCAACAGTATAAACCTGCATTCACCGCTTTTACAATGAACAATACATATATATTATGCATGTGTCTATGCATGCACCTCTGTATGAGTCATTGCTATATACATTCAATACATAAATAGAAACTTCCAAAGCACTTGAACAGATGCGAATATTATTACCTTCACATCTGTTCCTCCTGTAGGCATGAATTCTTCATAGATGTACGAACTTTCTCTACGAACTCTCCTTATCTCAGGATGAAACTCACTCGAACGATTACCAATCTGGATTCCATGTTAAGCTTTAAACACCTAGAGTTCGAAAGTTTACCTTACGGAAGAGCTCTTTCATTCCACCACCAGCCGAGCTTGGATAATATATCATAACACCGTGGTTATCTCCTGTTCACAGTACAACTTTGAAAAACTTTATATTACGTAGTCTAAAGCAAATGTGGACTTACCGTCTACCGGCTTTTCCACGAAGGGCTTGGAGATTCTGATTCCTTTGACTTCTATATAGTCTTCTTCTTCCACGAAATGATCCAACTCCTGGTTGGGAAAATCCCTGTTGACCAAAGCATAATTCGGTATGGGTATACCGTATTCCTCCAGTCGCTACAAGTAACAAGTCAAAAATCGCGAATCACGGTACATTATAAAATACCTACAGCATAAACCTTTCGTCGATCATGTAACAAATGTTGTGGCTCCAGCTCATTAACAAGGAACGGTCTGTGAAACAACAAATACGTTAAAAACACAACATATGGTACCTGTATATATATGTAAAGAATAGAAAGCGGCAGACATAACTGACTTTCTTAAGGCGGCGTAGGCTTCTGCTTTCCTCAAAGGAAAACCGGAAGAGTAGAATGCGATGAGACAGTCACAAACAGGCCATCTGAAACAGCAATGTTAAAGTCAAGAAATCACAATTGAAAAACCTTACTCTTCGACGGGGTCATCGAGAATTATCTTATCTCCGAAGTTTATAATCTACAAAACATTCATTTTTAAGCAGAATAAAAACATAGAAAATGAATAGGTACTTCAAATTCGCCAAATGAGCGGAGTCGATTGAGGATTTCCGTCATTGGAGGAGACAGCGCCTGCATTGGAAATGTCAAAAGACGAAGATGATACTGTGAAGATATTCGATCAAAACTAAAATGTTTTCAACAGATAACGCAGATTTCTTCGGATTTCTGCTATAAAACCGTAGAAATTGTCGAAAAAACGCAAAAAAGATGGAAATTTTGATCAAATTCGGCGCAGAATTAAACAGAAAAGCTAGATTTTGTAAAACAGCAGAAAATGAAGACTTCGATTTTCGAGACAAAATGCAAGTTTATATAACAAAACAGAGATTTTCGGGAATGACAAATTACCTTCTTCTCCATAACGCAGACGCCGATGACGAGCTGGAGAAAGTATCAAAACTTGCCTCGCTGCCTTTGCAATCACTTGAATCATCGTCGGAATCATAGTCGTCCGAATCAAACACGCCGCGCCTGGAGGAGCCGCTGCATCTTGCGCCATCATCCATGTAACCTAGCCCTAATCCGGAATATAGATGAAAGCTTTTAAAAACAACAACAAGAATGCCTTCACTTAGCTATGACTCATGCCCTGCCACGGAATTCATATTCAGTCGGCGATTAACACGTGGAGGGCCCAGATTGATAGGCCATGGCCCGTTGCACGGAAGATCATAATTGTCAGTTTTGCACGGTTGGTACACTATCTTTTCGATTCCTTGGAGCAGAAAAAGTGGCTTACTTTCTATTGATTTTGTACCTTTTTAAACTTTATAGATTATATTAAATTTAATCAAAATGCTGTGTGGGCTATGATGTATACGTATATATTATATATTATTGTTAGAGGTGTGTATATATATCGTTTTCATGGATGACAGTGGTTGGAAATCTGTATCTCTATCTTATCTTGTGAATATATATGATAACTTTTTTATTAACTCATATTTCATGCAAACATATTGATTATTAAATGAGACCATAAGGAAATATTAATTATTAATTTTATTAATAACTTAATAATTTGATGTTTGTTGGATACAAAATTTGAGTTTATTGTGTTGGTTTCTAAATATTTTATTCTTTAAATTTATTTATGAGATATAAAATAGATAATATTCTGAATATTTACCTTTAAATTTAACGATGCCATGTAAAACACAGCATGAACATCCAGCAAAATAAAATTTAAAATTAATTCAAAACACACGTTGCGAATGAGAAATTTATTAATAATATATTATGTTTTCTAAGCTTATGTCACATTTTGATATATTCTTTATTATGTGGTTCATCGTATTCTTCCATTCACTCTTATTACAATTCATAACAATATCACAATTAAACAAACAACAAAATAATCTTTTTTAACACATAATAGAAATAATTTTATATACCTAGCATATACCATGTATTTACTATGGTTAACTTAAAATAATACATTCTCCAGATATTATTATATACTAATACGTTTAAGGACTTACCACGACAAATACGTACCGTAGTTTGTAATCAAAACTGTGTTTGTTTCCTTAACCATACAACGATTTCAGCCTGTTGGCAGCCTCAAGAATGTTGTCCCGACTCCCGAATGCACTCGCTCTGACGAACCCTTCACCAGCTGGCCCAAATCCACTTCCCGGAGTAGTAACGAGGTGAATATTCTCCAGAATTTCGGCGAACACATCCCAGGAACGCCGCCCGGGAAAATGCACCCATGCATATGGGGCATTCACACCTCCATATGTCTTCAATCCCAACGATTGGAATGTCTCAACAAGGATTTCCGTGTTCTTCTTGTAGAATGCAACCACTTCATGCATAGCCTAAAACATAAACACGTGGTGTGTGTGCGTGTGCGTGTGTGAGAGTCGGCATCTATACATCATTACCACTATGCATACGGTCTATACACGCATACTCTGGATAGGGAGAGAGAGAGTACCTTTAGGCCGTCAGGAGAGACGCAGGCCAGGCCACCAGCTTGTGAAATGTTCGAGGCACCGTTAAAAGCAGTCGAAATAACACGATTAAAATCTTGCTTAACAGGAAACCCGTCGGCATAACGGAGCTCTTCAGGTACTATTGTCCATCCCAGACGCACACCAGTGAATCCCGCGTACTTGGAAAACGATCCTGTCTCTATAGCCACCTGCAAGAAAGTGTGTACTATTCAACATATAACACACACACATATATGTGCATTTATAGATTTTATTTACCTCCTTGGCTCCTGGGATTTCATATATAGACTTTGGACGATCATCTGAGATATAGATAGCATATGCAGCATCGTATATGATGATCGATCCATTCTCTTTGGCAAATGCCACCAGCTGCTCAAGCTGCTGTCTCGTAGCCGACGCTCCTATAAAAATCATAAAACACACGTGCATATAATATGCCAAATGTGTGTATGTATCCACACACACACATACCTGTTGGGTTGTTTGGGGAGCAGAAGAAGATAATATCTGTACGAGGGAAAGATGACAAGTCCGGAAAGAAATCGTTCTCCGGACTGCATTTCATGTACAGGATGTTTCCGTACTGCTGTACGTCCTTTTGAAATGTGCCTGTTTGTCCAAGCATTACCCCTACGTCCACATATGCCTGGTAAATACATCGTCAGTACTTAATTAGTATTTATACTGTTTCTTGTTTACATGTATAAATATACCCTCTCTATAAATATATTTAATACATGTATAAAAGCATTCTCACACAGACATATGATATACTTACAGGGTATGCAGGGTCTTGCACTGCTATTGTGACATCTGAGCCAAATGTAAGCTGCAAACAGATCATGATTAATGAAAAAGAAGAGCTTAAACAAGCATTAATACCTCAAGTCGACCAATATCACACTTAGCTCCGTCGGAGATAAAAACTTCACCCTCGTTTATACCCAACTCTCCATAGAAGGCTTTTGCAAGTGCAGCACGAAGTTCCTAAATAAACAGTATATAAATATATATGTATATGGTGAACTAAGATATGTAACTAGTACCTTTTCACCTTGTTCCGCACCATAACCACTGTAGCCTTCTCGTGTGGATAACCCGTGAGCACGCTGCATACACAAAATAAAGTAATATGTTTGTTAACACACACACACACACATACCTTTGCCATTGCTGAGGTGATGA
Organism: Selaginella tamariscina; assembly: GCA_003024785.1. Classification (NCBI taxonomy): domain Eukaryota; kingdom Viridiplantae; phylum Streptophyta; class Lycopodiopsida; order Selaginellales; family Selaginellaceae; genus Selaginella; species Selaginella tamariscina. The sequence continues at coordinate 147,037 of PUQB01000334.1, read as the reverse complement.
CATCAGGAATCGGTTCTGTGGTGTCTCCTATACCCAGGCTAATGACTTTTGCATCTGGGTACTTCTTTATATGCTCATTACGCCGCTTAGCGATCTGTATTAAAATATACAGATGATATATGTGTACATATATACACACACGAAAGCTTACTTCAGGGAACAAGTACCCGGCTTGCAATTTGGCAAGATTAGCATTTCGATTAACCTTGGTGGTGTAGGCTGCATTGATAATGAATCAGTGATACAATGTCCAATACATGTGTGTGTGTGTGTGTGCGTATATTACTCTTCTTCTCAGTGGAAATGCAGCGAACTGTTACAGCTCTCCGTGATTTCTTTGAATCTGGAACCGGCCTGAGAAACCCATCGTGAGAAATCAAGAGCAAATAGAATGAACACACACAGAGAGGCACGCGCACGCGCACTCAAACAGACATACCTGGTCGCTGTTCCAGATCTATCAAATGACCCAAGGTCTTCTGAGCCAACATACTTCTAGCCTGCCCTAATAGGGTTTAACTACACCACATTTGTATATGAGGGATGAGCTGCAGTGACGTTCTTAGGACGCCAGAGAATTCATGTACGCGAATGCTAGAGACACAAAGACACCCTTCACGCTACGTCACCTTGATAAAGACATGCACTATAGCAAAAGATATACATAAGGGAAGGCAGCTCCACGAAGAAATCTTCAAAAGCGTACACAGAAACAACACATTTCTCTGCAACCTCCTGGTACAAATGTATGGAAAATGCGGGAGTTTACGAGAATCACGGGAGGTGTTCGATGCAATTCAGGAACCGAATGTTTTTACATGGAACATCATGGTCCGGGCATACGTGGAGAATGGGCAACTCCACCATGCGAGAGTCCTCTTTGATAGGATGCCGGAGAAGAATGTGGTCTCCTGGACTGCCATGTTAGAAGCTTACGGACAAAACGGGAATGTAAACGAAGCAAAGACTCTCTTCGAATCCATGCCAGACCGTGATACCGTCGCTTGGAATGTCATGATGGAGACATTTGCCAGAAATGGGCATTTGCAGGTATGCATACATGTATGCATGCACACAGATTACATCTGTAGTTGTGTAGGAAGCTCGTAACGTCTTTGAGAGAATGGGAGATAAGGATGCAGCTTCATGGACAACAATGATAACAGCGTATTCCAACGCTGGGTACTTGGATAAAGCACGGGAGTTTTTCAACAGGATGCCTTACAGAAGCCTTGTCTCATGGTCTGCTATGTTAACCGGGTATACTCAGAACGGGCATCTGCAGGGAAGCCAGGGAAGTCTTTGAGACAATGCCGGAGAGGAGCATACTTGCCTGGACTGCCATGTTAGCCGGATATGCACAGTTTGGGCATCTGCAGGAAGCGGGAAAGATGCTGGAAGCTATGCCTGAGAGAGACGTGGTTGCTTTCAACGCTATGATATCGGGTATGTACAGAATGGAAGACTTTCAGAAGCTAGAAGAGTGTTCGAGAGCATGCCTCGTTGGGACTTAGTTTCCTGGTCATTGATGATATCTGCATTTGCACAGTGCGGGCAGATACAAAAAGCACAGGCTTTGTTCGATAGAATGCCGCAGCAAAACTTGGTTACAGAGAATACCATGGTTGCTGCTTATGCGACGTCCGGGGAAGTTCTCAGGGCACGGTTTCTATTCGATAAAATGCAGGAGAAGAACGTTGTGTCTTGGACAAGCATGGTTTCTGCATATGCTCTTAATGGGCATCTCACTGAAGCGAGAATTCTATTCGACAAAATGCCCGAGAGAGACACTTTTACATGGAACTCACTTGTTAGTGGATACTCACAGAACGGGATGATACAGGAAGCTATGGCTTTAGTAGAAGAGATGCCTTACAGGGACGTGGTGTCATGGAACGTTATGATTTCTGCAAATGCCCAGAATGGGGAAAACGAGAGAGCGGTTTTCTTGTTCCGGGAGATGGATCTTGAGGGGCTGAAGCCCAATGAAGTCACGTATGTCACAGTTATAGACGCTTGTGCTACACTCTCACTGCTCAAGTTCGGGAAGCTGATACATTATGAAGTCGTGAGTAGCGGGTACATAACACATGAGAGAGTGACAACCGCGCTAATAACCATGTATGGGAAATGTGGGAGCCTACAAACTGCTCAGGGGCTGTTCCAGACGATGCCTAGGAGAAGTACAGTTTCATGAGTGCGATGATTACGGGATACGCACAGAACGGGCACAGCCAGGTAGCTCTGGACTTGTTCTGTGAGATGATACTGGATGGAGCCGAACCAGATGGGATCACATTCATTGCAGTACTCTCTTCCTGTTGTCACTGTGGATGGTGAAAGACGGGTTTTCATATATTGAGAGCTTGCAAGTGGACTACGGGTTGAGTCCGATGTGTGAGCACTATATATGTGTCGCTGATCATCTCGGACGAGCAGGGAGGCTCCGAGATGCCAAGGAGCTCATAGAGCATATGCGTTTATCCGAGTCCGGTCGCATGGACACAGTTGTTAAGCGCCTGTAAAACACATGGAAATCGAAATGTGGAGGTGAACACCATTGATTTTGCTCATCAAGTTCAAGTTGATGAAATGAACTCCTCCAATTATGTACTTTTAAGTAATACATATACTCGTTAAACAACCCTAAACCCGGCGTTTGACTTAGGGCAAATGGCCACAGCTAGGTCTGTAGCGATAGTGGGAGGAGAGAACACGCAATGGATGGGAGTGTGTAGAGATCGGCAACATGGGCAATTGGCGACATATGTAAGAATTCCTTCACTGTTTGCAGGAAAGAAGATGAAGGCCAGAGAAGCATGAGTAGAGTTCATGTCAGATGTATGGCTAAGACTCCGTCTCTCACGGAAGATCTTATTAAGAGCAAGAATGAGCATAATCCTGTTGTTGTCTATTCCAAAACATGGTGCCCGTAAGTTCTTTTTAGTTAGATTTTCAATTATGTGTATATAGATATCATTCATGAGAGAAGTTCTTAGTATACACATTATGCATAAGTATAATATATATAGAGGTATTTCACATCCATTTGACTCACATTTAATATCAAATGGAAATATACACAAACATTTGTCATTCAAGCACAGGAGTGTACTGCATTTTGACCATTTTGGTGCAGATATTGTAACAAGGTTAAGGGCTTATTCAAAAAGCTTGGAGTGAAAGTGGTGGTTGTTGAATTAGATGACCTCGGTATGTGCGATTTATCAATTATATTGTGTGTGGGTGTTACGACGATTTATTTCTGTAGTTGATGGAGCAGAAGTCCAAGCAACATTGAAGAAGATGACTGGCCAAGCATCAGTACCTAATGTGTTTATTGGTAATCTTCTAGTTCAGTCAAATTAAACTAAACTAAGTTGTCCTCTTTGTGTTTTTCAGGTGGAAAACATATAGGTGGTTGTGACGGTAAGCTGGCTTTGTGGTGTGTGTGTGTGTGTGCGCGTGTGTGCGCGTGTGTGTGAGTGAGAGAGAGAGAGAGAGAGAAATGTGATATACTTTTTGCAGATACACATCGACTTCACAGCAAAGGGGAGCTCCTCCCTCTTCTACAGGCGGCCAAAGCACACAATCCAGAGCTGAAAGTCGTTTATTCAGTAATCAGGGATATGCTAAGAATATGCGAAATACTCCAGAATATTCGATGTGTTTAAGAATTTTCAATCGTCACCGTCGAATATGAACGGTGGCGACGCTTCGTATATAAGCGGGTCAGAAGATGATAAACCCTAATTTCTCAGGGAAGGGCGAGCATTTGATCTGATTCCTCGCAGGTTGGTTTTTGAGATAGGGCGGGGAGGGAGAGAGAGATTTCGTTCACATTTTAGCCAATTCAACGATTTCACTAAATTGCACGAATGCACAGATTTCTTCGATGAATCCCGATAAAAGGGCGAATTTTAGTGCCCAATTACGGGTTATATGGAGCTAGGAGTAGGATTTTGGGGGAAGAACATGCAGAATTCTACAGAGGAAGGCGGTAGCAGCTCAAGTGGGAACCATTCTTGCCCGGGGTCGAGGAAAGGAGAAGAAGAAGCAAGCAAAAGAAGAGAGAGACAGGTTGAAACAGGCCGAGAAGAAGAAGCGTAGACTAGAGAAAGCTTTAGCGACAGCCGCAGCGATTCGATCTGAGCTTGAGAAGAAGAAGCAGAGGAGGAAGGAGGAAGAACAGAGGTTGGATGAGGAGGGTGCTGCATTGGCAGAAGCTGTAGCGCTTCAGGTGTTGGTGGACGAAGAATCTGACCAACGTGGTAGTGGGCAAGTAGAACAGGGGGAGATGTATAGTCTCGAGAGCAACGAGAGTGTTGTGGGGGATGTTAGTTCTGGAGTGCTTACGAAGGACCAATCTAGCTCAGGGGAGAACCCGAGACGTGGGACAAGCAGCAACTGGATTAGCGAGTGGGAGTCCCTCAGAACATGGATGATGAATTTGTTAGCAGGAAGGGACTTATTTCAACTGCTGAGGAGAAAGCGAGAGTGAGCACTGAACGTGCTCGTGCTGCGGAGATGGCAGCCGGGCTAGCTGCTGCACAGGCTGTAGCAGCACTTAGGATTGCTGAAGAAGCTCGGGCTGAAGCCGAGGCTGCTAAGAAAGCTGCTGAAGCCGCTATGATCGAAAAAATGATGGTGTGCATGTGTGCATTGGAGAGAGAGAGTTGAATATGCGATATGGAAATGGATATATACACACACATATAAAGATTTTATTCAATTACATTTTATATCCATGTTCTTGGTTGTGTCTGTTCATCTACACAACACGGATCCAAGAGGTATCGGCACCCCACAGACGCACACGCACATGTGTGTGTGTGTAAATGAGATGTATATACGTACATCTACGTAATTCATGCAGATACCACTGTGCATGTATATAATTATTCTAGACTTTGTTAAAGGTGAACTCATAGACATAAATACTTCTCGTCTCTCTCCAACACACACATACATAGGCACAAACACATTTCACTGTGTGTATATACACATACTTGCATGTCTGATGTGTTTTTCATTAGAGTGTGATACAAGAGCCAGAGGAGGATAAGGCGGAGTTAAAGGCCAGGCTAATAGAGACAGAGAAGAAGCTATTAGAGAAAACCAGAAGGGTTTCTGAGCTGGAGCAGAACCTTGATGAGGTTACTCAATACTTAGTCGAGTTTAAGGCCAAGTTTGAGAGCTGCAAGAATGAGAAAGATGCAGCAGTAGCAGCTCATGCAAGGATTAACGAAGGTGTTAATGACGGGGTTACACCACAGGTGGGACAGTAAAGTTTGAGTGGGGCATCTGTTGGAAGTGATGCAGCACAAGTTGCTGATCTTTTAGCTGTCTACGTATACAGGTTTTGGTTATATACGGTCAGGTATATGGTATTTAAGTCGGTAAAGTTATACAGGCATTTTGGTATCTGTGACCAAGATGGGACGATGCTGTACAAGTACGATGCAAGTTCGACTATACGGTCAGTAATGGTCAAGCTATACGTATTTATACGGTGACTAAGGTGGAGAATGTATGCACAGATTGGTTACTATGGGTTTCAAACGTATGGGATTCCTGGGGTTAGCTGGCATTACGGGTGAACAGGATTCGGCTACAGGATTGTTTACAAAGCTTGTGTACAATGAAACATCTGTATTTAATATATACCCGTGTTCGTATTTATCCACATTTTATATATACATATCACTGAAATGCTGACGCGGATGGGGAATGACCGACGTGGCAAATCCTGGTCCAGTGTTTTGAACATTTGTTCCACGCAAATGTAGAAGAAAAAGAAGAAAAAAGCGTGTGTGTATATGATTGAGTGTGCCCAATTGGATTAGTTCTATACACAACCGACAATGGGGATTGCTGTGGCAGCAGCTGTTCTAACACCTTCGAGACCACAGCAGGATCAGTCCATTGCAGATGCCAAATCCTCAAATGGGCCATTGAATTCTGTACAGAATTCAAGGATTTCAATGCAGAATTTGAAGAATTCAGAGCATTTGAAGTTGAATGTCAAGAAGAATGATCGATCCGAGGCCGAACTACGGGCTGTCTCTCGGGCTATTAATGCACCCAAGTATGATCCAGTTGAACTCTCCAAGAGATATGGTAGTCAACCATTTAAGGTACACACACACACACACACACACACACACACACACACACACACACACACACATACACATATATATATATATATATATATATGTACATATGTAGATAGATAGATAGAGATATTGCATATTTCATTCTATACATGATATGATGAAATACTTGGTATGTATACTAATATACACATGTTAAAACATGTGTTGATCTTAGCTATGTACTCTCCATATGGTTATGATTATTTCATTTCTATAACTATTTCAATATCCCAACAGTCCATTAGACACTTTTTTAATGACTTATATATATTCACATACGTGTGTGTGTGCAAGCCACAGCATTTATTCCAATATTAAAAAGGCATCACTTTTGTTTTAGTAAGTTTTAGTTAACACATATCATGACTTATAAAGATATCATATTCATTTTTACTCAAACAAATGGATACTTGTGCACGCACGCGCGCACGCACACGCAGAGAGAGATAAACATTGATCATGTACTTAGATGGTTATTGTACTTACAGTTAATTACATATAATTAGGTGATTGGAGAGCATTGAACATAGTGTTCGAGCTTGGAACCTTTGCAGCCAGTGTGTATCTAGACAGAGAAAGAGGCGAGTTGCAGGTAAGCTACTGTTTTAACACACACACACACACACATGAAAACACACAGACATATATGAATATGCACACTTGCAGAAGAATATGCGAGCTCGAGCGATTCAACTTAGACACAAGCTGACTAAACTTGGTCCTACTTTCGTCAAAGTTGGTCAAGGCCTGTCAACACGTCCAGATCTTTGTCCACCAGAATATCTTGAAGAGCTTACCGAACTTCAGGTACACACACACACACACACACATGTATGGGTGTTATACGTTCACTCGCATCAGGACTCTCTACCTACATTTCCTAATGCTGAAGCATTCAACCGTATCGAAACCGAGCTTGGATCACGTCTTGAGATGGTATATTCATCAATAACACCTTCTCCTATAGCCGCAGCAAGTTTAGGACAAGTTTACAAAGCAGTCCTCAAATCCAATGGTATATATATATGTATGTATGTATGTATGAGAGATGAAGATATGCATATACTAAGTGCTACGTGTGTGATACTGTGCGCTTATTTTTCTGTATGGATGTATACAGGGCAAGTTGTAGCAGTGAAAGTTCAGAGACCTGGTATAGAGGAAGCTGTGGGCTCGGATTTCTTTTTTGCTGAGGAATGTTGTCAGCTTGTGGGCAAATATGTAAATGTTGTTACTACAGACATAGTGGCCCTCCTGGATGAGTTTGCAAACAGAGTTTATCAGGAGCTTAACTATGTGCAGGTGCGTGTGTGTGTGTGCGCGCGCGCGGGTGTGAATGAGTGTGTGTGCGTGTGTGTTGAGAGAGAGAGAGAGGCTTTGTTTATACCATGCAGAAAGAGAGATCATGCACTCTCTTTACACACATACACAGACAATATGCAAATATATACACATATATACGTTAACTACATGCACAGGTATGTATACAGACACCTACATGTATATAAGTTCGTATTTCTCAGGAAGGCCTGAATGCAAAGAGATTTGAAGAGTTATATGGAGATAGAATAGATCTAAAGGTGCCATATATATGTTGGGATTATACGAGCGTTAAGGTGTTAACAATGGAGTGGATTGAAGGCATAAAACTGAGTGAACAAGTGGCTATTGAGAGGCAAGGTCTGGATATAATGAAGATGGTCGACATTGGGATCCAGTGTAGTCTTCGTCAGCTGCTGGAGTATGGTTATTTCCACGCTGATCCTCATCCAGGCAACCTTCTTGCCACTCCAGAAGGTGTGTGCGCGTGCGTGTATGGGCGGGTGTGTGTATATATGTATCTTTGTGCGTGTGCATATCTGTGTCTGTCTTGCTAAACTTCCAGGTACACACACTCTTTTGTATGCAGACACGGATCTCTCTCTCTCTCTCTCTCTCTCTCTCTATATATATATATATATATATATATAGAAGAGAGAGAGAGAGAGAGAGAGAGAGAGAGAGAGAGAGAGAGAGAGAGACACACACACACACACACACACACACACACACTGCATACATCTAAAAGCATGTTATACACATCCACACATACATTCTAGTATAAAGCTTTAGTCAATATTAACTCAATGACAATTGGCCCGAGTTGTTTGCGTCCCTTTGTTTGTTTGTGCGCGTGCGTGCGTGAAGATGCATAGATACGTACATATGCGTATGTACATTCACACACAAACATAAATACACCACACACACACACACACACACTGTGTTACTAAGAAGGTTTTTATAGGAAAACTGGCATTTATTGACTTTGGGATGATGAGTGACACACCACCGAGTGCAAGGTTTGCAATAATAGGCCACGTAGTCCACCTAGTAAACAGAGATTACGAAGCCATGGCTAAGGATTACTATGCATTGGACTTCCTCTCGCCTGACGTGGATGTTTCTCCTATTGTACCTGCTCTTAAAAACTTTTTCGACGATGTTCTTAACGCCACAGTGAGCGAGCTTAACTTCAAAGCTATTGTCGATGGCCTCGGTGCTGTCCTCTATGAGTACCCTTCAATGGTATGTTACACATACATACATGTGTGTGCGTGTGTGTGTGAGAGAGGTATCTTATACATATATTCGTATGTATGTATGTACTTGTATAACTGGATGATATGCGTACATAGAACACGTATATACATGTATGTTTATCTATGGATATTCTATTACACACACACACTAACTAGTTTGTTGTGACTTGTCTAGTTCCACCATATTATGCATTGATTCTGAGATCATTGACGGTTTTGGAAGGACTGGCTTTATACACAGACCCAAACTTCAAAGTCCTTGCTGCTGCATATCCATACTTCGCCAAGAGATTACTTACAGACCCCAATCCGTACCTTCGGGATGCGTTAATCGAGCTCCTCTTCAAGGACGGTAGCTTCAGGTAACACGCTCTTATATGTCCGCATATGTATATATAACTATTTCACACGCGCACACACACACACACATCTATATTCTTATAAGTATACACGCACGCACGCACATGTATTACTCAGGTGGCAAAGGCTAGAAAACCTTCTAGTTCAAGGGAGAAAGTCGTCAGATTTTGTAGCCAAGGATGCATTACAGCCAGTTTTGCAACTAATGCTTGGGAGAGAAGGTGCACAACTTCGAGCCCTTGTAGAGAAGGAAACAATTAGAGTTCTTGAAGCACTTGTTCTTGGTACCACCGTGGAAGTTAATAAGTCTTTACCAGAGCCTCTAAAACGACTGGGTCGCATATTGCCACTCAAAGAAAGGTATGTGTATGTATATTTATATATTTATGTATACATATACACCTATGCGTGTGGAAATGCATGAGTGTATGTGTATTAATTGTAGATTGAATAACTTTGTAATGTGAATGTTACTTAAGAGGAAGCCGAGTTTGTCAAGCTGAGGCAGCAGGTTCTTAGGATATGGGGGCTTCTTCGAACTTCCTCTGGTTTTGATCCTGCAATGCTTCAACCAGTAGTTGAGGTTGTGTGTGTGGTGAGAGAGAGAGGTTTCTCTTGTATATATTATAATTAGTATAATTATATTAATTAATGAACTTGATTATTTTTAAGCAGATTCTTAGGCTACCAGAAGCACAGTCAATGAGTGCAAATGTTGCTACTGGATTCACTCGTCGTCTGGCGGCAAGACTTCTGCAACAACTATTGAGACCTGATACAGTTACCACAGATGCTCTATCATGAGCTTTTTAGTTCTTTATATGATTTACATGTAACTATATGACATTTTCAACTGTCCATCCCCTCTCTCTCTCTCTCTCTCTCTCACACACACACACACACACACTCGCACACCACACACACACAAAATAAAAAACATGAGGGCATCGTACTCTTTACCATGGTCATTGGGAGTACATCTTCGTTATTATCCATGTGAATGTGTATCAACACATTGTAAAACCTATACTTGAAATATAATCTAAAAATGTATATATATTATAAAAAATAATCTAAAAAGATATATAGAATACAATAATGTAGCATTTACAAAATTGTAAATAAAATATTATAGTTTACTTTTTATATATCTTTTTTAAACTTAGAAAACCTAAAATAATAATTATTACAAACTCTTACATGAGATTCTAGCATATTCCAGTATGTGCCAGGAAAGTATTTCTTACCATGTTAAATAAAAGATTGATAGTTTTAATTTATAAACTTATTTTTATATGGATGCATATATCTCATTATATTTTATACGAATTCATACAAATGAAATCCATTTTCATAGTATATAATGTTCTTATTAAAATAATAATCTATTTATCGTACTCAGTAAAAAGAAAACCCTTTATATAAATTAAAAAGTTTTTAAATCGTTGATTAAGTGCATTGGGACCAAATCAATAATTAAACTGAATATTTTCCTCGTTATCCAAAGAATATTCTATCTTCGACCATGTTAATAATAAAAACAAAAATAAATTAAATTTAAATAAATTAGTAGAGGTACATTGATTTTACATGTGAATATATATTTTGTGATACGTGAGAAAAGACACTTCATATGGAATATACAAGCTAGTAGTACTTTTTAAAATCATTAGGGTGTCTCTTTCTCACGTATCACAAAATATAAATTAATATTTACATGTAAAATTAACAATAAGTTAAGTTAATTATCACTTAATATATGCATGTACCTATATAAATATATAATAATGTACACATATATACTTGTAAATAATCAAATTATTGATATATTAATTAAGAGTTTAATAATATATATAGTTTTAAAAATTCAGATAGCTAAATAAGTAAAGAAAAACAAATTCCAATTGATTTTAGTAAATTAGGAAACTAAAACCCGAACTAAGATTTTTAATTTAATCCGAGTTTGTGAGTATATCATTGGTGTTGAGTTTTATTTACGCAAGCATTTACTATAGAATGTAGTTTTATGTACAGACACATGTATATATAAGCAACTTCATAAGCAAATAACCATTTAAGGAGAGATTGGATATTTACATAATAGCTTATTAAGTTAATGTTTATATATCAACATTGGTTGGCGTATAAATAACTCGTAATTTGAAAATGTGCATGTACACGTATAGACATGGGAGATTATCCCTTGTGCTAGGGTTTGAGGAAAGTTTCATGTATTACCTGTGTTGCATTTTGTGTATGTGTGTGTGTATAAATCTGTTTTATGTGTGTATTCTGTGTGTTTATATATGCTTTGAATGTGGGCGTTTATTTAATATGGTATATTCTTAACATTCTTAGACCACACACACATGTAGCAGTTTCATCTTGTGTGTGGAAAAGGACGTTAAACAGTATATATATATAAATACATAAAATATTATTAAATTGAAACCTAGGCTTTGCATGCAAGCTGGCCCAGCATGGTACATGCATACTGTACAACGAGAGTATTATGTCCGTAATATTATGGTATATTTTTCATTATTTATTATAATTATAATGTAACTCAGTTTAAGACACGCTGGCGCTTTCTCTCTCCAAAACACACTTTGGTGAAGAAGAGAGAGGCAAATGGAAATGGCTTATTCACAGTGTAAAGAGACATACCCAGGTACAGTTTCTTACAAATATATAAGAAATTCATGAAAAGCTGTAATTTTGCGTATAGATTTAATGTTCTATGTATGAAAATCCGCGTGTCTATGGATATCTATGTATAATATGCGTTTTGTTGCATATCCGGACTTTGTATACAAAAACATGTGTATTTCTTGCGTGTTTGTCCTGGTGTATACACTTCTGTAGAAACCATATATATGGAGTTTATTTATATATATAGATTTGGATATAGCTTACTACAAACACAGATTGAACCGGCTTTTGTAATTATTGGTGAAATCTTCCCCGTCCGTCTCTCTCTCTCTCTATGTATATATATATATATATATAGAGAGAGAGAGAGAGAGGGAGAGAGAGAGAGTCCCAGAGTGTGTATACGTAAGAGCTATTGTTTAACGGTGTAAATAATATACATATATGTCAATATAGATACGACGCATATTCTACAATATGACTCCTGTCAAAATAATATCACTGCTGTAATATAGACTATAAAAATTAACACACACATGCACACCTGTTGTTTGTGTGAACACTCGCACGAAACAATATAGCTCAACACTGCATGGTGGAGCCGCTATAATCAATATTACATTTTTAGTATTTTATACTTTATATACATGTGTATGTGTGTAAAGAATGCCCAACAGTAACACTTGCATATAATATAAGCTGCGTACTCAATAAATGACCACGTTTAGGTGTATGCATTGTGTCATAGTGTATATTGTATGTATGTATTCGAGACATTTAGAAGCATATAGAAGATTGTTATAAGTATGTGTGTCCACTTCCATTATAACATTTTCGCTTTACAGGGAGCTGCTCTTGTGTGATATGCATGAAAGTGGGGAATGCAGTTGTTTGTTGTTATGAGACGTTAGGATCAAATGTGGAAGGGAAGCCTAACTTGTTAGGTGCTAAGAAGATGTGTTGAGTTGAATGCAGAAAAGAAGATCATTCTTGGATATGCAGGGAGACAAGGGGACTTCCGACCCATATACCGCAAGTTGTTTGATAAGATTCAAAGCTTACTGGTCAATGGAGGACAATGCTTCTTAGAAGATGTTGTAAACATACTAAGTGAACTTGTGATCCATAGGAGGGCTCAATGTGGTTTAAAGGTATTCCAAGCTGCATTTACATTGAGTGGTGTGAGAAGATCAACCGGACAACTTCACACGTGCTTAGTTACTCACAAGGGTGAGATTTGTGTACTCGGACTTGTCCTGCATAGGAAGTGGTGGGGCTTTAGCAACAAGCCACATACAAACAAGTAAGAGATTTATTATTTACATGTATATATTATTCAAAGTCTATGTTAATTATTATGTCAACTACATTGCATGCATTCACATGTATTTGCATATACATATAAAAAGAGATAACATAAGAGGTATATTAAGTAGGTAAGAAGATATTGCCAAGTTCCATTAAAGAGGCATGTTTTCGAATTATGGAGGCCATATTGAGAGTATGTATTCTTAAACCAAATTCATGTGGTGGTGACCGAATTATTCTTAAAGTATTATGATACAATCTCTAGTGATGATCATCAGGATATTGGAGAGCACTTTTATAGATTAAGACAAGAGCATGAGATCACACGATCGATGGACTTAGATTTTTGATTACGATTGTGTACAAATATGAATAAAATTAATACACATTCCTATTATTGGTGGGCTTAATTATTTAATAATAATTTATTAATTAATAAATTTTTAATTCAATTGTTATCCTTATCCTGTAAGTTTATTTCTAAATTGAACTTTTAATTAATTGTTATTTTTTAATATAATGAGTTTATCTTTTAACATCATAGGTTTACGAATGACTTGTAATTTAATTATGATTTTTAACCTTTTAAAATGGACTCTTAATCTTTAATTTGATGAATTTATTTCTAATATAAACCTTTAACTTAATTGTTATCAACTTAAAGAGTTTATCCTTAAGCTCCTATTCTTGGACTTTTCGATGCTTTACATTTTTCCATCTTAACTTAGTGAATTTATCTTTAAGTTAGACCTTTCATTTCTTAGGTATATATTAACTCTTTAATAACCCTTAGTTATATTGTTGAGTTTAAAGAGTTCTACAATTTAAGTTAGTGTATATATGTTGTCAAGTTTTAACCGAGAGGGCTAACACGTGGCAACACGTGGCCATCAGGTGACCTTTCAGCATCAATTCCCTGTGTCAACAACACTAAGTCTTTCAAGATAACTCTAAGAGTCTGACTCAGATACCTAGTTAAATAGAAGACTTAGAGTAATACCCTAAGCCCCCTAGAATGACCATCCCCCGAACCCTAGAAGATATCCCAAGTAGACTTTAGGATCCTATCCCAGTAGATCTAGATAGGCTCATGCTCTAACCCCACAAAGGAGATGTGTCTCACACATACCCCCCATGACAGAGCTAAGGCATCGTCACTTACCCTTGAGGAATCACCCTCATCTGGAGTACAACCCTTTAGGGCGACAAGGGGTACCCTGAACCACGACTAACCCCTAAGAATTTGGGTGGGCAAGTCATACCCTAGACATAGGGCTAGTACTTAATGAGGACACGAGTGGTTGCCATAGGCGGACACAAGTGTTCTTCTAAGTAAACTCCCTAAGGCTAGTTTGGATAACCTTAAATACATGACCTTGCAAGTGCCTTACGAAAGGGCCCTTGCTAACAAACTTAGGTTGTTCAACCTTGGATTCCAAGGAGAACACTCCTCTAGCCAAGTGTGCCAACACACACTAGCTATTAGACCTAACCTCCCTCAAGCTAATGCCCAAGGCTTATCACCCTAGTGTGAGCACAAGCATGCCTGTTTGTTAGAGTATCTAACCCCTTGGCGACAAACTCATGACACAACCCCAAAGGGCATGTCTTGGGCATTGTATCGCGTGATGTCTAGCCCAATGTCACATCTCCATGTGACATTGCCTTTCACGATGTGGGTTATCATGCATAGCCCTTAAATTCAAGAGTTGCACCAAGTGCCACAAACGTGGCTTTTAAATGCCAACTCTAGAACCCCTTAGTGAACCCTTAAAAACTAGTAACATGAACCTATTAAACAAGATCCCACACCCATAATTGGATAAAGACACGGATTGTGCCTTGCTTGGCCGTGAGTGCTACACTAGCTTGACGTAGAGGAGGAGGTTGGAAATAAGCCTCAACCTCTGCCTCTTGTGGAACGTGCATTCCGACAAGACCTTCCATGCATGAATTCGCTAACGTTAAGGGTGTGCTACCATGAAGGTGGGACGTCTAGAAGTTAGGTGGCACAATAGAGGGTTTGTATCTTAACGACACAAGTTGAAGCTTGCACCGAAAAGAGCAACGAACTCAGTCATGAACCCATTGAAGCTCTCCTACTCATACTCTACTTTATTTATGTGACGGAGCCCCCCCCCCCTCTTTTCCTGAATGTGTAAGTGGGTTGGCACGAAATTAGCTAGCCCCTTATTAAGTTAATGAGAGAGCGTTTAACTTAGCCTAACACTAACCCTAAAACCCTACCAAGGGGGTGGGGGTTTTAGGGCGTGGGTTAGGTCAACCCTAGGGGTGTTCCTAAGCCTACTAAACACATTGAAACTCATCTACATTAACCAATCAACTTAACTGGGATGTCAAAAATTGGGGTGGATTTTTAAAAGGTAAGTTCTAGCTTCGTTTAGAGTTTCCTGCAAATACCTAATAACACCCGATCGGACCATCACCAGATACCCAAGTGCACTAAGTAGGTATGTTTCCTATTACATCTAGGGTCCATCAACATAGTACAGTAGGTAACAAAAATCAACATCCAAAGTAAAGGGCCAAGTCATACTAAATACAATAATACATAGAATCTCTTTCTAAGTTATTATGTGTATATGATTATTCTTTCTTTCTCTCTCAAATTACTATGTGTATGTGATAATACATGAACTATGTATCTCTTTTCGTTGTGTCAAGTATTATGTTGATGTGATAACTTTTCTCTTGACTCTCTCCAATTATTTTGTACGTGATAACTTAACTTTCCAAATTATTTTTGTCAGAATTCTTCTTAAGGAGTTTAGGATAACAAAAAA
Organism: Selaginella tamariscina; assembly: GCA_003024785.1. Lineage (NCBI taxonomy): Eukaryota > Viridiplantae > Streptophyta > Lycopodiopsida > Selaginellales > Selaginellaceae > Selaginella > Selaginella tamariscina. The sequence goes on along the minus strand of PUQB01000334.1, from coordinate 131,173 downwards.
TGGGGGTTGAAGATTTAGGGTGGCTGCTAGATAAGATTTAGGATGAGAAATGATGATACATATTTGGATTAGAATGGTCGTTGATCACATGATTTAAAGATTTAAGATGGTAATTAATGAGTCAATTTAGGACGATTGAGGATTTAAGGATGGCCATTGATGGGGTGGGGCATTTAACAGACAAACACATACACAAACATCTACTATCTTGTATAATAAATATATAGATAGTACACATGCTCACTGTTGGTGAGCTTAACTATTTAATAATAGTTTAGTCTTTACCCAATTCTTATTCTTAACATGGTGAGTTTATTTTTAAGCTCTTAGGTTTTGTGCTTAACTATTTAATTACTCTTAAATTAGTTATTATCTTTAACATGGTAATTTTATTCTTAAGTTTGACCCTAACCCAACTATTATCCTCAACCTAGTTATTATTTTTACCTAAAGGGTTAGCACGTGACAACACATGGCTACCAGGTGGTTAGCTAACATCAACACACGTTAAGAGATGACCCCAAGAGTTTGACTTAGATGCCTAAATAGGCCACAAGACTTAAAGTCCTACCCTAAGTCCCAGATCGACTATTCCCCAAACTTTAAAGGATAATCCAAGTAAACTTTACCCATTAGACTTAAACAAGTTCATGCCTAACCCTACCATGGAGACGGGTCCCATATACCCCTGTGACAAAGCTAAGGAATTATCACTTATCCCTTAAAGAATCACCTTCATTTGGGAGTACAACCTTTTTTCAGTAATAAGGAGTACATGAACCATGACTAACACCTAAGGGTTTAAGTGGCCAAGTCATTACTAGTACTTAGTGAGGACACGAGTGTGCACTGTAGGTAGACATGAGTGTTTTGCTAAGTAACTCCCTTGGATAACTCTAAGTACACGACCTTATGAGTGCCTCACGAATGGGCTCTAATAAGTCATTCAACTCTTAAATTCTAAGGAGAACACCCCCTTAGCTGAGTGTGTCAATAGCACATCCAGTTACGAGACTTAACCACCCTTGAGCGAATGCCCAAGGCATAACACCCTAATGCAAGCACAAGCACACCTACTTGTTAAAGTATTCAACCCCTTGATGTTAAGCCCATAAACAACCCCAAAGAGCATGCCTCGGGCATTGTACTATGTGCCATCTAGCCTAGTGTCACATCTTTATGTGACATTATTTCTCAAGATGTAAGCTATTTCATTATAGTCTCTTAAATTTAAGAGGTATACCTGGTGCCATGAATGTGGCTCACAAATGCCACCTTTAGAATTCCTTTATGGACCGTTATGAACTTGGTAAAGAGAATCTATCAACCAAGATCCAATGCCCACAGTTGGACAAGGAGATGGATGTGTCTTGCTTAGCTATGAGTGTTATTCTTAACTTGATATGAAAGGAGGTTGGAGACATACCTCAATCTCTGACCCATGGAATGTGCACTCTAATAAGACCTCATAGGTATGGATTCATGGTCGTTAGGGACTCCGCATGCCAGATGTGGGGTGACTTATGTAGCCTCAATGGTCGCCAGGACATTGTTACTAATGCCCAGTCCCAAGGGTCCACGTCGGTGGGTTGACCTTTACCTCAAGAGATGCATGAATGTGTGGTGATGGCCTCTACTTGGATGTCACAAGGTCCGTGTAGGTGGGTAGGAGCTCCCTAGGGCAGTGATGTTGCCTCCTTGGAAGGATGCAGCCGGACGAGGAGAGGGGAAAAGAGAGGAAGATCTGGCGAGAGTCACGATAGACAGAAGAGATCCATATATATTGCTGTCAAGATACAAGATGGCCACTTCCCCAAAGAAGGCAAAGCAAGAAAGAAGTCAGACTAGAAGGACCATGACTCATTGCTTACCTTCCGGGCAAGAATCTATTGCATGCCAACGCCAAGAAGGAGAACATTGCGGATGACGCCTTCTCTTATGTGAGTTGGCGGATTAATCCCGCCATTGACTCTACCCCATCGGAGAGTGTCGGCGGGATTAATCCCACTGTCAAATTCCTCTCTGGAAACCCCACGGAATCTGGTAAAATAACCCGTATTAGGAACCCAAGCCCTAGAAACTTAAACCCCTAATTGACTAAATCCACAAACAAGACTCACCTTGTGAATCAGGATACACGAACTAACCAAGCTTTAGGTGTTGTTCCTAGCTTGGCGTGGTTGAGGCAATCGGAGCAAGGCCTCAACCACTAGTTTTGCGGAACGTGAACTCGGGTAATGCCTTTAAGCTTGCGAGCAGGTTTTCGAACCAAGGAATCTGACTAACTCCTTGGAAGTGACGTGCCCCTATCTCAAAGGCAAGATCTTGCCAACGATAAGGATAGTTGTTAAACAGGAAAACCGGAAATCCCACCTTTTCCTGTTTAACCGGGTTTCCTTTCTCCTAACCTTTAAGAAAGGCTACACACTTTCTTTCCTTCAACTCTCCACACATATATATATTAATCCTTCTCTCAAAGCCACAATGACTGGTCTCCGAAGTTAAGGGCAAAAACGGACTTTGGCTATTGCCTTGTTAGATCCATTCATTGAGAGTACACATACATACACATAAGATCTTATAATATGCACCTTTCATTACTAACATGAATACAAGAGGCAAAGTGTAGAGAACCTCTATCTCCTGTTGGAACTTCAAATGGAGACCCTTCCTCTATTTCCCTAACTCCCCTTAACTACTCTTCCTCTCGCCACGTCATCCTTTACCTTTTCCTCTTCCTTACTCACCTTTTCCTCTCGGTAAGGATTTTCCTTCTTCACAACCTTTCCTTCCATGGTTACACCAGACCTTCCTACCCTTATTCTCTCAGTGTTTATTTTCAGTTAATTTTTCCTAACCTAGTCTAGTCTTGGAGTAAGACGTCAACGAGACGTTGACATTTTCAAAGGCGTGGAGTGTGTCATAGTTTTTACTATGACTCGACCCTTTATTTTGGGGTTTGATTGTTGTTACTTACCGAGTTGTGTGACGAACCCTAGATGTAGTAAGAAATAGGCCTGTTTAGTGCACTTGGGTATCTAGTGATGGTCCGACTGGGTGTCATTAGGTATTTGCAGGAAACTCTAGGCGAAGCTAGAACTTATCTTCTAGAAACTCTCCCCCAGTTTGACGTTCTAGGTTAGGGTTCTTCACAAAGTATAGCTTGTCAAAATAAGGGTTAGGGACACCCCTAGGGTTGCCCTAACCCCACACCCTAACCCCCCCTCCCTAGGGGTTAGGTTTAGAGTTAGGTTAGGACAACCATTTTCTCTAAGGGCTGGCATTTCCGTGCCAGCCCACTTACTCACTTAGGTAAACAAGGGGGGGGGGGGGGGTCCGTCACATAAATAAGGTAGAGTATATGTAGTGAGGCTTCATGGGTTCAAAAGAGAGCTCGTTAACCTCTTACCGGTGCAAGCTAAACTTGTGTCGTCAAGGTGCAACCCTCCGTTGTGCCGCTCAAACTTCCACACGACAGGGGTACAACTCACCCTAGGGTTAGACTATTGTTAAAGGTTAAATATTAAGAGCATAGGACATCCTACTGTAAAGAGAATAAGGGTAGGAAGGTCTGGTGTAAGCATGGAAGGAAAGGTTGTGAAGAAGGAAAATCCTTACCGAGAGGAAAAGGTGAGTAAGAAAGAGGAAAAGGTAAAGGATGACATGGCGAGAGGAAGAGTAGTTAAGGGGAGTTAGGGCAATAGAGGAAGGGTCTCCATTTGAAGTTCCAGTAGGAGATAGAGGTTCTCTACACTTTGTCTCTTGTATTCATGTTAGTAATGAAAGGTGCATATTATAAGATCTTGTGTGTATGTATGTGTACTCTCAATGAATGGATCTAACAAGGCAATAGCCAAAGTCCGTTCTTGCCCTTGACTTCGGAGACCAGTCATTGTGGCATTGAGAGAAGAAGTTTTAATATATATATGTGTGGAGAGTTGAAGGAAAGAAAGTGTGTAGCCTTTCTTAAAGGTTAGGAGAAAGGAAACCCGGTTAAACAGGAAAAGGTGGGATTTTCGGTTTTTCTGTTTAACATTTGGTGACCACGGAGGGATTTCGCCATTGCAGTGTTAGCATTCATTGAGAAAAGAGGCTAAAAAGATTGAATTTTCATTTTGAAAAAAGGCTCAGAAGGTGTAGAGCCGGATATGTAAAGGAGAAGGAATGAATGGAACCTTGGAGGAACCATCGTCTTGATCCAGCCTTAGCTGATCAGAGGAACCAAAGGCAGGCCAATAGAGTGGCTGCCCAACAGCAACCTGAAACTGACGAAAATAGACGTCAAAATATCCTTGGCAAGATAGTAGAGGATATTGCAGAAACAATACAAAATCACTCTATGTGGAGTCAGCAAAAAGTTCACAAGTTTTTATTACCCCCTTGCATTACGCGAAGCCAAATACTTCAGAACCATCGTTCACTGAGCGAGAACTCAGTTGTCAGAGGCACCACCTGTGACAAGAAGTCATTTGGAGACCTTTTGCACGTCTGCAAAGTCTATCACCCGACACAGACAACAAGTTAGTTAATTTCTTTTAGTTAACTAGAATTTATATTAAAGGCCTCTAGTTAATGTTGTCTGTCGGCCCCTAGGTTAAGAAGAAATAACTTTATTTCTTAATCAATTTAAGACCTCACCTCAAACTCATTCACTAACTCCATCGCGTTCTGCAGATTCTCCAATGATTCCCATGTTGACTCGCATGTTGGGTACCCTTTCCACTTAACAAGATATTCACGTTTACGTTTCGCCGTCCATGAATGTTTCACCCCTTTAATATCACCTCAACTTCAAATTCTTTCTCCTCACCAACTACTTTGGAGGTGGACGTAAATTATGATATCTATGTGGATGTTTCTCATCCTTGTGGAATGGCTCGAGCAAGTTGACATGAAACACATTGTGTATTGTTCCCAACTCTGGAGGAAGATCTAACCCATAAGCCACTTTCCCTACTCGCTTCACCACCTTGTATGGGCCTATGTAGTGCGATAAAAACTTCTTCGAAAGAGTCGTTGGAACCTTCAGGTTTCTGGTACTCAACAATACCATATCCCAACCTGATACTCTACATCCCGTTGATGCTTATCGTACTGCTGACGATACCTTTCATGTGCTGCAACCATTGCTTAACGAGCAGCTTCCCATGTTTGATACAACTGTCCTGTGAACTCTGCTACAGAGGAACTTGATTGATCATCTTTCGGTAACACCATACTCTGAGGAATACCACCCTTATTCCAGTCAACACTTTCATTGGGCTACATCCGATCGCAGTGTGTGTCGAGTTATTGTAACATATCTCAGCCATATCCAAGTGTTCCCAATCAAGTTGATCACCTTGAACATAGCATCTGAGATAGTCCTCGACTTGTCGGTTCACCCTCTTCGTTTGACCATTAGTTTGCAGATGGTAGGCTGTACTGAACTTGAGCATCGTACCAAACTGCTTAAAATGTCCCCAAAACTTGCCCGTAAATCGAGGATCTAATCTGAGATCATCGTTTCCGGTAGCGCGCACTCTTATGACTTCGTGGAAGAACAACTTCGCTGCTTGAATTGCATTCACTGTCTTACAGTTGAATGAAATGAGCAACCTTTGAAAACCGATCGACTACCACCATGAACGCGTTAAAAACCACAAGATTTTGGCAATCCCATATAAGTCCAAGTAACACTTTGAAATGGCCGCTCTGGAATCGGTATACATTGCAACTTCCCAGCTCGTTTTTGTGATCGGCTCTTTCACTTGTTGACATGTGGGGCATGTCTTGACATACTTGGCAACATCATCTATCATACCCGGCCAATAGAATCCCTGTTTCAACAAAGCCAACGTCTTATGCCTTCCACCATGTCCTGCCAAAGGAACGTCGTGATGCTCTCTTAACAGCCTCTCCCTCCATGTCCCTTCTGGAACATAGAGTCTCTTTTCTTTATAATAAAGAACTCCATCTCGTACCGCAAAATGCGCCTGTTTGAGTGCATCCATTCGACTTTCTATTCCTGCTGGAATATTACCATCTCTTCGTAACTGATGAACTTGTTTCCTCTTTGCCACCAGGCTCAAAGCCTCCTTAGCAAACTTGTCCTGAGGATACGCCGTCACAAATTCATCCACCAAAGTTGACACGGGTGCTGACATAATCGAAGATGACCCTTTCTACTGAGTGCATCAGCTACCACATTGTCCTTTCCCGCTTATGTTTGATTTCAGGCTGAAATCGTGCCAACTTCTGCTGCCATCTAGCATACTTTCGGTGATAGCTTCGGCTGCGTTTCAAAATACCTTAGAGTTACACTATCTGTCCAAACCACAGTGCCATGACTTGGAAGATAATGACGCCAATACTCCAAGGAAGCAACAATAGCATACATCTCCTTTTCGTGAGTAGGCCATCGAGTTTGCGGCATCTAACTTCTTCGAGAAAAAGGACACTGGATGTCCTTTCTTTGCAATACACCACCAATTGCAAAGTCGGAAGCGTCACATTCTACTTCAAAGGGATCTTCAAAGATGGGCAACTGCAAAACTGGCTCAGAAGAGATAGCCTCTTTGAGTTTGACGAACGCACGTTGGCACTCTGGAGTCCAATGCCATGGAATGTTCTTCGTAAGATCTGTCAATGGGGCCGCTATTTCCGAGTAACCCTTTATGAATCTTCGGTAATACCCTGTCCAAGAAATGATCTAACTTCATGCACGTCTTTTAAAGTCATCCACTCGGTAATAGCTTGAATTTTCTTTGGGTCCATGGCAACCTCCCCACCTGAGATCAAGTGTCCCAAGAAATCTATCTTGGTTTGACCAAATGCGCACTTGCTTTCTTTAGCATACAACTGGTTCTCTCTCAACCTCTGAAACACTTTTTCTAAGTGTTCCACATGTTCCTCAATTGTCGAACTGAAAATCAGAATGTCATCAATATACACCACTACGAACTCGTCTAGATAGTCTCTAAACACATCATCCATCATTGTGCAAAAAGTTGCTGGAGCATTGCACAACCCGAATGGCAAGACTAGAAACTCAAATGATCCATAACGCGTTCGAAAAGCGGTCTTCTCAATGTCATTCTCTGCTACCCGAATCTGATGGTACCCGATCTCAAGTCTATTCTTGAAAAATACTTTGCTTTCGATAGCCTATCAAATAAGTCGTCCACTCGTGGAAGAGGATACTTATTTTTGATAGTTATCGCGTTCAGTGCTCGATAGTCCACACACATTCGCATCGTACCATCCTTTTTCATTACAAACAAGATAGGTGCACCATACGGCGATCGACTAGGTCGAATGTGTCCTCGACCATCAATTCTGTCAGCTGTCTCTTCAATTCTACTAACTCTTGAGGATTCAACCGATATGGGGCTCTTGCCGGTGGAGACGAACCTGGCAAAATCTCTATCCTGTGGTCCACAGCTCGATGGAGGTAACTCGGGCGGCAAGTCTTCTGGCAACACATCCTTAAACATGTTCAAGACTTCCAAAATAGGTTCAGGAACAGATTCTTGACCATCTCCTATTTTGACTTCACCAGTATCCAAAACCATTGCAAGAAACACACGTTCCCGATGTCTAACTGCCTTACGCAACTGAGTTAAGGTAAGGAACATAGGATTCCAATCCTTATCAGTTAGCGTTTCCATTGAGCGTGTTTTTTAATGTCCTCTTTATCCTGCAAGCGTGATTCGATTATCTCCGGAACCCCTCATTTCGATTACATGTTTATGGAACCATTCCATACCCAAAAAAAGTCAAACCCATATTCAAGATAAGTCTAGCTTAGCCTTCCAATCTTTGATTTGGACACTGCCCTTGCTATATTATTAGTATTTTGAGAACCTTTGCCAAAATTGATCTTTATTTCACACATCTTTATTACATCCAAATTCAATCGACGAGCTAGACTAGTCGATATGAAGTTGTATGTTGCTCCAGTATCGATCATCATTCGGACTCGGTCCCCTCGTATCCTTCCTGTCAAATATAGCAAAGGGTCAGTTTTGTCTTGAATAGCGAATAAGGCAGGTTGTGTCTGGCACAACATTACCTCTTCTGACTCATCTTCCGGATCTTCAAGCGTTTCTGGTTCAGCAACTTCCTCTTCTACCATCGCCTTGAAATGTCCTGATTGTTGTGAGGGTGCCGACACTCTTTAGCAAAAACCAGGCTTGTTACAATTATAACATTTCACAACCCCCTGCGGAACGGGGAGCAGACTTTGGAGCCGATCCTTTGGCCCTGAGGAGGTGGTAACGCCAATGGTTTCCGAAATCCGTGGGTCTTGATGTGTCCGAAAACTTGAACTGCCGACAAAGGGACTTGCACTTCGAATTGATGGCGATTGATCTGGTCGCCTATCAAAAACCCAGACTTTGGAGGAAACCTCTTGATTTAGGTTTTGCTTCCTCCCCTTTGTACAAGTCTTCTAACGACATGCCATAAGCAACCTTTTGAGCTGCCTCTTGACATTCCGATAGCTTGTTGGCTTGTACCTTAAGATTTCTCTTCGCGTCTTCTCATTCAAGCTAGCCATGAAGCAACTTCGAGCTTCATCATCGCTCATATTTGGCACCAATCGCCATACACTTTTAATCGATAAACGTGGTCCATTGGACTTCCCCGAACTCCCTGTTGACAAAGTGCAGGTCAGCACGCAATCGCAAACCGAGATCATCCGGCATATATGCTTTTTGATCTCCTTTTTTATATGTTTCCAGCTGTTTCGGTATCCACGTTCACCTTCAACAATTCGTCACCAAGTCTTAGATTCTTCTCTTAAGAAATTGCTTAGCACATGCAACCTTTTTATCTTTCTCATGGAAGCAACCTTGCCCCAAAAGGTCTTGACGAAGTGCTGGCCACAACATACCTAACTTGATGCGTTCTGACATGTTAGGTTTTGCACGCAGCAAAAGGCTCCAAAAGTGAACACCAAATTGCATCACTGACTCAAATGGCTCCTGACGAATATGATGCAACTGCTAAAAAGCATCGTCATAGTCGTCCGCATGCCCAAATGCACGTTTGAAGATCTCTAGAAGAATACTCTAATCTCCACGAGTTGCAACGTTCAGACCATTGTACCACTACAACACCGTCCCTTGAAGACAAGTAGGAAACTCATGCAAACACTGAGCACCGTCCCATGAATGATATGTGGCAACCACAATGAAATGGTCAAACCAATGGTACACATCATCTCCAGGATTTTCGCAAAAGAAATTTGGCCGGACAGGGGGTTTGCAACATGAGCAGGAGGAGTACCCTGGGCTGTAAATACTGCCGTCAGCTGAGAGTGATTGTTCAGTTGCATCCGCATGGCATCCAACAACTGCATGAGTAGTTGCTCCACATATAAAGGATTTGCCTGTTGTGGATCCATAGACGAAGAAAGAACAAAATCTACAAGAAATGAATAGATTTAAACAATGTAAAAGTTAAATATAAGAAAAACAAAAAAAATTGACAAAAAAACACAAATCCGAGCACTCCGTAGGGACAATTAAAGGTGCCCCTTACTTCCACCAATGTGAGAGTTCGGAATATAGAAATATGTATATCCATTAATTGAGAAACCTTAACTTATATACAAGAGTGAGTGGTCAAAATCCACTACGCTAATAATAGTACGTGCACATGTAGCCGTACACATAGATCTTACATTGCCTTTTTTTGGGAACAAATTTTATATTGAAAAAAAAAAAAAATGTTCATGTGGTTTTTCAAATTCTGCGGTAGACCTCAAAATTTTAAGAAACCACATGAACATTTTTATATTAAATATAAATGTCATATCACAATGTAGCCATGTTAAATTAATGCGGATTATATTTTATAATCATGTTCATATCGTGTATGATTATATTTAGACCTTTATTCACCCTTAGCACCCTTAAATATCGGCCTCTGACTTAGGGCTTCGGCTATGGCGGTGACAGAGAACGGGTGTGTTTGTGTGTGTGCGCGAGAGAGAGAGAGAGAGAGTTCTTATAGATTCTCTCTGCAGGATGAGCGAGGAGGTGATTAAGAATTTACTGAGGTACTGTTCCCGCGAGAATCCGGTTGATGTCTCAAAATTGATAATTGGAAAGGAGGTTTTCCATGACCATAATGGCGATAATTTCCTGATTTCCGACCCCAGGAAAGTTTACAAACGCATACACATACATATAGGATACTGATGAGTTTTGTACACAGAGATGGGGATTGGGGCGGGCCATTTCAGCATATAGAGTGGAGATATTACCCACCCAAAGATGGATTGTTCTTGCTGAAGCGTGAAATGAAGAGAAAGAAGGATGGCGAGATTGTGTACGCGGTCAATATAGGGAGGGAGGATGGCAAATATCTGACCACTCTGTTTACTAGTGAGATTAAAGAGCTTCAGAAAGCCGACTACAGGCGTCAATATCTCCGTGTATACGACCCCCTGGATGAGTGTAGGTACGTATGCACACACAACACGCATCCCACAAACATGTGTATATTGTATGAAGTTCTTTTATATGTACGCAGGTCACAAGTTTGATATGGACTTGCAGTTCGTGAAAAAGGGAAATAAACTAATGAAATGAATCACATGCAATGTTAATGTTCTATGATAGCCAGTCAGCAAATCAAATAACATATATGTTCACACCATTAAGATGCCAATGCATCATGATCCATGTTCATTTTTAATAACAAGGCAAGCCAAAAAACCTGGACTTACGATTTGGGGTTCATCGTTTCGAACATGTACAATTAACCATCGTAATAACATGAATACATGCGCCAAGTCGAGGTGGAAATTAAGTAAATAAAACACATGAAAATATATGAAGACGTATATTAACTTGTAAATATAATATTTTAATTTATAATTACTAATTACTTTTGTATATTTATAAATATATATGTATATACAAGAGTTCTTTTACAAATAATGCTTTTACTTTTCAATTAGTATATTATATTTAAGAAGTGTTAAATTTAAAAAAAAAAAATTATTTCACATTTCTTTTCTATTGATATTCTCCATAAAATTATCAAGTTTCCCTTATTAGTTAATAAGTAATATGGACATTATTGACTTACTGCTCTTGTTAACCACATTTGTTAGACCAATTAGCCCTTAGATGATATAAAATCCAAACTTTATGACTTGCCTAAACTTTATGACTTAGTATTGAAATGCATATGTGTGTGTTAAACGCTTTCAAGTCTTCTTATACTCAATAAAAATCATAAACATAACATGTCATTTACATTATATTAGCACAAATAGAAATGTAGTATTAACCCTTTTATTGTTCTCACTGATGCACATTTGAATAAAATTGATATTGAATTTTGATTTAAGTTAGAACTTCATAAATAATATCATGTTCTTAAATCATGTGTTGCTCCAAATTTATACACCTTAAAGAAAAATTTAATTTTCAAAAATGTATAAACTTAAAATATCACATGATGTAGTTTGCAACGCTAAGTTTCTAAACTAAAACAAATTAGCTTGTCATGTCTTGTGGGAAGTATAAGGTAAATTAACTTGAGCATGTAGCATGAAAGTTGCCTTCTAAGGGCTAATAGCATGAGACCACTTAATCCTAAAGGTAGATATACCTTAGACTTAGGGTTAATACTTAGTGATAACACAAGTGTGTGCCTGAGGTGAACATAAGTGTTATACTAAGCAAACTTTTAAGACTAAGATTGAACAATCCTAAGCACGTGACCACATGAGTGCCTCATTAAAGAGGGCTCCTACTAACGAGCTTAGGTTGTTCAACCCCTAGACATATTTACACACCCCAAGCTAAATGTGCTAATTAGCACACCCCATTATAAAACCTAACCTCCCTTGAGCAAATGCCCAAAGTTTAGCACCTTGATGCGAGTACAAGTATGTATGCTTGTTAGTATTTCCAACCCCTCGATGTTAAATGCTTGACACAAAGCCAAAGGTCATGCCTTAGGCATTGCCCCTTGTGTTATTTAACCTAGTGTCACATGTTCATATGACACAATTTCCCAAGATGTAGGCTATCGCTATAGCCCCTCAGAAACAAAAGTTACACTTGAGCCAGAAATGCAGCTTGTAAGTGTAAACCTTAAAATCCCTTCTTTATGAACCCTTAGGAACTTTGTGAAAAGAACATGTCATAGTTGGACAAGGGCATGAATAATGTTTATATTGTGAATTAGCATGCATACCCTATTTAGCTATAAGTGTTACTCTTAGCTTGGCATGGAGGAGGAGTGGTTGTTGGGGACTTCGCAGGCCAAATGTGGTTCTTCTCAGGAAGCTTCAGTGGTCACCAGGACGCTGTGGAGAGCGTCCAACTCCGGGGTCCGAACCGGCAAGCCGGCCTTACCTTGGAAGTGATGGAAGGTGTTGGATGGCCTCTACCCAGACGCTGTGAGGGTCCGTGTACAGGGTAGGGGAGTTCTACTATGGTGGTTTGGCAAAGAGCGTTGCTCAGCCTAGAAGTGGGACAAGCGGGGAATCCCCGCTTGTAAGGTGAATAGAAGGAATATGGATATATTATATTGCCTATCTGAGTATAAACTATCTCCGACAAAGGAGCAAGATACAAGACGCAGACTTGACTCCCAAAAGACCCCGACCCACTACCAGCCTTCCTGCTTATATAGTGGTTACCTAGCGCTAGACCCTAGGTATAGGTGGCGCCTTCCTACTGGTCTACCGCCTTGTGACAAAGTCCTGTCTGTCACATTTATGTGCCTCTCTCATGCGTGCTATCCTACGTACCCTAGGTAGTTGGTCCGGACGATCAGATCTGCACCTGGTTACGCCGCCGCCTGACATCTATCGCCATCAGTTCGTACCTGCGGTACCTTTTCTATTTGGCGCTTCGTCTCGTCACTCGTTCGTGCCGACTAGCCGTTTGACGGTGTCTGACCACCGTCAACTAGATGCCCGGACTTATTTGTTGGCACGTCCTCGGGCCATGTGCTCCAGACATCCACCCCTTGGAGCTCCCGGTACATGGCGATTTCGTTTCCGTTGCGGCTAGCGTGGTCTTTAGTGTGGTGATGGTCGCCTCTCGTAGCGTGATCACCCTTCGGAGCTTTGCCTCGAACCCTGCCTGTTGCTCCCAAACCTGCTTGAGCTGACCCTCCATGTCTTGAGTCTGTTCTCGCAAGTATTGCAGCTCTTGTTCCCTTGCCGCGAGGAGTTGAGCTTGTTGACAAGCGTGCTCCCTCAGTTCTATGGTGGTGATTCGCGGTGTGTTCAGTTCCTAGTTGAGCCGTGCTCCTGTCTTGTGCTTGATGGCCTTGTATCGCTCACCTCTGGCTTCCTGAGTAGGACTCCCGATTGGCTGGCCGTAGGTGTGGTAATGGCCTTTGTGAGTTGAGCCCTCGTTCGCAACTCCCCTCTGACCGCTGTCAGTTCTGCTTGTGCTTCTGCGAGCTCCCACACCTTCACTCTAACTGGGATTTTTGTTCATGTATCTATTGTTCCTTTTCTACTATGACCTGGCTGCGAGTGTGCTGGTCGTCATCGAGTAACTCTAGGAGGGTTTTGCACTCACTGTATAGCCTCCAAAATTTCGCTTCCTCTCGCTCCAACGTTCCCAAGCATCCTTCGTTCTTTTTAGTGTTAAACATACATAGTCGGCCCCCTTGACTCAGTAGTTCCTTAGCCTTTTGGGTAACCTCCCGGGCTTCCTGTCGTCGTTCTGTGAGTTCCCTCACTATGTCATCGTGTTCTTTTGCCACCGCTAGGAGGTTAAGGTTGTCATTTACTGCCATGGCTTCTTTTAGCTAGTCGAAGGCCTCCACGAGCTCGGTATAGGCCGTGGAGGTCCATTGTCCATTGGCCTGGAAATGTTGGTAGTTACTCTTGCACTCGTCCTCGGACTTGTCTTCCTAGTTGTTTCTGCCGGGGATTTCGGTGGTAGTGGGGATCCTACAGCCAGGGGAATCGTGTGTATGGGTTCCGACATCCCATACCCTGGTGATTCCTAGTCCGAGAAGGGGCTACCTTCTGCCTGTTCCTCTATTGATGCATGTTCCTCTATTGACGCCTGTTCCTCTATTAACGCCTGTTCCTTTGTTGACCCCGGGGTTTTGGTTGTTCCCTACGGCCGTGCTGTCCTTCCCTTCTTTGTTCTTTGTCCCTCATTTGGAGTGGTGGTGGTGCTCTAACTGTTGTCCAGCCGAACGAGCCTGTGGTCATAATAGCAATATGGTTGGCCGTGGAGAGCCTTTGCTTAGTACCGGTCTTAACTCGTGAATTCCACTAGTTAGTGCCGAAACTAGGTACTACTTAAGGCAGTCAGCCCAATTTACCGCGACTCCTTCCAGGCCCTGCAAAGACTGTTCGCCAACCGCCTGGTGATCCGATTCCCTATTTTTCCAGTAAGCATGAAGGCCACTAGTGTTATGAACTTGGCTGCTTCCTCCTTTGCTTGTATGCCTCGTAGTCCATGTGTTCATGTGGTGGCGGGCTGTTGAACCTCCGTGTCCGAGCATTCCCCTAGGGCGAGGCCGTTCCCTTGTAGTCAGAAGACTATCGCTAGTTCGTCGAACATAATGCGGAAGACTGCGCTCCCATCCGTGTAGAACTGTATTCCCCTACGCCTGATTTGACTAGCTACTAGTTCTGCTGACTGGAGAAATTGTCTGGCCTTCTCAGCGAATCCTAGGTCCTCCACTTCTCCCACGAAGGTCGAAGAATTCGTCCAACCGCAGCTGTCTCCTGACTCGCCGGACGTCGGGTCGCCCGATTAATTCCTTGAACCTAAAGTGCCTGGCGACACTAGTTCCGCTGATCATTCCTAGCCCTCGATGAACACGTGAATTGCTTTGATTACCACCGGCCGATTCCTCTTCGTCCACCCCGTGGTCATGGTAGTGGAAGTGTGGCACTGTACACCTCCTTCCCGAGTATAGGTGTCGTGGCAGTCCTTGTGACATCCTCTGAGGTGACTGGCGCGTCTATCCTGTGCCTAGATACGCAATGATGGTGCCGCTGACCATCATTGTCTTTGTAGTGTGTGCCTCACGCATGCGGTCCAACCTCATGAACCATGTGATCTTGAGCTGGCCACATGTGCGTTTGGAGATCCTGCTTCTCACCGCTCCGTCTTCCCTATTGTGTTACCTCGTGGTTCGATTGCCTTGCCCCAAGATTCCTCGGCCTGTGCTCCATCTGGGTGGCCAGAGTGGCTACTATCGGCTGCTCGTCGTGGTACTTGTCCGTTATTGTCGACTATGGTGGTTTTGATGGTACCTGGTGGGGCCCCTCCTGGCTATAATTGTAGAGCCTTACGTGTTAATCCCTTCCTGCCGCTTCTTCCCCATATTGGCCCCGCGCGTCCCCCATCTGGGATTTCGCGTCCTACTTCTACCAGGGAGGGTCTATGCCAAGCTTCTTCCCCCCCCACTTCCAAGGCTGATCTCCGATCGTCGTGGTCGTGGGTACTTGTCGTTGAGGCCAGGACCGATATAGGGTTGTCGATCCATATTGATACCGGGCTTGGGGTGACTCTACTTGATTGGTGTGATCGTCCGACTAGGGTGTGTCCAAATGGGCCCTTCGGAATCGTCCTGGTGGTCAGTGAACTAGTGTTTTGGTGCTGGATGTTTTGGGCTTTGGTTGCTCTCCCTGCATCCTTGGTTCGTTCACGCTGAGCTACCTCTGATGATAGGCCTCTACCTGGTGTGACCCATCCCGAGCATCGGCCTGCAGGGGTCGCTGTTGTGCCCTTGTTTCATCCTCCGCACTTGCTTGGCTCCTGGTATTCCAACGCCTGAATTTCTGTGCAGGGGCCTGGGTTTGGCCTGTAGGTACAGACCTTATCGCCCATCTGGTTTGGAATTGTATCTGTTGGTGCTTCTAGTCGTGCTGCACCTTTGCACCCCTGAGCCAGAGTCGACCGAGGAGTAGGTCGAATCCCCCTCTGGTGTGCATGTCTAGTACCACAACGTTGATCCAAAATTTGACTGTTTGGATCTTGACTTCTACTGCCCTCAAGATGCCTTAGTGCCACCTTGGTTGATTTACCATGCGTACCTAAAGGGAGTAGGCTCCGAGTTGGCATACGCAACTCTCTGTGGAGCTCTGCTAACATGACGTTGACTGCACCCCCCATCTATAATCACCTCACTGATTGTGTGACCCACCATGCGAAACCGGAATGGTTGGTACATCATTTACGTAGTCCACTATGGTTGCAGTGCCTCTTGGTGGGGCCTTGCTGCTGGTCGTGCCCGATTCCCCATCATGTGGTTGGAATCAGCAGCGTTTCTTGTTCTGACAATGTTTAGGCCTCTCTCCTTCTGAAGGCATGGTTTTGCCGTCTCCTTACCTTCCTTAGCAATTCTTGGCCTTGGCTGGGCTCCATGGGTCCCGAGACGGTCAGTCCTTCAGTTTGCTTCCTTACCCACTGCTTTAATACTGGGGTTTTAATTGCATGTTTCCTCTTTTTGCACCTTCGCATTCCCCTGGTTCTCCACCCTTGTGGTTCCCTTGTTTCGTTCGCTAAGGGAGCTGCGGTACTATGTTTGTCCCATTGACTTGTTTTGATAGTACGATCGTTACTTGGTTTACTTGCGGTGTGGGGGTTGGCGTTGGGTTAGCGGGGATCTGCCCGTTACTCGCCCTGGCGATGCCGCTGCTTGCGCCTCTAGCATTGGTTTGATTAATGATACCATGAACATCGGTAGAGCGGGTGTGGGCCTTTACAAAGTGCGCACAACACCTCCTTGCGTTCTGACCATCTCTCTCTATTGCCATACCTAGGTCGATACGGTTGCCGCTCACAAAAATGGGACCTATGATTCCGGTTTCCCGAACGGGACCTCATACGGGTTGATTATCCCCTCCATCCTGCGGCCATAACTCCTTCGGCTATTTGCACCCCCTTCGGTCCCCCGCTCTATCGTCAGTGCGGCCGCCTGTGGTAGCCTATTGCTCAGGAGTTCGGCTAGCCGGTAGCAATCGTCGTGTTGTGAGACCCGCGGATATTACATACCGGCAGTACTTGTCCCCGCGTACGGTGTATCCCATTTGAGCTAGTGTTGTGGATAAGTCTTCCTTTTGTGTGGCCCCTCATTGGGTTTCTTCCTGTTGCAGCTGCCTGTGCCCCTTGGCTCCCGACCGTTTCTCCCTTCTGGCCGGCTTTGGAGCATTAAAAGAGTTTTCCTCATCCGAGGTGGTGTCGTTTGCCCCTTTGCATCTGATTTGTCCTTGCATCTTCATTTCTTGGCATCTTTCAACTTCCCGCTTCTCAGCCTTCTTGGCGTACCAAAGTAGTTTATTGAACGTTCGGCCGTCATCTAAGCCGATCCACTTGCGTATCTCCGGCCGCAGTTCCTTTCGGTACCACATTTTCTTGGTCAGGTCAACTGGGGCGTCTCTTAGCTGGGCGATGTACCCCAGCATGCGGACCGTGTATTCGTCATAAACTCTCCCACATTCTATTTCAAGCTCGTTAGCTTGTGGATCACCTCCTTTTCACTCTTTTCCTCCCGAAGGTATTCAGAAACGCCCTTCGTGCGGTTTCCCAGCGAGCTCATTCGTTTGCCTCGTGGAATTGCATCCACCAGGCGTGTGCCTTCTTGTCCAGAGTGCATGCGAAGGCACTCAACTTCTTGTGATTGTCGATTACACTCTGAAGTTCGCACACCTGTTCAACTGTGTACGTGTTGGTTTGCGTCTTCCCACTTTGCTCCATGGAACGCGGGTAAGGGCACTGTTACGGTGCTCTTTTGCATCCGATTGAGCGCGCAGGCTAGTAAGGTAACCGGGTCAGTTTCCATGGCGTCCCGTTGCGCCTGAGAAGTGATCCGATTTGGACCCTCCGCTTCGAACGTGGTGTAGTCCACGTCCTGGTATTTTGCGAGTACCTTTCTCCTTCCTCGTGGCCCTACCCTCCTGTTAAGGTGGGTGAAGAGGACAGGCTCCTCTCGACTGTCCCTCGGGGCCCCCTCTACAGAACCAACTTGACGGCTGGTGGTGGGTCTTACCTCGGCTGGACGGTATTCCCTCATCTAGTGAGTGGTTTTTGTAGGATTGTGTGCGGAATCCCCCGTGACGTCTAGACGGTTGTGATTGATGGGGCAAATCCTCCTCGCCCTGAGACGATATCCCTCGTCTGGTGATGGTTGCGGCTCTGCCATGTGCCTTGGCGATTTCCCTCGCGAGGCCGGTGCGATACTGGTCGCTCGGGCAAATCTCTCCTGCCCTTGGATGAAATCCTCTCGTCCCTTGTCCAGAGTGGCCATTGTGCGGCCCCTCTTTCTGGAACCTCCTCCCAGTTCGTCAGCTCGTCGACGTCCAGTCGCCTTTGCGCAGGTGGTCGTCCCACGTGTACCCCGGCCTTCCAAAGCCTTGGGTTCTCATCCTGGTAACCACCCTAGCCTGCTGCATCGTCCGATCTGTTGAACTCATGGTGCAAAGGTTGCCTTATTGGCAATCGATGCCCCTCCCTATGGGGGCCTTCCGGATGAGGCTCTTCCTCCCCTCTTTCCGGGCAGCCACGGCCCCCCACGTCATCTTGGTAGGTGACGGCGGCCCTGGGTTTCCTACCTTACGTCCGTTGTGGTGCTGGCCACACTAGACTTCCGGCTCACGTCCCTCATTGCTATCCGGTGTTGCTTTCGCCCCTCGGAAATTCCTACCTCCGTCACATGCCTTCTTGGGGTTGTCCTGTGCAGGGTTTTCTCTCGGGGTATGGTCGTCTCAACCTTGCGTGGGTGGACTGTTGTGTTCCCTAGATGTGGAGTCGCCAGAGCGTTGTTGCCAACGCCCACCTCCAGACATGGGGAGGGTCCCCCCCCCAGGGGGTTCGCATGGAGCCTCTCGATGGCTATGTGCCTGGAGGGAGTTCCTCTGATGTAGTCCACCCTTCTGGTCGCTAGACGAATTGGGTGAACCGAGCATGGATCAAGACCCATGTGATAGTGGTGATATCAATGAAGCACATCGTTTGTGTATGGATCTTCCATACATCGATCCTCATATTGCAGTTGTGACAATATCTCGTTGGATTCATCCAAGTCTTTGGGAATCTTGTGGAGTGTGGAGTTTGGTGAAGCAAAGTATTGCACGCGTTGTGAGAGGTTTAGTTGTGCTTGTTAATGTGGCAAGACAATTTTGATGAAGCATACAAGCCAAAGAAGCAAGTTGCGAGTGTAGGGGTTGTGTTAACTGATCTAGTAAGGAAGCAAATCAAAATTTCTGAGCCAACTTCTAGTGCTAATTCTTGCAATCAAGCAGTATTTTGTATTAAATTGAGGATTGAAGGAGGCAAGGAAACAAGGAGCAAATAACGTGGTTGCGGTTGGTGACTCTAAGTTGGTGGTGAACTAAGTGCAAGGTCAATGGAAGGTGAGAAAGCCTGAGTTGTTGGTGCTTTCAAAGCATGTTCAAGATCTCAAAAGGGGGTTCGACACTTTTGAGATAAAGCACATTCCTCAAAAGAGAATCTAGAGGCTGACGAGCTTTCATAGAGGGGGCATTACTTCGTCAAAGTGATGTCTTTGTAATTAGGTGAAACCTTTGCAATTTTTACACTTGTAAAGATGGTGTTTATTCCAGTATATCATGGTTTGCAAAATGAGGAGCAGATCAATATTTACGTTCATTTAAGTGAGCATGCATTTCGAATGGAGATAGAAGTTCTACCACTTAGGCAGAACTTCTACCATCCTTTTTGGAGGATGGAGCATTGAACTGGTTTGAGCGTCAAACTAGTGATGTTAAGGCTAGTTGGGAAAGGTTGAGTGAGGGAGTATGGAAAGCCAGAGACATTGGATGAGGTCATGAAGTAATTGGATCAATTGAGGCAAAGTGAAGAAGAGAGTGTGAAGACATTCAGTGAGCATGTGTTGGAGCTCCAATGTAAGCTACAAAGCGGTTTGGGAGTGGAGGCCTCTGAAGGATTGAAAGATGCATCTAAGAAGTCTAAGCCAGCTATTAGAATAGGCATTGGTGTTCAACAAGTTTCTTACTGGATTGAAGCCGGTATTTTGTTAAAAGGTAAAGAACAAAGAGCTTAGTAACTTGTAAGAAGCTGTGAAGATTACTATGAAAAAGGAGGCATTTCTCATGGATCTTAATGAAGCCTCAATCTCAATGGTAGCACCACAACCAAGGTTGGCACCAATTCTACAAACACCTCAATTGTAATTCCTGCAACCGTTCCAGTCAAATCATCTGAATTGGAGAGTAGTATCTCCAAGTTGACCTCGGATCTCAACGAGCTCAAGTTGCATTTACTTCAAGCAAAGCTGATAGGATCAAAACCTCCTAGAGATTGAGCTAATGTCACTTGTTACATTTATAAACAACAAGGTCACTATGCCACTGAATGCCAACAATCAAGACCACAAATGACAGAGGGACCAACCTAGTGTTCACTTGGTAGAGTTAACAACCGAGCAAGGTGACTTAGATCTCTTAGGTCTTAAGAGAGCCAAGGGGAGCAACAAGTGAGCAACCTGACAGTGGAGATACGTGAGAGTAAGAAGAAAAGGAAGGAAGGTACCAAGCCACGACGTAAGGTTGGTATATAGATATGGGGATTGGCAAGGGGCAAAGGAATATCAATTGTCGAGGATTAGGAGATACTCGTGCCAACATTACAGTTGCAATTATTGTCAAAATGCCCAAGCTTGAGGAGGAGTTTCGACAAGGGTTAGCACTCGTGCAAAGAAGGTACGTCCTAGTGGTGAGGATGAGGTGATGCGAATGTACAAGTGATAACAAGAAATCCAATACGAAATGCCGTGGCACCAATTGTGGATGTGTAGTAGATGGAATATGTGTGCAACGTGTTTTAGTAGATGGTGGTGCAGAGATCAATGTCATGAGTAGCTGGTTGATGGAGAAACTTGGTCTCAAGTGCAACCAACCATCGAATTGGAGGATTAGGGTGGCATGATCGACGTGTCAAGCCATGGAATGATTATTGACTTGCCGATCACAGTGCACGGGATAACTACCTCTATAGATGTGCATGTCATGCAACTACGACGGGATGCACAGTTATCCTATGATCTTGGGTCGACCTTGGCTTTATAAGGTTGATGCTAAGAATTATTGGAAAAAGGGGGAGATGACTATTGGTCATAAGTCAAGACGAGTGACAATAGCCATCAAAGAACACAACAAAGGTTGTAGATGAGGAGTCATCTTCCAGTGAGGAATATGATTCTAGCAGTAATAGTGAGGTGACAACCTCAGATTCTGAGAGTGAGCAAGAGGAGAAGGAATTGTATGCCCTCAAGGCAATTCCTAAGGTTGCTACGCGTGGGAGGCCCCTCACGATAGACATGAGGTCTATGATCAACAACTCACCCAGGAGCAGGAGGCTCAAGGAGGGGTAGTAGGGGTTGTTGAAAAGGGGCAGGAAGCAAGTAGTGGCAACAAGTTTGAGGCAAAGGAAGTGGAGCGACGAGCTCTTTTGGAGAGATGCTTAGTTCAAGTTTGACTCCTGAGGAGAAGGAGCAATACATGAGCATGCTATTGAAGTTCCCCAAGTTGTTTGCACATCATATGAGGAGCTTCGTCAAGTAGATATTGTGCAACATGAGGATTCCACTTAAACCAGGTACGAGGGAGTTGTACAAAAGGCTTATAGGATGGGTTACTTTGAAACAAAGCATAGTTTATGAAGAGCTCATAAAGTTAAAGCATTCAAATTTCATTTTTAAGGTGGAGACGTCAAATTGGGTTTCTCCCGTGGTGGTAGCCCCAAAGAAAAATGGTAAATGGTGAGTTTGTGTCAACTTCAAACAATTAAATGATGGCACACATCGAGATCATCACCCTATTCCTTTCATGGATGAGATACTAGATAAAGTGATAGGGCATGAGATGTACATGTTTGTGATGGGTACTTTGGGTATTTCCAAATCAAGATTCGTGAGAAGGACCAGTTGAAGACCACCTTTACCACACCATGGTGAACCTTTGCTTATAGGGTGATGCCGTTCGGACTCACAAATGCTCCAGCAATGTTTCAACAATTGATAAACAAGGTGTTTGAACCATATATTGGTTCATTCATTAGGGTTTACCTCGATGACTTTTGCATCTATAACGATAGGATGAGCCATTTGGAGAAGGTATGACTAGCATTCCAAAGGATGGATGATGCAAAAGGATGCTTGAACCGGAAAATGTCAGATTGGTATACTAAGGGCACCTTAGTGGACATGTGATCTCAAAGGATGGCATTGAGCCAAGTCAAGACAAGGTGGACAAGCTACTCATGTTGCCACTCCGACTTGTGTCAAGGAGGTATAAAGTTTGTAGGATTGGTAGGGTATATCAGATTTGTGAGGGATTGCAAAGATGGCATATCCATGAACCAGCTACTTCGCAAGGGAGTTGCATTTCAATTAACCTCTTCATGCTTGAGAGGCTTAAGATCGCACTAAGTTCACATCTGATTTTGGTGGCACCTAAATGGGAGGAGTTGTTTTATATCAATCTTAATGTTGGAGAAGTTTGATCACTGTGATCTTGATGCGAAAGGGGACAAGTGGATACTTGTTTCCTATTTATTATGCAGGAAGATAGCTACAAGGGCCAGAGCTCAACTACCCATTGTTAAAGAAGCAAGCATCAGCAATCATATATGCAATGAAGAAGTTCAAGCATTATTTGTGGGGGCGCCACTTTGTTTTCCTCATCAATGCAGTACTTAAGTACATTTCCAACAAGCCTGGGCTCACAAGGAATTTTCTAGGTGGATCACAACCTTGGCTAAGTATGATTTTGAGTTTCAACATGAGAAGAGCACAAGAGCGGGTTTAGTAAAAATGTTGGACCAAGGTGACATTGAGAAGTTCCATTATCTCTTGGAGGTTTGTGCTCTTTCACCAAACATGGAGGATTATCAAGAAGTCTATGATTTCTTGATGGATGGGAAGTTTTCAGAAGGTTGTACAACAACCTAGAAGAAGAAGACAACCTAGTTACGAGATCCCTTGAGCAAATGCTTAAGGCTTAGCACACAAGCATGCCTATTTGTCAGAGTATCCAACCCCTTGGTGTAAGTATTGTTCCTAGCTTATTGTGGATGAGGCGTTTAGAGTAAGGCCTCAATCATTATTCTTACAAAACATGAACTCAAGCAATCCTTTCCAAGCTTGCGAGCAGGTTAATAGATAAAAGAAATTAACTAACTCTTTGGATGCAACGTACTCGTCCTACTAACATTAAGGGTAAACTAACCCGAAAGTGGGACATACCCCTATCATTTAAAAGTTAAGGCAACACAACAAAGGGTTGTGCCTTGACAATATAAGCTTAACTTGCACTAGTAAGAGAATAATAAGCTCTCTTTTGAACCTAGGAACTCTCACTATATGTACTCTATCTTATTTATGTGACGGAGCCCCCCACCTAATTGGGCTGTCATGGAATGCTAGCCCCAGTGTCCTTAACCTAACCTTAAACCAAGGGTTAGGTCAACCTAAGGCACACTACTAGGAAACCTAAATGGGACGTGAGGAGAGTTTTTTATATGGAAGTGTTACCTTCGTACAGAGTTTCTTACAAATATCTAACAACACCTAGTCGAACTATCCCTAAATATCCAAGTGCACCAAGGGGGCTATTTTTTACAATACTTAAGGTTCGTTAACATAACTCGGTAAGTAACAACAATTAAACTCCAAGGTAAAAAGTAGAGAGTCATAGTAAAAACTATATCACAGTCTTATCTCTTTTCATAAATACTTTGCTCATAGGATTACTCTTCAAAAGCTTTTCATAATATAAGCCTCCCATGAATCTCCTCAACTCTACTTTTTATTTTCCTCTTCAAGCTCTCATGTATAGTACATTAACGTCATTTTCATGTTTAACATCTCCGATCATGCTTTTTACTTTCAATCATGGTTCTTTTACCAAGGTTTGCTTAAACTTATCAACAATTTATATAAAGCTAACTTCTTTGTTCCTCAAATGTGTGGCTCCCCCACATTAATGAACATTGGTGAAGGTTTGAATCAAACAAGTTAGCCTTCTTTATATAACCGATGTGTGCAACCTTCAAGGGCAACTTGCACTCTTACAAGCTACAATGTACATTTTTTTATCTAATGCAATCATGTGAAGCTTGTGGTAATCACAAATAGCATTAGCTTTGACCACCTTTCGCAACTCCTTGATGGAATTGAAGCGATCTCCTATAGTAATCCCATTTAACATTAACCCCAATATATCTAGCATAACAGAATGTTTAAAATCCTTGTAACATGCATAAGATTCTTAGTTTTAAAGACTTTCCTTTGCTCAATTAGTTCTAATTCCTAAACCCATTTACCCCAAATTAAATAAAATATTTTAAATTATTCTAAAATAAATAGAATATTCTATATTATTCTAATTGAAGGATGTTGAAAGGTTGAGTAAGGTATTTTCTGTAATATTCAAAACTTTGTAAGAGTAAAATTATAATTTTAGAACTTCCAATGGCAAATTTTAATTTTGTAAAGCTTAAGGAGGTCAAATGTAATTTTCCCATAAATTTATTATGAAAACTCACAAGCTTGCATAACAAAATACATAATAATTTCACATGATTACTTAAGTTTTTTGAATATATTTAATGATTAAGTGTTTAACTTGTGTTTAAAATATTAAATTAAATTTTTTTTATTCAATGTCTAAATTTGTTTTTTAAGTTAATTTAAAATAGTGATTTTGTTTTTTAATATAAATTTAATAATTGAATTAATCATACTTAGCTCATGTAAGACATTAATAATATTTTAACATTTTAAAACATATAATTAAGAGTTTGTGTTTAGAATATTAGAGTTAATAAATATTTATATTAAACATTTTAATTTTAATTTTAATTTTATACTATAAATTTAGTAATCTAATTAATTTTTAGTTGATAAGATATTAAAGAAATAAGTTTACATATAATTTATAATATTATTGTATTTGGACTATTTGAACTTAATCATTAGATTAACATTTAAATTAGATTTGATTTTATAATATAAAGTTAATAATTTATTTAATCATATTTATAATTAATAGTTTTAAAAAATATTTTAAAAAAATAAAATTAACTCACATTATTAATTACTTGCCTTTTTTATTTGGGAACAAATTTTCTATTGAAAAAAAATAAAATAAAATAAAATAAAATATTCATGTGGTTTTTCAAATTCTGCCGTACCTCAAAATTTGAAGAAACCACATGAACATATTTGTATTAAATATAAATGTCCAATGTAACATGTTAAATTAATGTGGATTATATTTTATAATTCAAAATTATCATTTAAAATTTGATTATATTTAGACCTTTATTCACCCTTAGCACCCTTAAATATCTTTTTTCAGGGCCTCTGACTTAGGGCTTCGGCTATGGCGGTGACAGAGAACGGGTGTGTGTATGTGTGTGTGTGCGAGAGAGAGAGAGAGAGAGTTCTTATAGATTCTCTCTGCAGGATGAGCGAGGAGGTGATTAAGAATTTACTGAGGTACTGTTCCGCGCGGTTGATGTCTCAAAATTGATAATTGGAAAGGAGGTTTTCCATGACCATAATGGCGATAATTTCCTGATTTCCGACCCCAGGAAAGTTTACAAACGCATACACATACATATAGGATACTGATGAGTTTTGTACACAGAGATGGGGATTGCGGCGGGCCATTTCAGCATATAGAGTGGAGATATTACCCACCCAAAGATGGATTGTTCTTGCTGAAGCGTGAAATGAAGAGAAAGAAGGATGGCGAGATTGTGTACGCGGTCAATATAGGGAGGGAGGATGGCAAATATCTGACCACTCTGTTTACTAGTGAGATTAAAGAGCTTCAGAAAGCCGACTACAGGCGTCAATATCTCCGTGTATACGACCCCCTGGATGAGTGTAGGTACGTATGCACACACAACACGCATCCCACAAACATGTGTATATTGTATGAAGTTCTTTTATATGTACGCAGGTCACAAGTTTGATATGAACTTGCACTTCGTGAAAACAGGGTAAACTAATGAAATGAATCACATACATACACTTGAATATGCTAATGTTCTATGATAGCCTATGTTCACACCATTAAATGTTAGACACCATTACGTACAAGAGACCTCACAAAACCATTCAACCTCCTGAATTGTCTCTAGTCTTCACACATTGCTCTAAAAGAGGCTTTCAATCTTAATGTGCCTTTAATTCTCTTAGATCTAGATATATTTCTTTATAAATATTCTAATTTATACCTTTTCTAAGAAATATTTTTTAATTTATTATATGGGTCATAACAATCCTCCCTCATTAACAAATTTTTGTCCTCAAGGGCAATATAATTTACTCAACTGGTCTTGTATTATTAACTTCGTACATCCACGAAGAATCTACTTGGGACTCATTTCACTCTCTTTAATTGGCTAACATAGAATACTAGGTGCACCTTCACTCCTTCTAACAATCGTAATTGATATGCCACTTTATCGATACGTTTAAAATCTCATAAGAACTTAAGTACTTGGGAGACAATTTATTATTGCATCCTTTTCGTAAGGCCACAACAGTGTTCCGCCTTACATGTGTGGCAAATACCACTCAGAGATATACATAATCTCCCACTTATAACTCTTAGAAGCTTTTGTGCTTATTAGCAAACTTGATAGTTCAGTTCTGATTGTTTATAAGTTCTTCTTGCATAAACTCTGAATGTTTCTAAGTTCAACACTTAGATCTTTAGCTTCCTCATTTATTGCCTTGAGCTTTCTTACTTGCTAAACCCAACTCAAAAGCTGTCTTGGGATGCTTTAAACATAGCATAATATGGACTCATTTCAATGCCACTGTGCTGGCTATTAGTATAAGCAAATTTGAGTAATGGAATATATTTATCCCACTGACCTTCCTTCTAACATATCTTTTAGAACTTCGTTCACTCTCTCTGTTTGCCCATTTGTTTTGGAATGATCTCCACTACATAGCTTAAGCTTCACTTCCATGCACTTAAAAAAAACTTCTCCAAAAGTTAGAAGTGAACTTGGAGTCCTGATCACTTATAATATCATGTGAAAATCCGTAGATAGGAAACACATGTTGTAGATACATCATAGCCAGCTCAGGATGCATTCAAATTCTTCCCCAAAGGAACTAACTTGACAAACTTTGTTAACCTATCCATAATGACTCACACCTATTCATTTTGCCTTTATGTCCTTGGCAAATGGGTAACAAAGTCATAGTTACGAACACGGTCGAAATCCCGGCCGTGTTCACCGTGTTTCACGAACACGGCCATGGGTCGTGTTCCTACGGCCGTGTTCGTGAACAGTGTGTCATGTTACGAACACGGGCCGTGATCTCGGCAACCACGGCCGAGATCACGGCCCGTGTCTGTAACATAAACACTGTTTAGAATATTCTTAGTTGAATATACTTTAGGGCATACGGCATCACACAGAACGGCAGCATCAATCCAAGGCACAACAAGCATGGTGCAGCAATCCAACACTGTGAAAGCATCCTTCTTCGCGACAGTGGTAATTTTGTATATATAATTATGTACATTTGCATATATATGTATGAGAATACTTATAAACACACACACACATATATATTTATATAAAATTTAAACTACAACATGTAAAAACGTGGAGTTTTAGATAATATGTACAACATATATTTTTATATAAGTTAGACATGTATATGATGTATTTTATTTTATTTTATTTCTTTTTTGAAGAATGCAGCATATTTATAAGAGAGGTTTTGGCAACCAGCTTATATATGATAAAAAACACATTTTTAAGGTTAATGTATACATAATTTGGCATGTATATGTTTCTTTAAATACATATTATTTCTTGAGTTTTATATTTATTAATTAATTAAGGTTTATTTTATTATGGTTAATATAAAGTGATTGTGTGCGAGCTAGAATATTCACTAGAATATTCATTAATATTCACTAGAATATTCGTGAGCCATCGTGAGCCGTGATCGTGTTCCGTGGTCAGGTTCTTTGAAATCTTGAGGCTAGTGTTCGTGTTTCGTGTTCGTGTTCGTAACTATGGACAAAGTCCATAAAGATACTACCCCATCGCCTGTTTGCAATAGGCAATGGTACTATATAGCCCACCTGGTTTCTCCCGGGCACCTTTACTTGCTGACACTTGTCACAAGTCCTGCAGTACTTTATGATATCAGTTTTCATATTCCTTAAATAGAACCTCCTCTTGATCAACTCATACGTTTTCCTCCCTCCAAAATGACCAGCCTCGGGCGATCATGATGGAAATATAGTACCTGGTTGATCAAATGGTTCACACGAGGAAGATACACACGGCCATTGTAATACAAAACTCCATCCTGAAATGAGAATGGTGGCTTTAGCTGTCCTTTGAGCTCCTGCACCTTGGCGTCTTGTGTTTGAGCAAGTTGAACTACCTAGCTAAACTCACTGACCGTTCATGTTAATGCATTACATAAGCGTGTTTGGAATTCTCCAACTATTGTGGCTCTTTTAACGCGTGAAAAAGCATCTACCACCACACGCACAATGCTCAATAGAAATTCACTAAACTCCATGAGATTAAACCAATAAGCTTGCCAAGAGTTTAACTCTTTATGTGTGAACAGATACACCAAAGGCTTATGATATGTAACACCTTGAAACTTGCACCATAAAGATAATGCTTTTCAAACTCGTAATGCATTAACAATAGCCAATAATTCTTGCTCATACGTTGAGTATCGTTGCTCTACAGGATTCAAAGTACGACTTTCATAAGCAATAGGCCTTCACTCTTGCATAAGTACAGCTCCAATGACCACTCCACTTGCATCACACGATACCTCATATGGCTTAGAAGGATATACAATACATAAAATTAGTGCATGTACCAAAGCTTGTTTCAAAGCTTGGAAACTTCTCTTTCTAAAGCACTCCATACAAAGGGAACTTTAACCAGCCATGTCCAAGAAACTTTGTAACTCTTGTGCATTGCTAGGAACTGGCCATTGCTCCACCATTGCCACCTTTTGTGGATCAGTCTTCACTCCACTTGGCGTCACAATGTCACCCAAATATTCCACTTCGCATTGAGCAAATGCCTTTTATACCTTAGATATATATCTTTTTGGATTCTTTTAAATCTAAGTATAATCCTTTGGAAATGGTAGTAACAAATATAGGTTTATTTAACATTTTTTATTTGTTGTCGAAAAATACAAAATTTTGGTTTGATAATAGATTAATGAGGTTTGAAATTATGATTCTAAATATTAGACACAACATTACCTCACCTGGGAACAATTATGTCTAAGTAGGGCAACCGGGTACGGTGAACTCCCATGGCATGATGGCTAAGTGATTGTATGGGGTTTGATATTTAACAAAGATCAATCTCCCCTGAATACACAACTTGATCTAAATACATAAGGTATAGACATTTTTAATACATTGTGGTGTTTTATTCTCACAAATGCACCAACGATTTTCCACAGTTCCTCGAGACGACTGAATTTGTTAGCCATGGACACGTAGAAAATGATGTGTGCATGTACCATGCTAACTACGGTAAGCTCGTGTTAAAGGGAAAGGTTATAATCAAAAGCAAATATGAACATCTATTACATGTGTATGAACACATTTTATATTAATTGCAGTGTTTGTAGACGATTTGATCATAATTTCTATCTGGCACTAAAGAAAGTTTACCAAAACCCCTAAACCCTAAAACCTAAACCACCATAAACCAAACCAGTTCCTGCTAAGTAGTCAAGAACTCTGCAAGCTGCAAACCAGTACTTTCTACCTTGGCTGTTGCATATATAGTTATATAGACACATGCAACAATGTTTTTATAGGGTTGTCATCCTAAACCCTAAACCAAAATATTTGATATTACAAAAACTCCCTTACAGGTATATTTACTACTCACACACACACACAAGTATATATAAGCATATTATTGGTATTTTGAATACAAGGTTAATGTCTGGTTTTAACTTATATATATTACTACGCACATCGTACAAGCTTCCTCACGTACACAAGGCTACTTCTTTTGGCAGTTTGCTAGTCTTCCGCCACTGCTTACTTAACTCAGTTAATATAAAGCATCCGATTCGGTCAGTATATGTATATATCAGCCCATACGCGTGCATGTGTATATATGTATATGTATTTTTCAAGGGAACATCCATAAACCATGTCCATGGTTACCTTAAAGAGTGTTCAAGGTAAGATTGGATATAATAACATGGTGAAGCTTTAAATTCCTGATTACGAGGAAGATTTCACCAATATACAAGAGCCTGTTCATCTTGGTTCATAGTACCTTCCTTTTTTTATAAACTACTTACTATATATTCAAATATTTGTTTAATAAAATATTTACATTTTAATATTGCCAATGAATTTTAATTCATATAGAGTCATACATATATGCAGAATATATATAGAGAGACACACACACATCTGTTTCAGTAAAATCATAATGAAAACTTGTCTGTAGAGAAATTATATTGACATATAAATTAATTCTTAAGCAGTTGTAATAAGAATACTGCAAAAGTAATTATATATGATGCTTAAAAATTTAAGTAGATGCCCGTGAGCTACTGTGGATAATATTATCTTTTATATATATATATATATATATATATATATATATATAATATATATATATATAATATATATATATATATATTATATATATATATAATATATATATATATATATATATATGACATTTTATATTAACTTATTAAAAAACCTTTATGTTGGGTTATGCATTTTATATTAACATAAACCTCTGTTCGAAAGCAAGCCCTAAAACTCTGTTTTAGGTTTGAGAGCTCAAGGGTTTATGGCGCTCCAGGGCGCAGCCATGGACGGTCTGCAGCGCCTGCTGGCGGAGCTGTGTTGGAAGAATGCTCATGTCAAGGTAAGCTCTCTGATTTCTGTAATGATGAAAGAGAGCAGCGGGAGATTCGTGCAATGTTATTGTTCGTCGTCCATTTATTGTGATATTCATTGTTAATCCTTATAAACCCCATATACACATTGCAATTTTGTTATAAGTATTGCATTTGTATTAACAAATTATAAATATCGTGATATCTTACTGCTTGTAAAATGTGGTATCTTCTCATATAAATAATGCACTAAACATTTTAATATTCTTCATCTTTTGAAGGGCTGATTAAGGTCTAACTTAATGAACCTGTCATATGTGCACTGCATGTGTTTATATTTACAAACATGAATGCATACATTTATATATAGATGTATAACATTTACGTATATATCTTGTTTTCAGGAAGCAGCTGCAGCCGCTTTTAAGAAGCACGTGGAAGAAGAAGCCAGAGATCTACCCGCAGAAGGATTAACACGGTTCATGGATTCACTATACGATCGAATCTCAAGCTTGACAGAGAGTTCCGATGTAGCAGACAACCTTGGTGCATTGCGTGCGATTGATATCCTCATCGATGTAAAACTTGGGGAGAGCTCTACGAAGACTATGAAGTTTGCTAATTGTGTGAAGCGGGTCTTAGAGGAGAAGCATGATCCTGATGTTCTTATTTCCGCAAGTGAGGTTCTTGGTCATCTTGTGAAGATTGGTGGCCCTCAAACTTCTGACATCGTTGAATCTCAGGTGTGCATTCTATATTCTGTGTGTTATACACTTGTTTCTTTATGTATTACAAGCCAAACAGGATTTATGCTTGTATTACGTTGTTTTCCATAAATTTGAAACGTTCGCTTAAATAAATGTTTTTAGTTAACTACTTGTCTAGCTAGAACTAAATATACGTACAGTAAAACTATAGAGACATGAGATACAAGCAGAGAGAGGGAGGGAGAGTGCATTTAACAAGACCAGAACAATGTCGCACTGTTAGTTATATATATCAACTCAACATTTCACACACACACACCCACCCCTACCGTGTTTTGCTGCGTCAGATGTCATTTACTCAACTGGAGTTTTAAAATGTTGCATACCACTCCAAAGATACTTTGGAGAACTATGATATTTATTTCTTATACATATATGTTGATATACATATATACGCACTTATTGTCGCCAAATTCCAATTGGCTTGACTTGAATAGCAATCGATATATCACATGTATTTTTAACTGTACATCTTTAACTTTGATATACTGTTATTGGTATATACGCTATATATACAGGTATATCATACTTATTTGTAAGTATAATTTATAATGGATCTTAGCAAATGTTTGATGGTTGCAGGTCAGAACTGCCTTGGAATGGTTGAAGGGGAACGAGTTGAATCTAGACGATTTGCATCCGTTCTTATTTTGAAGGTATCCCATACATTGTAGTCTTACATTTGTCATTATTATACTGTGATATATCGTATACACATTTTGCAGGAGATGGCAGAACATGCACCTACAGTGTTCAACGTACATGTTCCTGATTTTGTCGACGCCATTTGGGTTGCTTTACGAGATCCAAAACAAACTATACGTGAACATGCCGTAGAAGCTCTCCGTGCATGTCTTACTGTGATCGGAACACGGCAAACTAGATGGAGAGTTAGATGGTATGAACAAATGTATGTATCTGTTCGTCTTTGTTCGTGCTCTGTATATCTTTACTGGTTTATAGAGACGCTCATGTGTGTGTGGTGGATACACACCATACATGTCTGTGTTCTGTTATACGTGCATTGGTTCATTTGTTACTGATTATTTACTGTTTCTTTCTAGAAGCAGTTACTAAACGGCGTTTTATCTTATAGGTACTATCGGATGTTTGAGGCAACGCAAGATGGTCTTGGTAGAAATGCGAGTGTGGAAAGCATACATGGATCCTTGCTCGCTGTTGGAGAGTTGTTGAGGTAAGATATACAGATATGCATTACATTTATATACATGTATATTGACACACACACATATTTCTTATTATTGTTCTTAGAAACACGAAAGAGTTTATGATGTCAAGATACAAGGAAGTTTTAGATATTGCGTTCAAATTCCGAGACCATAGAGACAAATTGGTACGCAGAAGTATCACCCGGCTGCTTCCACGCATTGCTCATTTTCTTCGGGACAGATTTGTCACTTCTTATCTCGATGTAAGTGCATTTCTCTCTTACAATTGTAAGATATACACACATTTGATTGTGTGCGTGTGTCTGTATTTTTGTGTGTTCATGTGCATATATGTATATAACAAATGTACATAACAAATTTCCAACCAAGTGCAAATGCAGAACTCTATGGCACATCTCCTAGGTGTAATGCGTAATCCGATAGAACGGCTAGTGGTTTTGCTGCTTTGGGGGAGATGGCTGGCGCTGTTGGTCCTGATCTTCAGAAATATCTGCCACCAATCATGAACCTCATACGTGACGCGGTACTCTCTCTCTCTCTCACACACACACGCACGCACATGCGTGTATAGTGTCCATACAGAAGCATCCACACACATACCCATCTAAGTTAAAGATAAACACACCCATACTCGTACCCAAAATTTTTCCACACATATTGTATGACTACTGATCATATATACATCCATTTTTACATGTTGTACGTTATATATACATCACAGTCGTCTATATCAATATTAAATAACCCATATAGTAATTATACACAACGTATGATGCTGTATTGCAAATGGCTTGGTTTCGCACAGTGTGCCTTTATACACACTGACACGTGTGACACATACACATGCTATACAAAGGCTGGCGGATGCGTTTTTTGTTGTATTTTTTCGATATATATGCACATTCTTAATGTTTATTCTGAACCAAATTATTGTTAATCAGATTCAACCACGTCGAGGAAGGCCATGTATGGAGGCAATTGCTTGCATTGGGAGTCTAGCAGAAGCATTGGGTCCGCTCATGGAAGAGCATGTTCGCAGTACACTCGACGCTATTTTTGCTACAGGCCTTAGCCCGTATCTTGAGAAGACACTAAATCAAATTGTTACCAGGTAAACGTCTATTATCATTATGTAAGATTTAACTATCTATAAATACATAATGGTATTAATTACTTGACTAT
Organism: Selaginella tamariscina; assembly: GCA_003024785.1. Lineage (NCBI taxonomy): Eukaryota > Viridiplantae > Streptophyta > Lycopodiopsida > Selaginellales > Selaginellaceae > Selaginella > Selaginella tamariscina. The sequence continues at coordinate 97,149 of PUQB01000334.1, read as the reverse complement.
ATGATATATTATATAATCCTAATATACACATTAAATTAGTGGGTCATTATACACTGAACAGTTATAATATATATATTGTATATGACGTATATATTTTTACTGATGTGGGTTTTTATATGTAGTTTACCATCCCTGTTACCAACAGTACAGGAACGGTTACTGGATTTAATCTCAATGGTTCTGGTTAAAGGTCCATACTTTTCATCGAAAAGAGGATATACTGTTAGACAGCCTATAAACAGTGGTGCTATTGTTGTTGCTTCAGAAGTGACTGGACCTGCTTTGGTGCAACTTGCTCTTCAGTGCTTGACAAATTTCGATTTCAAGGTACTAGTCATCTATATAGGAATAACATATATGGTATTATGCATCTCATGGAGAGGAGAGTCAGACCATGTGTTCTTGTGCAGGGCCATGATTTGCTAGAGTTCACACGAGAAGCAGTGGTTTCTTACCTTGAAGATGGAGATCCTGCTGTACGCCGTGACGCAGCTAGGTGCTGCTGCCGTCTGTAGAACATTCTTCCCAAGTTAGGCCTGCTTCTAGGTTTCCATCTTCATCAGGACCTCGTCCATTTGCTTATAAAAAGCATCGCCTCTTATTGAACAGGTTATACTCACACAGCACGCATGCACGCATGATATGGTGTTTTTATATGTATAGGACATACTTATACTTAATAACTGTGATTGTTACTACCTATATCAGTCTCATAGTCTTTGTGCTTGGTATTTGCTTTTCCTGTTTAGTCTTCATTTGTTGTGTGTCGTGCATACATGTGTTTGTGTATATTTATGTGCTTTGTATTTCAGATTTTGGAGAAGCTTCTAGTTGCTGCAGTTTCTGATGTGGATCCCTCCGTAAGACAGGTTTTTCATTTTCTTTCTCTCAGTAACAGCGGAAGCTTTTACGAGTTCCTTGCCCAGGCAGAGAGCTTAAAAGCTATATTCATCGCTCTTCAACGACGAGGTTTGCTGCATGCATATGTAAATCCACACACACACACAACAAAACATCTAGACATACCTAGGTAATCTCAACTTTAGCAGGATCTCGAGGTTAGAAAGCTTTCTATAATGATGGCTGGAAAAGCTGTCGGATATAAATCCTGCATATGTTTGTCCGGCATTACGACGGCATTTACAACAACTTCTCACGGATATGGAGCACAGGTCCGGTATAACTATTTTGCTTATATTATTAATATATTATTTTATTATATTAAATATACTGATCATCAAAGTATAATAATTACCCCCCCCCCCCCACACACACACACGCACGCACGCACGCACGCACACGCACAACACACAGTACAATATAATAATGATATCCATGTTAAATAACTGTTTGTATATACAGTGCCGATAGTAAAAGCAAAGAGGAAAGTGCTGTCCTTCTTGGCTCGCTAATCCGATCTTGTGAAGCTTTAATAATGCCCTATGTTGCTCCCATACACAAGGTACTTAATAAATTAATATTATTTATATAATACCATTTGGAACCCATACGCCGTGTTATGAAAAATACGTTCATTTCATGTATATATGTATATGTTTACTATAATAAGTATATTCTAATAATTAATACCCAGGCATTGGTGGCTAGACTAAGTGAAGGAGCTGGAGGCACTGGAAACGTTGGGGTTGTTGCAGGAGTTATGGCAACTGTAGGAGAACTTGCACGAGTGGTAAGACCCTGGTCGTACGCAAGGTGCACGTCTTATTTATTTAGATTCCGTAGCTGTGTGTGCTTATCTTACTTATCTGTACTGTATGTATATAACAAAACATACTTTGTGTTTGGATACAAATATATGTACATATATTGTATGTATAGTTTTAATGGTATATATAATGCTTTTGATATGCAGGCTGGATGTGCAATACGACCGTACATTGTAGAGTTGATGCCTCTCATAGTTGACGCTTTGATGGACAGTTCTGCTGCCATTAAGAGGGAAGTCGCTGTGAAAACATTTGGTCAACTTGTACAGAGCACTGGGTATGTGTGTGTGTGTGTGTGTGGACTGAAACTTTTTGATAATCCATATGTAATAATGTGCATATATTATGCATGTGCCATACAAAGGTGTATCTATCTAATGCTTTTCATTGTTTCTTCTAGCTACGTTGTTGCTCCCTATACAGATTACCCACAGTTACTTGGGGTGCTGTTACGATTGCTAAACAGTGAACTAGAATGGTCGACAAGAAGTGAAGTACTCAAGGTACTTAATTATACTTATAAGTACACGTATATGTACAAATATGTATTTGTATGCAGGTGCTTGGAGTTATTGGTGCGTTAGACCCGCATGTGAATAAGAGAAACCAACTGTTGCTATATCCTGGTGACACTAATCGCACTTCACTGTCCGAGAGGATTTCTGGACAGACAATCGATGAGACTTCTTTCGAGATGTGGCCTGCTGGTGGTCTTTCTGCTGCTCCAGAAGATTATTACTCGACGGTATATACCTATAAACATATATAATAGGGTCATATATCTATTTCAGACATAAGATACGATCGTACACGCATGTACAAGCTATAAATTTATATTTACAGGTTGCTATCAACACTTTAATGCGGATTTTGCGAGAGCCTTCATTGTCAATATATCATCAGAATGTCGTCAAGTCGCTTATGTATATTTGCAAGGTAAAACTTTGTCTCATTCTACACAAGCAAATACGTGTAATGCACGCACACATAGGTGTGTGTGTGTGTGTGTGTGGGCGTTTCTGACTGCATTGTTATTCTTCGATCTCTTATTCGGTTGTGCTTTATGCAGGTCATGGGTCTTGGTTGTGTTCCTTATCTATCTCAGGTTTGATGAATATTTGATAATACTGAAACAATATTTAATCACTATTTAGATTCTTTAATTATATGAATATTTTATACAGGTTATGCCTGATTTGCTGGCTACTATCCGTAATTGTGAGGATAGTTTGCGAGAATTTATTTTCTGTCAGCTTGCTGATCTGGTTGCGATTGTACGCCAGGTATATATATACACTAATATGTATATGTAAATATATAGGTATGTATACATGTGCAGATGCATATAATCATGTGTTAAGTTTGTCTTGTAATTATTTTGTTGCAGCATATTCGTAAATATCTTCCAGAGATACTTGATTTGATTTTGGACATGATCTTGCCGGGAAATACACGTCCGTCTTCATCATCTCCTGTAAGCTGCTGCACACACACAACCTAATTCACTTTTGTTTGAATTTTAATTATTATTATTTTCTAGATTTTGCTACTTGTGCAAAGACTTTGTATTGCTCTGAATGATGAATTTCGAACGTGTATGCCAAGGATTCTTCCTAAGTGTATTCAGGCTTTGAACGAGGCAGAACGTAATGCTGACTACAATTATGTAGCCTCGCTCCTGCACACCTTTGAAGTCTTTGGTGGTGATTACTCATAATAAGATGATTTTATATAATATATATGCTTATATAGTTTGGAACTATAGTTTGTAAATACTCTGTAAGTTATTAGTACATGTTTATTGTACATATTAGATTATGATTATAAACAAGAATTATATCACTTGTTATATGATAATGAATCGATTTGCTTTTTCCAGGAACTTTGGACGAGCATATGCATTTGGTACTACCTGCATTGGTGCGACTCTTCAAAGCCGATTCAAACGCTCCTTTAGAAATTAGGCGATCAACGATCAAAACTTTTGCTCGTCTCCTTCCTTGCATGCAGGTGCTTATATGATGCAAAATCCTATACATATACATGCATATTAGTTTACTATATTATTGTATACATACATATTATATAAAGTATCGAGTAGACAGGTCTAATATTTTGAATTCTCCAGGTTACCGCACACGTCTCTGCTTTGCTGCATCCATTGCTGGGCATTCTCGATGGGTATGTGTATGTTTGCCTGTGAAAACAATATGTGTTTGTATATTAGCTAACCTAATGTACGTGTATATATTGTGTTTATCTAGCTTTGTATATGTTATGACTGTGTATTGTAGTGCAAGAGACGAATTACGGAAGGACGCTGTTGATGCAATTTGTGATCTAGCAACTATACTTGGATCGGAGTTTACTGTCTTTCTTCCTTCAGTTCGCAAGCTACTTCAACGCCACCATTTGCAGGTTTGTTGATGTAATTAGCCAATGTTCTTAACTAGTAATTTAATAGAACCAGTTATGTGTGTGTGTGTGTGTGTTGAGAGAGAGAGAGAGAGAGAGAGAGAGATTGTATATCAGTCGCAACAGTCTGTAGTATATATCTGTTGACTTTACATATAATAGACGTGTGTGTCTTATTTATTTGTTTTTTACATTGCAGCATCCGCGTTTTGATGCAATCGAATCTAAGCTTAAGAGACGGGAGCCAATTATAATGGACTTACAGACTGCAGTAGTCCCTGAGATGGACATTGTTATTTCATCACACGGGCTTGATTTGGACGGCGAACTACACAATCCTGCTGATAGTTCTGATTCTTCACTTCAAAAACGAAGGGTCATTACTGCTCGTTTAAACTATACTTGATAATAGCATAAGATAAACAGTTCATATTTTTTACTATATATTATAATCATATAGATGTATTTATTATTCTTACAGATTAACGAGGGACACTTGAGGTCTGCATGGGAATCTTCTCAAAGGAGCACAAAAGAGGACTGGGCAGAATGGATGCGTCATTTCAGTTTGGAGCTGCTTAAAGAGTCGCCTTCTCCTGCATTAAGAACATGTGCTCCTTTAGCTCAACGCCAGGTATTTAATTACTTGTAAATTAACGCATTATGACATACATACAGCAACGACGTCAAACTTTCAACCTTGTGTGTGTGCGTGTGTGTGTGTGTGTTACATTCCCATTTGACGTATGCTCTACACTTATACATCAGATGGAACTGCACTAAAACTTTTGAATAGCATATTCTTAATATTACGTTGGTTTAGCTAGATAGCCTTAGCCATTAATTAAAGTACTGTTTTAAACTAGAGTTTTCTAATTGTTACATTTTTAATTCTGATATGTTCTTTTCTTTGTTTTGCAGCCCCACGTAGCTCGTGAGTTATTTGCAGTGGCTTTTGTAAGTTGCTGGTCCCAACTGCATGAATCATATCAAAAGCAGCTTGTTCGAAGTTTAAATTATGCGCTTTCATCACCAAACATACCTCCGGAAATCCTTGCAACTCTCCTTAATCTGGTGTGTATATACATGTGTGTATGAGTGTGTGTACGTATGATAAAGTGTGAATGTGGTTATATATTACTTTAAGGTTAAGTTTAGATAATTGTGTATTATAATAATATTACAGGCGGAATTCATGGAGCGAGGTGAGAAACCTCTTCCTGTGGACGTAAGAACACTGGGAAGTCTAGCCGAGAAGGTAATTTTGCATATAGTTTTGTATCATACACACACTGCCATATATGTATATCTATAAGCTTTTGTTTTGTAGTGTCATTTGTTTGCGAAGGCTTTGCATTACAAGGAAATGGAGTTCGACAGGGTACTTGAAGATGCTCAATCGCAGACAACACCAGTGCTTGTGGGTGCGGTGGAGGCTCTGATACATGTCAATAATCAACTACATCAGCACGAGGTTATATAGATCTGTGTGCGTGCGTGTATGTGTATACTACATATAAACATAAATTTCACAACACGCACACATACGCATACATATATTTTATATATGCGAAGATATGTACGACATGGTTTCCTCTAAACATCACTACTAAGCGCATCTGTTTCACGTGCACACACTTTTTCTATAGGCTGCAGTTGGCATTTTAACATACGCTCAACAATATGCGCAACAGCACTTAGGCGTTGAACTCAAGGAGTCCTCTTGGCAAGTTTTATACTCTAATTAATTAACTAATAGTTACTGATATTATGAAACTCATTGTACCATTTATTACAGGTATGAGAAGCTTCAGCGTTGGGAGGACGCCCTTAAGGCTTACACTTTAAAGGCATCTCAAGCGACTAGTCCTCACGCATCTCTAGAGCCTACGCTTGGTAATATTTAATGTGTTTGTGTGGCGTGTGTGCTTACGTGTGTGTATGTGTATACGTCTGTATGCATGTATGTTTGTCTATTTTAACATATATATAAAGTATGCATACATATCTGTGGCAAGTATGTATAATATCTCTTCGTGTTACGTGTATCCATAGTAACTTAAGAGTTATCAACGAGTCTTCACACCCAATAAAGAGTATATGAACATATCAATTTCATGTTTTAAGTATTTAATTCTAATTGTACTCCAAAATACAGGACGAATGAGGTGTTTGGCTGCCTTAGCACGCTGGGATGAATTGAACGCACTGTGTAAGGAGGCATGGGCAGAGCCTTCCGCAAGATTGCAGATGGCGCCAATGGTGAGACTCTCTTCTCTAACCATCTATGTTTATGTAGTATATGAGAGAGAGAGAGGCTGCATAGACATAGATGCTTAATATGAAGCATGGATAATCATTAGATTCTGGAGTACATTTTATTTATACTACAGGACAGGCTATAATACATATTTTTACAAAGATCTCACATATAATACACATGCATAGATCTATATACAGATGCACTACGAATGTATATTGTTTATAAAAGACAGGAGTAACATACACATTAGTGAACTAAGTAGATATATAAGCCGCACACACGGATACGCTTATACACACGTACACATACACAGTAGACACATTCGTTTTGTTTATAGTTGTTTATTTATGTTTTTTTTATTTATTTTGTTAGGCTGCAAGTGCTGCATGGAATATGGGAGAATGGGATGAAATGGAGGAATATGTATCATATTTAGATGATGGTGAAGAGATGAGCGTACCAGCAAGAAGTGATGACGGTGATAGTACCGCGTTCACTGGATCATTCTTTCGAGCTATTCTATGTGTTCGTCGGGCCAAGGTATGTGTGTGCCATCGTGTGTTAAAACATAGATTACATTAAATTCGTTCAAAAAAATTCTGTTTGCAGTACGAGGAAGCAGGTATATATGCAGAACGCTCTCGTAAATGCTTAGCAACAGAACTTCCGGCATTGGTATGTTCCTTTCATAATTGCATAATAGTTTGCATACTATATTTGACTTATGATTATGCATTTTATATACTATAGGTGCTTGAGAGCTATGATCGGGCGTATAGCAACATGGTCCGTGTTCAACAGCTAGCAGAATTGGAAGAAGTCATTGATTATTGTACACTCCCAAAGGAAAACCCACGCACTTCTCTTATACGTAAAATGTGGCGGGATCGCATTCGTGGTGCTAAAAGAAACGTTGAGGTATTGTTTTATTTTGTTAAATTATTATGTACAATTAGATTACTTAATTAACTTACTGCATAGGGTTATCACAGTTTGACATGTATACACATTGCGTACGTGTTATAGTTTTTTATTTTAGGTGTGGCAAAGGCTGTTATCCGTGCGTACTTTGGTACTCCCTCCTACAGAAGACATTGAGACATGGTTGAAATTTGCGTCCCTTTGTTACAAGAACGGACGCATTAGTCAGTCCCACGCTACATTCATAAAACTTCTCCAGGTAAATAAATGCGTTTTTCCTTGTATCTATAATATTAATAACATATAGAAATCATATAAGTGTAATGTTAACGTGTTATTGTTAATAAGCAATAAGTATTTTCTTTTTTATAGTACGATCCAGAGCAAACTCAGCCTCCGGAAGGTTACGTAGTTAGTCCTCCAGTCATGTTGGCTTATCTTAAATATCTTTGGTCATTTGGTGAGGATTCAAAAAGACGTGAAGCATATCGTCGACTCCAGGTTTGTACATTACACGCACACACAACATGCTTTTGTGTATGTATATACCTGGAGAGAGTGAGGGCTCATACTTTGTTGTTGTGCAGGAACTCGCAGTGACAGTTTTGAGTAGTGGGCAAGCGGCAATGTACTCTACACAGCCTGCTTCAGGCGTATCATCAGCTGTTCCTCTATTCGCACGTATTTATCTCAAGCTTGGTACATGGAATTGGTCTCTTCATCCCAGCTTACCGAGTCGTATTTCTACCCAATCGAGTGGCTTAGACGATGATGCTATACGAGGTAAATTGCTATATATATAGTATCCAATTAAATAGATATGATATATTGTATTACCGCATTTCTACGGTATTATTAGTATATATACATGGGGATATATCGTGTTGTAATTTGTTTGTATTGCATATAACTCACACACACGTGACATCTCTACTACGCAGAAATATCATGTGCGTACAAGTCAGCAATAGATTATGCGAGATCATGGGCAAAGGCATGGCACAAGTGGGCATTATTTAACACAGCAGCTTTATCACATTACACAATGAAAGGAGATCCTACAAAAGCTGGCCATCACGTCGTATCTGCAGTCTCTGGTTACTTCAAGTCTATTGCACACGCTTCCACAAACAAGGGTGGCGATGACAGTTTGCAGGTAGTACAAAGAATATATTATAGTTCAATACGTAGTATGTAGTACTATATAGCAGAACTACATATCTGGAGTCCCCTTTGGAAATATCTATAGTATTTCTTTGCTATTTATGTAATTTATGTATATTTGTATGTTGTAGTCTCTCATATGTATTATCATAATCTGTGTACGTGGTAGTTGTGTGTAATAGTACTAGTACATAACTTGTTTGGAATATGTGTGCAGGACATTCTGCGGCTTCTGACACTTTGGTTTAATCACGGGGCCTCAGAGGAAGTCCGAGCTGCGTTACAAGATGGTTTCAAGCATGTAAAAATCGACACGTGGCTAGTTGTTCTCCCTCAGATCATTGCCCGTATACATTCTCATATTGCTGTGTCCGTGAGCTCATTCAATCTCTCCTTGTTCGTATTGGACAATACCATCCCCAGGTATTCATTCAATCTATTATGTATCTATATTGTATATGTACGCACATAATATGGTACTATATACAAATAGCTGGTATAACATTGTTATCTATATATAATATAATTGTATAGTCGTAAATTATATGATATACATACATGCATACATACATACATATATATGTATATGTGTACTTATATGCAGGCACTTATGTATCCGCTACTGGTGGCATGCAAATCCATCAGTCCTTTGAGAAAAAACTGCTGCGCTGAGTGTTGTTGAGAAAGTGCGACAACATCATCCTATTCTTGTCGAGCAGGTATTTGATTTTTTCATAACACGCACGCACGCATGCAACACCTATTCGTAATGTAATATTTGTGATTTGATGTTTTGTATGGTTTATCTACAAAGTTATGTATACACGTTTACGATGCATTTATATACACGTATGCGAGGTGATCGAAATATATGCATGTTTAGGTATTTGGTTAATTTAATGATGTTATTTAGTATTACAAGCTATAATAGACTCATACCAATGTTAATGTTTCATATACTACAGTATACTAGATAGTATTATATATATATATATATATATATATATATATATATATATTATATATGAAGACAAGCTCGATTGTATTATATAGTTAGTGTATCGTAATGCTTATTATTTGTTAATTATGCAGGCACAACTAGTGTCTCAGGAGCTAATCAGAGTTGCGATTCTATGGCATGAGATGTGGTTTGAAGCACTTGAAGAAGCTAGCAGGCTCTACTTTGGAGAACGTAATGTGGAAGGCATGCTAACGTACTGGAGCCTTTACACCATAAACTTGAACAAGAAGGCCCTGTCACCCTTAAGGAGATCGCATTTGTACAGGTATCTCTCTCTCTCTCTCTCTCTCTCTCTCTCTCTCTCTCTCTCTCTCTCTCTCTCTCTCTCTCTCTCTTCTCTCTCTCTCTCTCTCTATATATATAATATATATATATATATATATATATGATATCTAGTATCTTAGATGTGTCTAATTGCGAAATATACTACGTATGTATATATGTATAATATTTGTGTGTGATACAAACACAGTAAATAATCAGTATCTTCTTATCCATATGACACGTTTATATATCTATTGTGTTCATTAAATATATAGTATATATTATGTATACACAAACACATCACACATTCACAGACGTATGTTTACTGTTTGGGCTTTTAGGCTTATGGGAGGGAGTTACAAGAAGCTCATGAATGTTGCATGAGATATCGGGCGCACCAAAGAAGCAGATTTAACACAGGTATGATATATATATGTACATATTTATGTGAGTATAATTGTGTACACCGATACTCTATTATAAAATTAATATGCGTATATGTACTGTATAAGATATATATTCCTATTCTTATACTGTAGTGCTATTGTCTAAGCCTTTCCTAAAAAATGAAGTTTTCTGGCGTAATTTCCTAAATCTTATTCAGGACGTTTTACGTCATTTCGCAAAAGAGCTGGTACTAGGATAAGTATAGGATAACTAGTAGTTGTAGTTCTAACAGCCATACTATTAATATATTCAGAATCTCCCTCTCTCCCTCTCTCTCAATATTAGAGTAATCTAATGTAATTATTATAGGCATGGGATTTGTACTATCACGTGTTTAAGCGTATAACCAAACAGCTTCCGAGTGTGACCACATTGGAACTCCAGGTAAACCAACATCTTCAGTGTTTTATTTTCTTTTTAAGTTTTAATCCTCTTTTTTTTTTTCTTTTTTTTTTCAATTATTATTATCTAGTATGTTTCTCCTGCTCTGCTTAACGCACGTAATCTGGAGCTTGCTGTACCTGGAACATATCGCGCAGGTGCGTCTGTGCTATTAATTTTATGTATGCATGTTTATGTTTGTTGCATGGGTTGCAGCATGGCATCTATATTTATGTATATACAGATGTATATGCAGTATATATCTGAGTGACGTGTATGGACATATTAATTCCTGTGTAACATTACACATGACTATGTATACATGTATGTTCTTCATGATTTATGTATTTTATTGATACAGGTGTTGAGGTTGTTACAATACAAAGCTTTGAACCGCAGCTGGTGGTAATTACCTCTAAACAGCGGCCTCGAAAATGCACGATTAAAGGTAGTGATGGTCAAGATTATGCTTTTCTTCTAAAGGGCCATGAAGATCTGAGACAAGATGAGCGAGTTATGCAGGTATGACTACAACCCTTTATACTAGATATATACATTCACATATTCTTTGCGTATGTTTGTATAAAAATGTACATAATACTAATCTGCTGTTTTCTAATACATGTCTACATATATGATTACTGCGTATGAGCATGTGTCTGTGTATTTTATATTTATAGGTAACAAGTATATATATATATATATATATCATACGCTGGTATGTTCTTCTTTGTACATACGTATGTATACATTACAGTCTTATATGTGTAAATGTATATGCTAAGTTACATCTTCTAATTAATTTGCTTATGTTGCAGTTATTTGGATTAGTGAACACACTTTTAACAAACGCACGTCATACTGCTGAAAAGGACCTCTCAATACAACGCTACGATGTTGTGCCTTTATCACCAAATAGCGGTCTTATTGGCTGGGTTCCAAATTGTGATACACTTCACCACCTTATTCGGGAATACAGGGAAGCTCGTAAGGTACAGCTTATATACATGTACTTGTGTACAATTTTTGTGTTTATGTGCGGTTTACAAGTCACGCACACGCACACATTGAAAAATGCAGATAGCGGTAAACGTGGAGCATTGCTTAATGAAGTCATTTTCACCTGACCATGACCATCTTACACTTATTGGCAAAGTTGAAGTTTTTCAACATGCTCTCGAGAACACTGCTGGTGATGATTTAGCAAAGGTACTTTAGTTCTCTCCCCCCGTCTCTTTCTCAGTGTTCTTGTGTTTTCCAGGTATTTTGGCTCAAGAGTAAGACTTCTGAAGTATGGCTTGATCGAAGAACGAATTATACTCGTAGCCTGGCAGTCATGAGCATGGTAATATTACTATTTAATCTTTTGCTTTTGTGTTTATATATGTATTAATTTTTATCACAGGTTGGCTATCTCCTTGGTTTAGGCGATCGACATCCGAGCAATCTGATGTTGCACCGCTATAGGTGAACTAATATATTTAGATGCATATGTATATTAGGTATATAAGCATCCATAATTATGCTTATACCATACTGTTAATTATATTTCATTATATTAACCTTATCATACTGATATATGAGATCTAACAGTGGAAAGATCATACACATTGATTTTGGAGACTGTTTCGAGGCCTCAATGAACCGAGAGAAATTTCCTGAGAAGGTATATGTGTTTGTATATATTAGTACCTCCACACACGTGTAAACAATCGTATAATATGTCTGCATTTAACTTCGTTTTTGTATTGGCAGGTGCCATTTAGATTGACGAGAATGCTTGTAAAAGCAATGGAAGTGAGCGGTATAGAGGGGAACTTTCGCTCTACATGTGAGAATGTCCTGCATGTCTTAAGATCAAACAAAGACAGCGTGATGGCTATGATGGAGGTAGGCTTGATTTACACACACGCATCTCTTATAGACACTTATATATTCAAATGTATACAGCAGCATATAATATATATATATGTAGGCGTGTTTATGTTGGATTTATCCTTTTTATAACTTTATCTATGGAATGAATTATATACAACTCTAATTTAGCTTTTAGATAAACCATATATACACATACTCATCCATGCTATATAGAAATGTACGTAGACTGGACATAAACACAACGAAATAAGCATAACTACTTGTTTAATGCAGGCTTTTGTACACGATCCCTTGATAAACTGGAGGCTCTTCAACATAAACGATGTACCAGCGAGCATGGCGAGTATTCGGGCACAAACAGCAACACAGAGTATGGACCCGGGTGCCACAGCAGCAGGCCTGCCATCTCCTCCACAAAGAGGAGTCCGTGAACGAGAAATGCTGCACGTCTTTAACGTATGTCGTGTGTGCGTGTGTAAGTATGTTTATGTGCTGAAAATAAGAGTAAGATGGTTTAACATGTTCATTCTTGGAAATGTGTAAGCGTGTCATCAAATAGTCTGTTTAAGATACACTATGTAACTGATGATGAAGTAGGTACACATGTATATCTATTATATGTCTGATATAGGAATGTTTGTTTTATCACACACACACACAGACCTAGAGAGAGAGAGTTGATTTCCCATAATATGAGTTCATAGACTAAATGTTATAGAGTATTATGTTATGCATATTGTCCTACATAGATTCTCAAATGTACTTAACTAAGCTTTTCTTTCATGTTAAACAGGCAGTTGGACAACTTGGAGATGCAAATGCAAACGAGGTATTGAATGATCGTGCACTATCTGTAATGGGGAGAATGAGCGATAAGTTAACGGGGCGTGATTTCTCATCTGGGAGTGCTTCACATCATACTTCTGAGCTTGGCGACCCACTATCTGTAGACGTCCAGGTTCAGAAGTTAATTGCCCAGGCTACTTCTAATGAGAACCTCTGCCAAAGCTACGTCGGGTATGTGTGTGTGAGTGTGTGGTGTGTGTGTGTGTGTGTGGTGTCCAAGTTATACTGTAATTCTTAGTAATTCAGTGTAGTCTGTAGTATGCTTATGTTCTAACATGCATCTCGTTAGACGCTTATTTATTATTTAATCTGTTTATTTAATGTGCACGTTAAACATATATATATTCCAGTATCTCTTATTAAATGCACATGTTATAATATACTACCCTTTGTAGGCATCAACATAATTTCCTTTGATAGAAATGTTTTCGGACGTATACGTAATAGTTTCTTTGATACTTAGCAAGAACATGTACACAGAAACTTAATAATATATTTATGATTGTTTTTTTTAATTTCAGGTGGTGTCCATTCTGGTAACTTGTGAATATATATTGTACAGAGTTAGAATAAGCATGTACAGACGAAGGCGGATCATGTATGATGTATATATATACACACACGAGCAGGTTATTATTATATGGTTTTTGTACGAAGTTTTCAACAAATCAAATACTGAGAGACTATTAAAATAATGTATGTTATAAATAACACGCACCTATAACAAAATCCTCTATTATTATCAGGTGGTTGGATTCACTAGGGGTTTTAGATATCCATAGTGTCTCTTCTTCCTGTAGTTTATTAACATTGTCAATGTAACTTCTAAGAAGAGTTCACCAAGGAGAATTCGTATGCATAGGTACACATGTTCGCATAACTATGACTATGCTTCAGAACTGTACTGCCTTGCATTTCAGCCCAGCGATTACGTTGGTATCAATGTCGTCGGAAACATTCTGCAGCAGATTTCCATGTGTTATATGATATGGATAATTCGAGGTTATCTTTTGCTCCTGCAACACTGTAGACGAACTGTAGACTCTAAACCCTAAAACCACTTAAATAATATAATTCACAGCGGATGACTGAGATTTTGTGCCATGTTATGCTGGTCCAGTCGTGGTTCTCTATAGCTTTTAGTACACTTTGTATATGTCTATATTACGTTTATTACCAGGGACAACCGGTGGTGGTAAGGCAAGCAGCAGGATTACTCCTAAAAGGCGTCATATCAACAAGTTCCAGCACTACATCAAGGGAGCATCAGACAGGGAGTTACATGCCACTGAGGAACGGTCATCAGTGTTATTATCCAACCAGGCCAGCTTCAGACTTGGCCCCAGTTATTTCAGGCAATATTACATTGCCTTGAAAGCAACGACTATAACCACATGGAAGGAGCTCTAGACGCACTTTATAAGGTATTCATAAAAGATATACACGTTACTTGTAAATATGTCTATATATGTTGCACTATCGTTACAGGGACACTTATATAATAGGTAGGGACATGTATAAAAAATTGAAGAAAATTTAATATTTCCCTCAGTTCCAAAGGTTCCTTGGGTACATTTTAATTTATTTTTTTTAATTAACATGCACGAAAATTCATTCACATATGTATTTAAATAAGAAAACATGTTAACTGAAAAATGCATTAACTTTAATAAAATTTACATTTTGAACTTCACAATTTACATTTTAATTCACATAAAATTCTTGATATTACGATTACTTATATCATGTGGTCGAAGAATTCTGTTTTCACACGAAGGGTAGGGGTCTGACCCGACCTTGAGAATTCAGGGCCGGCCGGGGGCTGACCGTTTCAACAAGGCCAACAATACTTAAGGGTTTTTTGAGATTTTCAATACGTAAAGTATGTGATGTTGGGAAGTTTTAATTTTATTATATATATATTTATTCTGTTTATTTATTTGTACGTATCTTTTTATACTTTATCATGTGTTAAGGTCACATATCCTTGTTAAGTGTCAGAGAAGATTAATGAGATTATTTATAATATGTTGGAAGTGGTTGTCATAACTTTTCCTTATTTCTTTAAGTTAACAATGTAAACAACTAATTAATGTTTATAGCTAAGTCTGATTAGGGTCTTCTTATATATCTCACAGTCTTTACGTACTTAT
This sequence comes from Selaginella tamariscina, assembly GCA_003024785.1. NCBI lineage: Eukaryota > Viridiplantae > Streptophyta > Lycopodiopsida > Selaginellales > Selaginellaceae > Selaginella > Selaginella tamariscina. The sequence goes on along the minus strand of PUQB01000334.1, from coordinate 81,669 downwards.
CGTCCCATAAAGTTAGAATTACGACAGTGAATATCAACTTCATTAATAATATTTCGATCCACTAAAAAGAATGTGAAGGAATATGTTTATGATGTATAAAATTTTAGATTGATTGTAAGAAGTTAATTTAAAAATGAAATAGGTAAAGTGTATATTTAAATGCAAAGACACCATTTATGTTAGTTATCACATTTTTATAAAGGTTTACAATTCTAAAGTTTTTTATGCTGAAGTGTGTGAATGATGTGTAATATTTTCTTAACAAGGTACAGTATCTCAACTGTTTTATTAATCATCTTTGAAATTGTACTGTACCATTGCCAATGTTATTAAAATCATCAACATTATCTGTCTGGTTTAATTATAAGGTGGAGGAGATAAGGCACAAAACAGGGCTCTGAATAGGCCCAAGACTGGCCATGTGAGAAGAATCCATGCCCCTTGTATAGCGAGAAAAAATGCAATGTGGGAGCGTTGCAGTGTACCAAATGGGAGTGTAATCACAATAAGAAACGGCTCACATAGGATGAAAACTTTAACACACAAAAAAACCTGCAATGGAACAATGGATCAAAAGTGAAGAATCCATAACACCATATTCAAGAATCAAAAGTAAGTACCTAAGTCACCCCCAAAGAAGAAATGGCTGGAGACCTGCCATACCCATGGCAAGGCAGCTAATGACCCCAATCTACCCCCCAATCCACAGCCCAGCTACTCACTACCTAGTGTTCAACCCCCATAACCCAAATGCACAATCTACAACCCCACAAACTCTACACCGACATTTCTACTGCCATAGCCACCAACAATCCAACCATTGTATGCTCACCTAGTCATGAACACCCCATACCACACTCCCAATGTAAGAAGAGACAGAAGGCCCAAGTGCCCTAAGAACACAATGAAAGCAAACGAGTTCCCTCAACCTCACCCACTCGATGCAAAAGAGCCCACTGTCCAACTTGGTATCCACTAATACAAAGGTCCATCTCTTTGACTTGTTCACCAGTGCGAAGGAGATACAACTCTCTTGGGCGCACACGATCAAACAACAATCTCCCCTCCGATGGCAGAGAGAAAGTACAAGAGGAGGCTTCCATAAACAACACACAAGCACCAAACTGAAGGTTGGAACGTAGACAAGCGCTTCCATGAAAGACGAGGAAGAACACCTCATGAAAATATTAGAGATTGAAAAGTAACAGAGCGACTCCTCGCAGGGTCGATGATCCAGCCTTCAAGAGAAGACATGGAGCCACTTAGTTTGGCAATGTTATCAACCATAGGTTCAAATTCACATAGATGCACAAACCAAAACAACATATTCATATTAAGTTTTCAACACGATAGAGATGAAAAAAGTATGGGGCTTTACAGATTTCAAGTAATTTACTAGCCTAGCATATGTTAAAAGCCTATCAGCAAATGGACACTAGAACTCACGCACCAGTCCGGGTCTCTTTAAAAAGCAAAGCTTCTCAACATGGGCATTGAGGACCTTCTGTGTGATTTGGGCACCATAGCATACATTGACACAGAGCATGGTGTAGTGGACAAATTGTTATCGATACGAATCTTCAGAAAGGATGGTCAAGTATGGGATCTAAACTACCTCAACTTGCCGAAAAAGTAAGGAGTGACTGTGCTGGTTGGACAAGCTTTCAAGTACGGAGACCGAATCTAAAAAAGGGAGACCTCACAATCGAAAGAAGGAGCTAGACATGGACTTCACAATATGGGACTACAATAAGGACATCTCCAGGGGAAATGTGGCAACCACCAAGTGTAGAACCTGGAATACCCATGCAGAAGAAGGAGAAAAGAAAAAGCACACGAGACACAGGTAGTGTACAAGAAGACGAAGATGGTGATCACAACCCCGATCAAAGACACCTCAGCTGAGTATATCTCGTTGGACAACGACCTCACAACACACTCAGAGGGAGAGGAAGCCGACCCACTGTTACAACAAGTCTCCGTCTCGCTCCCGCCGTGAGTAACATCATCGCAACAACACAAAGGGACAGGTGAGAGGCATGCCACCAAGAAGTAAGAACCGCAAGACAAAGCAGCAACCAACAAAGCCACAAACCCCAGTGGATACAAACACAAAGCACAAACGAGCCAAGGAGCAGGAAGTGTGGAGAATAGCAAGCAACAACACAGCGAACCACCCAACAGTTTAAAGTGCAGAATACGATGGGGACATGCATCTTTCTCTACATAATCGTCTGTCTGAAGTGATAAACAACTTTATATACATTACAGTTTGCAAGTGGCTAAATCCATCAAAGGCAGGCTCTAAACTCTCAGTTTCCTACGACCGCTAGCAAACTTGTTCGCTTAACAGTTTATATATCTCATATATATACTGCGTACTTACCCGCCAGCTGCCAATAGCTTCACATATTGATCCAAAAAAATTTCGCAGCACCTCCAGGATTGTAACGAATCTGCAACATTACGCTATCAGCCAGATCTCTCTCTCTCTCTCCCTCTCCCTCCCTCTCCCTCTCCCTCTCTCCCCCCCCCCCTCTCTCTCTCTCTCTCTATGGTTATTATTTTTTACACATACATATCTATCTTGAGGCACACACGCGCAGAGCAAACTTACAAATCGCACAAAGTCCCAAAAAGCATCCTCCTTTTCGATGTCATCTCGGAACCTGTGGCAACAAGGGAACCGACTAAGTATATACGTATATATTTAATACTATGTGGAATTGATGCTGTGTACATAGATAACGTCTGACACCAAATCTTTCATAAAATGGTCGAGATGCGGAGCAACAACATCCTAGCCGTCGAGCGTAATAGCACTATTCTCCTCATTGATTATTTATCTGCAAAGCAAAGTATAAAGTTTGTGTGTGTGTGTGTGTGTGTGTGAGAGAGAGAGAGAGAGAGAGAGAGAGAGAGAGTGAGAGAGAGAGACCTCGATGCTGGCAAGTATTGGAACTAAGCAACTCACAAACAATCGGAAGAAATCTCCTTGCCGACCTGCAGTTAAAACCATTTAAGTCCTACTATTATGTGATCCAACAGAAATATGTATCACACAATGTGCAAAACTATATTCACACACACATACAAACATTAAGATTTAACAGGCAATGGAGTCAAGACATGCAACTCAGAATCATAAACACACACACACACACACACACAGAGTGATGTGTGTACGTAACGCATACAGCTTTTCAAACACATGACATGGCAACCTACCTTGATGGTAGCTACTGAAATATTGTCTTTAACATCCTGAAAGGTAAAAAAATCAGATAAAAGGAAACGATGTAAACACATTAACAAAACGTACCAATTGTCCTGCAGCAAGATTCAAGAAATCACCCACCCTCGGTTGCAAATGCAAATGCCCAGGACAAGACACGTTGTGTATGTATATACTCATATATACCTTTGCAAGATCGCCTAATAGTGCAGTGCACTTTGCCGAACGTCCGCTGCTTCGTCACCACAACACTGCAACAGTAGATCTATAGATCGCTTCTTACATCCTGTAAGATGAATATGTGCTGAAACACATATACCCGTACATCTAAGTGGCATATAAGTAGTAAATGTATACAGAAACACTGATATAGAACCTAACTTTAACACAGTAATATTATTAACAATGATCTAAATACATAACAACCAAAATATATATCAAATAAACAATGCAGCTTCATTTTATGCTGTATTGTAGAATGCTATATAAAGTACAAGAATTATTATAATTGTAAGCAAACCTGTGCAATGGATGTGAAACACTCTAATAGCGGGAAGAGGTCTTTATCATTATCAGAGGGCTGTGCCATTTAGTAAGTAATGGTGGCATTAAATGTTGAGATACTTCGGCTGAAAACAGATTCAGTATATTCACTTCAAAGTACTACAAACAATTTAACGAAAATTCACAATTCCAATATTCTTAAGTATACCTCGTTCAAGTCTGTGCCTATGGCATCTGCCAACGTGCCAATGGCATCATATAAAATACGTAGGAAGTTCTCATATCACGTAAGTGTACGTGAGCGTGAGTGAGTATGTGTGTATGTGTGTGTGTGTGTGTGTGAAGAGAGAGAGAGAGAGAGTACCTGATATTACCAAAAGCAAACATAAGGTGTTGCAAGATGACTTCGATAATACATCATATAGAAACAGATTCAATATATACTTCCTATATTTATTTTATTTTATGTTTTCAGACATTAGATACACACACCTCTTCCAGGGTAGCAAACGCGCTTCTTGCACTTGTTTGTTGTTGTCAATAACTTGGTGAAGTAATCTCGTTAAAACACTACATATACACATGACTTATATATATTATATATACATTTGCATTTACACATAGAAGGCTTTTGTGTTTTTTTTTTTTTTGTGTGTGTGTGTGTGTGTGTTGTAAGTGATACCTGTACAATCCACTTGCTGTTCCGAGACAAGGTCCAGCATGTAATACTTCTGACCAATGTGTATATGACTACATATGTGTGTGTTTTGTATTTAACGGTTATGCATACATTGTATCTTAATTTATTTATTTCGTTTTCTTAATGATCGGTAATTGTGTAGGATGATGAGATAATTAATTCTTGGAACCTGTCAAATGCAGTGCTGCTGGATTAGACATATTGTCAACATACTTTGGGGATGAAATGCTGCCTGTACTCCTGCCGCTTGTACAGGTATGTGTATGTATGTATGAAGAAGAGTGTATTTATATTGCTATTATACATGCATGTGGGTATCTACATACAAGTCTTTTTCATTGTATGCAGGCAAGGCTATCAAATTCTGCAGATGAAAAATGCAAGATCGCAAAGCTGCCGTCTTGGCCTTAGGTGCTGTTGCTGAAGGCTGTATAAGTGGTCTTCTTCCACACCTTCCTCAGGTTTATTATGTGACTCTCTCTATACCTATCTATCTATATAGATAGATAGATATCCGTTTGTATTCGTACGTACTATGCATACTTAGTTGCAGCTGGTTTGCGTTTTTAATGCCTTTATTGATCTTATAGCTGATGTACCTCGTGATCTTCAATAATTCATTAAAAACTCATCAAGACATTTACACACCACACATAAATTACGTATGTCATTGTTCAAAACAGTTTATGATAAAATCATTTACCTGGTCATTATCAGGAACATCATCGTCATCCTGCAAACCAATGTGTAAGCTCCAATGTGAATACACATCAATTATAAAAAATATACCTGTGAGTCTATCATCCTCAGCATACACCATGTAGTAAGTATATCCTGCTTATCATATACACATTAATTTAAATAAATTACTATTACTAACCACGGGGTAGGCATCTCTTAACAACGGGAAAGGTAGTTGACCTTCACAAAATGCAGCCCTGCAATAAGAAAGTAAATAAATAAAAACGCAGATCCTGAAGAGCATATATCTCACATTATCGGTGTAAGTCAACATTATCTAACGAAACTTATTGGCTTGAAACATTCACATACCAAAACTCGCACGACTCCAAAGCTACTTCTGGATCCTGCTCATTATTCGCTTGTAACATATACTCAATAGTGTTCTTTTTGTGTGGCTGCATACACAGGAATGAGAAATAAGCAAGAGAAAAAGTAGCAAACACATGTTTCTTATTATGTTAATACCCCAACAAGCGCCTCGCACACCTTGTATACAAAATATGAGAGAGAGAGGAAGGGGGAGAGAGAGAGTAACCAGTTTCGGGACTTCCGGTGCACGATCGTTAGAGAGTGTAGAAAGGCCTTGAAGATAGTTATCCATGTTCACAATCAAGAAAACACACGTTAAAATGTAACATTATACGCATTACATACCTCGGGCATCACCAATGAAGTGGTTCACGGCACCAAGAGCAAGCTTTCTAATGGTTGGACAAGGAGAGGACAAAAGTTTCAGTAGTCGTGAAAGAAAAACATTGGCTGGCTTTTTCAATCCAGGTATTTGTTCATCCAATTGCTCAGGCGTGTCCTGGCAAATCTCAAGAGTGGAAACAACAGTTAACATATTAATTTACTTAGATGAAACATCTCATACCTTATCTATGACTGTATTTTGTATCTATCTATTTTTAATAACAATAAAAAGATAATGGTTCTCCATTCTGTTTCAGAACGAGGCTAGTTTGCACAATGGACCCTTAATTTTAATATTTTTGAAGAAGAATTTATATTGGTGGATATGTTGAATAGTATGTTTAAAAGGAACTATTAGTCTAATTTGTTGTAAGTATTATTGATTTTTAATTATTTTTAAATATGTTATATGTTAATTTTTATTACTTTAATTTTGAATTGTGGTATGATATTGATTTTTGTTGTTCTTATGATATGCAATGAGATTTTTATAACTTTTATTGTTTGCAGTAATGTTGGTTGTTGATTTTTACCACCTTTATAATTTATTATATTGTTGATTTTCATTATTTTTGTGGTATGTTGTTGTGTTATTAATTTTCACTGTCATTGTGTTATTAATTTTCGTTGCCTTTATGATATATTTATGTTTTTATTTCTTGAATTGTTTTTATTATGTTAATTTTGAGTCACTTTTATGGTATTTAATAAAAATGAAAAGAAAAAGAACGATAAAGATTTATGGTGATATAAAATTTATTATAGTTGCAAGTGCATGGATTAAGTTTTTTATAAGTCACAAACTATATTATGTTATCTGATTATTTAACTAATCATGTACTAACAATAAGTGATTATTATTATCCATTATAAAGAAAAATTGGATGTTGTTTTATTGAAACCAAATGAATGTGCATATTTTATTTTCTTATGGTGGATTTGAGATTTTTAAGTGACTTGTATATGTTGTTGTGAAGTTAATGGATTTTAAAGAGTTTTTTATGTTATGAAAAAGAAAATAAATTTCACACAGAAGGGAGAGAAGGGAGTAGAGTACATGGAGTGTTAAGGTCCATCCTCAACACTAAGGGTTACAATAGAAGTTTGTTTAAAAAAGGCACCCATAGTACTTTAAATAATTTCTAAAAAGTTCACCATGTAAATGTCTAGCACATGTTATTGCCATGTGGCTTGGGAAGGACTAAGGGTAAGGTTAGGGTTTAGGTAGATTTTACCTTTGCACATGATGCAATATGTTTAGGGCATATGTATCAAATGACATAGTTTGCTAGTGATAACATGAATTTAATTATTATTCATCTTATGATTCAAAAAGAAGATTAGCTAGACAAATATACTAACTAATTTATTTAAGATAAATTGAATTTCACAAGTGTGAGAAAATGTGTGTGTACATACATGTGTGTATGTACATTTATGGCATATAATATGAAGATTCAATATGTTAATTAATTTATGTAAGTGCAAACTCACACATTTTTAGTTTTTATTTATATAATTATGATTAAATAATTTTATTTTCTTATTAAAAATGTTTTAATGCTCAATTTATAAAATATGAGATGCCACTATATTTTAAAAATTTAAATTTTAAAAAAATATATTAAGATCATTCTTAGTCAAATTTAACATTTTAATAATCTTTTTTTTCTTAAATTAATTTGAATGAGCTGCTCATGTTTACAACAATAGTTTTTCCATATTGAAAAATAATAATGATTAAAATGATGCTATAAAGTATAGGTGTACGGCAATGTTATATATTATTATTAACGAAGTGGGATTTTGTCAGATTGGTTTCAATATGGACCACTCACTCATATATATAAGTTAAAATTTTTAATTAATACAATATGCACATCTTTGTATTCCAAGCTCTCATAGTGGTGGATGTAAGGGGCATCCTTAATTGTCTGTACAAAGTGCTCGGATTTGTGTCTTTATCTTTTTAAATTTAGCTTTTACATTATTTAAATATGTTCCATGCTTGTAGATTTATACTCTTTTTTTTTCATTCATGATTGCACAACAAGTAAATTCTTTATTTATGAAGCAATTACTCATACAATTATCAGATACTATGTGGGTGCAATTGAACAATTAGATTCAATTAATGGCGGCATTACAACTCATGGTGCTACTCCTTATGTTTCTATTGGGAATCCTTGAGTCAAGTTGGATATTTTCGTGGAAGTCATGGGATGATATGTATCATTGATTTGATTACTTCACAGTGGTCATCACATATCATTTCTAAGACATTGCCTAGTTTTTGCTGAGTTTCCTACTTGTTTTAAGGGGTGATGTTGCACAACTTTTGGGGATTGAAGAAATTTTTTCAATAATCTTCAAACATGTGTTGGGCATATTAACAACTATGACGATGCTTTCAATAATTGCATTGTATTTTCAGGAGTCATGTGAGTCGGTGATGTAGTTTAGTATTTACTTTTATAACCTTTTGCTTCGTGCAAAACCTAACATGTTAAAGCGAATCAAACTAGTTATGTTGTGGCCTGCACTTCATCAAGACCTTATGGGGCTTGTGCATGCACTAGCTCCAGTGACCATTGACAACGCTCTACAGCTTGCACAACAATATAAAACATCACCTTTCTCACTTGTACCTTCGCGTGCTAGCCTCCACCTCAAAAATGGAGAATGCCAATCGAGAAAACATCAAAAAACAACATACAATAAAAACATAAGATAATCTTATATTCAAATCAAGGTTTATATATACAATATAAAAGCATATCCTTTACTATATTTAGATTGTCCTAAATCAAATATAAATTATTTTAATTATAAGATTAACCTCCATATATACCCTAGTTACTTACATATTTATCATAATTACCTTATATTACTCCTTTCTATATAAAAAAATAAAAAAATCTTCACCACGTGACATAAACAACCATAATATCAAGGACTTCATAATTTTAGTTCTATAGATTTTTTAACAAATACTTATTGTAGTTCTTGGTGATAAGGATGAACCTTTACTTTCTTTTGTGTGAAAAAAAAAATTTTCTTCATAACATAAAAAACTCTCTAAAATATGTTAACTTAATATAACAACATATACAAGTCACTTTGAAGTCTCAAATTCATATCCATCTTTCTCATCTCGCTTTATCTCAAAAAAATAACATACATAATAAAAGAGCACAATATGCATATTCATCCAATAAAATAGCATCAAATTTTTCTTATATAGCTTTCATCAATGAAGTTGAATAATTTGAAGAGCATATTTATCGTACACGTTTTATGATATAAAGTCTTTCAAAAAATTTTAGATTTGATGTAGAATTTTTTTATTTTCACTTTTACTAAATATTTTGCATCACAAGGGTGCTTCATAATCAATAATACCTTGTGTGAAAGAATGACCCAAAAATCAATAATAAAATATACTATAAAGATAATAAAATTAATAACACAACATATCACGAGGGTAGTAAAAATCAATAACACATTATCTCATAAGGCAACAACAATTAATAACACACCATATCATTAATCAACAACACAACATACCATATGGCATTGAAAATCAACAACATAGTATATCACGAGGAAATAAAAATTAAATAACACATTATATCACAAGGGTAATGAAAATCAATTACACAATATATCATAAGGGCATCAAAATCAACATTATGACATACCACAAAAGTAATTAAAAATTAATAATACTTATATTAAATTAGACCAATAATTCTTCTTATACATACTACCTTGTTCACTAATGTAAGGACTGTGAAACAATATATAAGAAGAAGATAGAGAAAGAAAATAACCCTTGTATTCAAATTAAGATTTATATATATAATATTTAAATTGTCCTTATAGTTGTCTTAATTCTACATTTAACCAATATAATAACTTATAAAATATACCAAATAACAACATACTAAATATATGCATTACACACATACATATATATGTATATTTTTATAAAAATAAACAAAAATAAAAAACAGCATAAGATATGTGTGTGTGTGTGTATACATATATATCACAATGTATATCCACTAATATATGAAATGATGTATAATATATTTCAAATTTATATTCATTACTTAATAAGTGAACCCTTATTAGATTTAAAATGTTAATTAGATTTATTATGTGTTAGATTGAATGCGATGCTCGGTGGCAGGTGTAAGTAAAAATTAATCTTTTCTTGCTTTTATTAATGCTAATTAATTAAATAATTTGTAAACAGGTTACAACAATTAATTAATGCTAAGAATTGAAATTTACTTATTTATTAATATACAGATTATTTACCAAATATATAAATTATTCTTTAAGGATATATAGGTGTTCATGACAGCCGGTACAATATTCGCTGCCCTGTAGGCAACGCCGTTGCCACACCGTAACCGTTGGTTTATAAATATATATATATATATTCTATGTATATTTGTAGTTTTATATATATGCATATTCTCTATATATTTTTATATATACATATTAATATATATATATATATTTATAGTGTTTAATTTTAATTTTGATGAAATGTTTGACTTTGACTAACTTAAATTGTAGATTCGAGTGTCGAAAATTCATCCACACCGTTGGTCCAGACTGTCATATAACCTTCTTAAATCGGTAAATTCTGATCACTTAATCTATAAAATCACTTTAACTATATATAGACATATTATTTTATTTATGTATAGTATGTATGTTACTAATTAATATATGTCAATAACAACGCTCGCATCAAGGCAAACTTAGAAGCAAACTTATGTGAAATTAGAATATATTATATTTGCTTAGTCTATAACAATCATGATACTTTAACTAATTTAGGATTAAAATTTTAATTAAAATAACCATTATTAATATATCGTTTTTAAAATTTAATAAATTGTTTATATTAATCCTATTTCGGAACTGCTTCGGATTGCATTCCCACTCCCAGTTATTTCTTGTGGTATTTAAGGTAACCGCAATTTAATTATTATGAAACTAAATTAAATTATTGAGAGGTAAATACACTATTGTGAGAGTTCGGAATATAGAAATGTGTATATCCATTACTTCAGAAACCCTAACTATATACAAGAGCGAGTGGTCCAGATTGAATCCAATCCGACGGCTATTAAAATCCACTACGCTAATAATGTATATGCACATGCAGCCGTACACGTGGATCTTACATCATCCCCTCCTCTCGGAAGGGTGTAAGTTGGTTAGGGTTCTCTTGTAAATGGGCCCGGGTCTGGAGGAACATCAGGAGGAGGCACTGGTGGATTTGTAGGTGGCACAACTTGTTCCCGTTGCACAAAATGCTTCAACCGTTGTACATGTACAATCTCCGGAGGATCGGGTTGAACGTCGTGCTGAACCTCATATAGCACTCGATACGGTCCTTTCCACTAAGAAAGGAGACTCTTAGCTAAACCACGTACCATAAGCTTGGGAAAACGAACCAACACCAGTTCATCAACCTTGTACTCCGCACGAACCAATGGAAGAATGCTCGTCAGATACCGATCCCACGACCTAGCATCAGTCGCGGTAACCGAGAAGGCAAACCCAACTCCGTTGGCAACACCGGGTCATGACCATACAAAAGCTTATATGGGAAGTACCAATGGAACTTTGAACTCCAGTGACATAAGCATATCGGAGAGACGGCAGATAACCATCCCAATCTGAATGTTGAAAGTTCACATACTTCGCGATCATCCCCTTGAAGGTTCTGACGAGCCGTTCCACTAAACCATCTGTCTGAGGATGATAAGCACTTGTGAAAGTGTGGCGTATCCCTAATCGAGATGTCAAAACATGAAATGCCTCAGCCATAAATGCGGGACCATTATCCGAGAGAATTCGCTCCGGACAAGAATGCTGAAACACGACCCGATTCAGGAGAAACTGACCAACAGCAGAAGCAGTCGCACTAGCAAGAGCACCAACTTCTACCCAACGAGTTAGGTAATCAGAAGCAATAATAACGTACTCGTTACCAGCAGTTGACCGCGGAAAAGGTCCCATCAAATCAAATGCCACCAATTCAAACGGACGAGAAACTGCAATTGACTCCAACCGTCCTTCCGAAGCACATGGGGGAGTATTGCGAGCTTGGCACCACACACAACTACGCACATACCGAATCACATCTCCTCGCAACTCCGGCCAATAGAAAGATCTGCGCAGCTTCTCCATCACCCGACGATGTCCCATGTGCCCGCCAAGAATAGGAGAGTCATGGTAAGCATGGAGGAAGCGTGGAATGAAGATTGAAGGCACCACCAACCGCAAAGGATCATCTGGATCAGTCCCCACAAAATAAAGAAGGTCATCCTGAAGGCGATACTGTGAATGTAAATGCCTGAAAGGCAAGTCATCAGCAAGTGATGCAGGATTCTCAAACCCATCACGAAGCCTTCGAATCCACGGCTCAACCTTTTGAGCTTCCCGAACCTCATCCAAAGACGGCAAATCTAACTCTGCATTCTGCGGACACTGAACGTCAAGCACAGCAACTGCTGATGGTACGGAATCTTCATCCAAAAAGTCCACTGAAGCTGGAACAACTGGTTCCTCTGGGGCAACAGAAGAGAGAGAAGGTGGAAGAGGAGCCCGAGAAAGAGCATCAGCATCAGCCATGGAACTCCCTGGACGATGAACAACTTCAAAGTCGTAAATTTGAAGTTTCAAGGCCCACCGAGCAGTACGCCCAATCAAATTCTTCGCTTCAACAACGAAGTGACTGCTGCATGATCGCCTTCCAACAACGTCCGCGAACCATGCAAGTAGGCATGGAGCTTCTCAAAACCCCAAACTGCTGCTAGACACTCCTTTTCAGTCGTGGAGTAATTCACCTCTGCTGGCTGCAATGTACGGCTGATGTACGCAATGGGATGTCGTTGGCCAGGAACACTCGTACTCTCCTGCATCAATACACCCCCAGGCCGATGTCAGAAGCATCTACACGCAAGATGAAAGGACGTGTAATCCGGGTACGCCAAAACTGGAGGAGTCGTCAACAACTCTTTGAGATCTGCAAATGCCTGCTTGCAATCCTTAGACCAAACAAAAGAAGTCATTGACGATTTCAACAACGCGCGCAACGGTGCAGTACGATCTGAAAGATGATCCACAAAACGACCCAGATATTGTACCTTGCCAAGAAAGCGTTGCACATCATTCACACACTTTGGCGTAGGGAACTTCAAAACTGCAACTAGTTTGTCAGGATCGACTTGCAAACCTTCACGTGAAATGCGATAACCCAGATAAGTGGTGTCCTTTGATCCAAACACACACTTAGATGGCTTCAACTTCAAACCAACTTCCCGCAGTCGATCCAAAACCTTACGTACATCACCGACATGCTCCTCCCACGTTCCATCCGAATGGATCAAAACATCATCGATGAAATCGCAGTCACCTCCGGCATGTCGCAAAGAACCTCGTCCATCATACGCTGGAAAGTTGCTGGAGCATTGCTCAAACCGAAAGGCATCACCAGGAACTCGTACAGGCCAAATGGTGTCGAAAAGCAGTCTTGGGAATGTCCATGTCAGCCATCGGAACTTGCCAATATCCAGATGCGAGATCTAACTTGGTGAACCAACGGCTCCGCCCCAGTCGATCCAAAAGGTCTGCAGTATGAGGAAGTGGGTACACATCTGAGACGGTTACCTCATTTAACGGGCGATAGTCAATGCAGAATCGAACGCTCCCATCAGGCTTCGTCACAAGGTGAGGTTCGCACGCCCAAGGACTTCGAGACTTCCGGATAACACCCTTCTCCAACATCTCTTTGACATTCGCTCGTAAGATCTTGAGCTCCTTTGGTGATCGACGCCGAACAGGTACCTTGATTGGCCTAGCTTCTCCAGTTGGAATAGGGTGGCGTGTCGCAATCTTGGCCCCAGATGACAAGTCGAAGTTGAAAAGATCAGCATACTCCTTCTTGAGTTGATCAACAACTACAGCACGACGATCATCTGATGGATCCAAAGAAGAAAAGGAAGAGCATGAAGGGAAAATGGTTGGAAATAGGGTGAGACAAAAGTGATGGAAGCAGAGGTGGAAGCAGATGGACGAAGTGGAATAGAAGTAAGAGGAATGGAAGAAAGACGAGGGAGAGTCAAACAAGGGGGAGACTTTTCAAAGTCACACTTGGCATGATTGCGAGTTAACCAATCCATACCAAGAATAAGGTGAAAAGCTTGACTCGGCACCACCCGCAAAGATTGAAGCTCGAGCTCACAATCATCCACACGAACAACAATGTCCACTTCATCCCGCGAACAAGCATGAGTATGTCCGTTGCCGTACAGAATGAAGACTGGTTCTACCGCACGACGCAAATGAAGGCTGCAACGTGTAGCAACAGATTGAGAAACAGAGGACAAACTTGAACCTGTATCCACCAACACTGAAAGGAAAACAGGACGAGGTGCGATTAAACGAGCTTGAAAAGTGAAAACCGGATGATTTGGTGCCGAGTGAACCCCTTGATGATACTCCCGAAAGAAAGATGGAGGGGTCACTAATTTATTCGCACGAGGACCCTCCTCTACTCGTGCGATTCGTCGTTTCCCGGAAGATCCACCGCATCACAACCTTCCACTGCAGCAGCACCAACCGGACGTTGTTGACGCCATGGCCTCCATCCTGGAAATGGGGGACGCCAATCGGGAAACCGTTGACAGCGCCGATACGTGTGTCCAACCTCATCACATGCCCAACAACGAACTGCACGTCCACGTCCTCGTCCACGGGCCCCACCTTGTGCTGGTACACGAGCGGCAACAGCCTCAACCTCCATCGGAGCAGGTCCATCCCCAACATGGAGTGGAACAAGAGCACGTGAAGGCGCAAGTGGGAGAGGTGACGACTCATATCGTTGTGCCAGCCTCAAAGCATCGTCAAGAGTCACTGGAGCTAGTGCATGCACAAGCCCCACAAGGTCTTGACGAAGTGCTGGCCACAACATACCTAACTTGATGCGTTCCGACATGTTAGGTTCTGCACGCAGCAAAAGGCTTCGAAAGCGAACACCAAACTGCATCACCGACTCAGATGGCTCCTGACGAATACGATGCAACTGCTGAAAAGCATCATCACAGTCGTCCGCATGCCCAAATGCACGTTTGAAGATCTCTGGAAGAATATTCCAATCTCCACGAGTTGCAACGTCCAGACCATTGTACCACTGCAACGCCGTCCCTTGAAGACAAGTAGGAAACTCGCGCAAACACTGAGCACCGTCCCACGAATGATATGTGGCAACCACAATGAAGTGGTCAAACCAATGGTACACATCATCTCCAGGATTTCCGCGAAAGAAATCCGGCGGACACGGGGGTTTGCAACATGAGTAGGAGGAGTACCCTGGACTGTGAATGCTGCCATCAACTGAGAATGATTGTTCAGTTGCACACGCATGGCATCCAACAACTGCATGAGTAACTGCTCCACAGACAAGGGATTTGCCTGTTGTGGATTCATGGACGAAGAAGAGACAAAATCCACAAGAAAGGAATAGATCTAGACAATGGAAAAGCTAGACCTAAGAAGACAGAAAAGAAAAAAAGACACAAATCCGAGCACTCCGTAGGGACAATTAGAGGTGCCCCTCCTCCACCAATGTGAGAGCTCGGAATATAGAAATGTGTATATCCATTAGTTCAGAAACCCTATTATATACAAGAGCGAGTGGTCCAGATTGAATCCAATCCGACGGCTATCAAAATCCACTACGCTAATAATAGTATGTGCACATGCAGCCGTACATGTGGATCTTACACTATTAAATTCTACAATAGAAAATCTCTTCTTTTTTTTGTATATAGTAATACTATTTTGATAATCATAATTAATCAAGTTTCTTGATCTCAAACTACAAAATCAATGTTGATCGTTCTATGATGAATCTAATGAATGAGAACAGATTTCACCGAAGCAAAATGAGGCATAATATAGACTTTATTATAATGTTGGACATGCATGCAGTTTGCTCTAATTCAGAGGAGTAGCGAACCTCCTGAAGAGATTGTTGTCCAGTAGCCTTTCCATGGCAGCTTGTGGCAAGGAGATAGCAATTTCCCTGCTTCTGCCTCTGTCTGGTGTAGAGAGCATAAAAACGATTCCATCACCGAAACATGGGTCGACCAACAGGGAATAGTGAACTGGCTTCCCGAATCCAAACTCGGCCTCATAGGTTGGGAAAGTGTGCAAGCTGGCGCAATGCACGTCGCCGGTTCCCTTCAAGTCATAGTAGAAGCGGACTTTGAGGCCCTTGTTCATCTGCAGCTGCATCCAGTCTATGGCGGCTCTGATGGTCTCCATGCTGATGGAGTTTATGTCGTGGTGGATAAGACTTGCAGCGAAGGAGAGGTGATTGGCTTTGATATCACCAGCCAGTGCAGGCAAGCATGCAATATAAACAGCATTCCCAAAGCTTCCAACTGGTATTATTGGGTCCAACGCTTAGGATTGTTGCGTAAGCTGATGGCATACATGTACTTGGTCACAGATTCATCGTCCAGCTGACGTGCTTCGGTCATGCACTTCCACACCAGTGCAGCCATCGCCTGAAACGAAGTTGCTCTGCATAGCTGAAAGGACCGTCTTCAACTTCTTTCACAAGAGAAGCTACCTTATCTTCAGAGATGATAAAGACGACACGTTGACATAGTTTCTCACTCGATTTCTTGAAGTTGATAATTGCCCAGTCGTCCTGGGAAAGGTAGGCAGCAGCATAGTCTCTCGTGGTAGTCTTCACTTTCGGAGGTTCTCTGGGCTCAAGCACCACGCCAAGGTTGAAGATAGGTGGATTTGAGATAGGTAGTCCTCTATGGACTTCAGACCACGATTGCATGAACTGGAATGAGGAGTGACCATCCGCCACGGTTTCTGAGGCAGCGTAAGCGAGTGCAATGGATCCACAGCTAAACCTTGTTACCTTTTGCAGTACGTGACATTAGCTTTTTGGAATACAGAAAAGGCAAATATAGAGAAACGCTACCTGGATCTGGATGAGTGGACTAGTTACACCTTCAGCAATTACGAATTCATCTTGTGGAACCAGCTGGGCTTCAATTTCGCATTTCTGGGCATTTTCAAGCCTGAGAAGAACGAAACAACAGTCAGTTAAGCTACATTCCTAAAGCATGGAAGATGAAGTAACGCTATATTGGATGAGGAACACAAACCTTGCTTCGGTGGTAGCTACGTGAAGCGGGATTCCTTTGTCATTGCAGTTGACGACCACCCGACCTCCTGCAGCTTGCGCTTCTCCTGCTAATGGATAGAAATGGACAAGAACTGAAGACAATGATTTTTAAGAGCATCTACAACGTCTTTGAAATCAGAGGGGGAAATGCTGGACTTGTAATAGTGGACTTGCCTGGCATACGTATTTCCAACCAAGTCTAGATTGGAAAGCAACCACAAGCAAGGCTGGGCAGTTGGAACTGATGGTACAATGGTGATACTTGTCTGCACTTCAACCATATTTCTGAGTAATACAAGCTGAAGTTGCTGACGGCTGAGTGTTGAATATATGCATGTATGGGGTGCCTTGGTCTATTTAAAAACTTAAGTTTAGACTTGACTTCAATAATTAGCTGAATAGTCACCACTCAAACTCATAAAGAATTCCTGATTTGAAATGAACCGCGCAACAGGAGCATTGATATTAACAATCTGAACGTTATTTAAGTTTAATAAACTTTAACGTACGATGCAGGTGGTTCATCGCTACAGTCACACCACGTTACAAGATTGACAACTACTGTGTCAGGGCTTCCGCGGCAGATTCACTCGATACTGTTTTCACTGTGTGCGTCAATTAAGAGTAGAAGAATTATATAACTATATTATATATAACTATAATATAATTACACACATAGCTAATATAAACAACCTATGAAGCCTGCAGGCTTTTACTAAACAATAGTATTACAAACAAAACTATAAAAATATATGTCGATCGTATCAAAGCTTGGAAAGCAACCACAAGCAAGGCTGGGCAGTTGGAACTGATGGTACAATGGTGATATTGTCTGCACTTCAACCATATTTCCGAGTAATACAAGCTGAAGTTGCTGAACGGCTGAGTGTTGAATATATGCATGTATGGGGTGCCTTGGTCTATTTAAAAACTTAAGTTTAGACTTGACTTCAACAATTAGCTGAATAGTCACCACTCAAACTCATAAAGAATTCCTATTTGAAATGAACCGCGCAACAGGAGCATTGATATTAACAATCTGAACGTTATTTAAGTTTAATAACTTTAACATACGATGCAGGTGGTTCATCGCTACAGTCACACCACGTTACAAGAATTGACAACTACTGTGTCAGGGCTTCCGCGGCAGATTCACTCGATACTGTTTCAATGTGTGCGTCAATTAAGAGTAGAAGAATTATATACTATATTATATATAACTATAATATTACACACATAGCTAATATAAACAACCTATGAAGCCTGCAGGCTTTTACTAAACATAGTATTACAAACAAAACTATAAAATATATGTCGATCGTATCAAAGCTTTATTTACCAGTAATTTTGAAGTAATATTCAGTAATATTAAATACATAGTTAATACCGATAATGTCTATGTATACAAACTAAAATGAACATATATAAAAGTGTGTAAGGAAAAATTATTATTATATATAGTTTTTGAAGACACATCGAACTTTTCGTTACAACGTAAGTAAATTTTAGCCGTTAGAACGGGAATCATAGGCTACAGGTTTTGCAGAAGCTCTACCGGGAGGATGTAGAGGACAATCAATGATCACCCAACCTCCTAACACTGATTCTTACTTAATTTAAATTTAAATTTAAAAAAAAAAACCTATTCACATTTTTACATAATTTTTTTACTTTAAATTTTGAAGATATTTTTGAAAGGTGCAAGTGATTCACATGTGTAGTCTTAAAATTAATAAAGGTGAAGTGAATTCGAATTAAATTGAAATGGACTTGACAGATTCATTTTAATATATGGTCTTGGTCAAAGGGTTGACCACATTAATCTCATGCTTAACCTAATTATGTTTCTAGGGAGATCTTAATTTTAAAGAGTGACATTAGTTTTTTGGAAGTGAAGTTCAAATTGTTATAACTCAAGATGTTCTAAGGTTGGGTAGTGAGTTAAATAGCATCTAGGTATGGTGTCATAGGAGAGTGTAATAGCTTGGTATCAAAGCCAAGATTGAGATAACTTTGTTTTATTGTGTTGAGCACATATCATGTCGGATTATGTGTTTAATCCAAAGTATTGATGGAATATTCATGGAGCTAATGAGGATGTGCTTGTGTGGGATTAAACAACTCTTACGAAGGAACTACGAACCCTTTTTCATATACAAGTGAACTATAATGTTGAGTACCAAGAGGAATTCGGGAGAATTAGAGACAATTCTATGCTACGAGAGATAGTTAGAGAGATTAATGGCTTCGCAAATATGGGATTGTTAGGAGTGAAGCCCCAATGGAACACAATGTTTTAGGAGTAGTGATGTGAATAGAGTTGAGTAATGGTTCTTTAAAAAGAAGCCTCTTCTTGAGTTTGATGGCCATGACACAACAAACTAACACATTGTATAGTTGAGTAAAGCGAATAAACTATTAAGGATTACTCATTAAAGTGATGAAAGTAGGTTCTTAACTGCATCTTTGACATTGAAAAAAGAGGCAGACTCGTGGTGGAATTGTGTGAAGGAGTCTTTAATTACTTTGACTCAATTTATGGATGTTTTTGAGGAGTATGCACCTACATACAATGCATATGATGCTTGTCTCAAACTTAGAAATTACAAGTAAGGAAATCTCTCACTTGGAGACTACATTAGCAAGATGAGAGTATTGATCGCTTATGATCCTAAAATGTCATTCATTTTCTAACATGACTATTTCATTGATGAACTCAAGAGTGCCCAGTTGGTGAATGTTGAAGAGTCAAAAGAAAGAGTTTAAGACTCTTGATGAGGAAGAATGTTACATTTGAGTGATTTGCAAAGTAGAGTGTAAGATTTGAAGTTTTGAAGACTACATTAACAACAACACTAGTGTTAACTATCGCTAATGAGAATGAGTCTTATGAGGTGTACACAAATGCATGTGGCTATGCGATTGGAGAAGTTCTTATGCAAGTTGGTCATGTCATTGCTTTTGAGAGTCAAAAACTAAATGATACAGAGTGTGGGTACTTGACTTATGATCAGGAACTAATGGCTATCGTGCATGCCATGCACACATGGAGGCACTATCTACATAATGGACGTCCTTTCAAAGTGTAATTAATCACAAACCTTTAAGGCATTTCTTACATCAAAAGGATCTAAATGCTAAGAAGGCTCGTTGGTTGGTGTTTTTACACGAATTTTCATAGCTTATGACTGTTCATTATGGAGAACATGGTTACAAATGCTCTTTCTCGTATCAGATAATTGAATGATATTAGAAGGATAAAAGGAGGTTTGATTTCTTTAATTCGTAAAGCACAAGTTAAGGATCTAGCTTGTCAGCAGCGTCTTAATAATTTGGTGAAGCCTTATGCTAAGCAGAATGGTTTACTACTATAAAGTAATGCTAATAGTGCTAAGACGATGGAGCTTGTAACAACAGTATGCAAGCTATGTATAATAGTCCATTTGCTAGACATAGAGGAGAGGACAAGACAAATAACTTGGTAAAACGTTAATTCTTTGTGCCTAACATGAAGAAGGACATTGTGAAGTATGTTCGCACTTGTGTTAAGTGCCAATCAGTTAAGGCCGAGAAAGTGGCTCAACGTAGATTGCTGATGCCTTTGGAAGTGCCTCAAGGAAGATGGGAAAGTATCTCTATGGATTTTATTATGCATCTTTCAAGGACATTATGTTACAATGAACAAGTGTGGATTGCTTAAGTAAGTATGTTAAGTTCATTCCTCTAAAGAAGAATGTAATAACAAAGAAGCTTGCATTAGTGTTCTAATGCAGGTGTATCATGAGCATGGATGCCAGAGAACATTGTTAATGACCAAGACAATAAGTTTACTTCGACATTTTTGGGTGAAGTTCTATAGAAGACTTGACACTAAGATGACCTTTAATAGTGGAGATCACCCGCAATCAGATGGCCACACTCACTATTGACTTCATCTCACTTTTTGTGAGTATCTTGTTCTCTTCCCTCACTTAAATAATAGTAAGCATAATATAGTTCGTTCTATGCTTACAAAGGTAGACATAATAGATGTTGGAATACATTGGGAAGTGGTGAGAGAGGATGCTGAAGCTCATAACTTGGTATGGAGATGGATGAAATACTTCTGATGTTTTAAGAATTTGCTTAAGGCAAGGGACCAAGTTAAAAGGGTAGCTGATGAGAAGTGTAATTACAAATATTCAATGTAGAACACAAAGTTTTGGGTATGCTGGTCTATATGAGATCATTGAGAAGATCAATCTTATGACTTACAAATTAAGGTTGCCTGAGGGGTGCAACTACATCATGTGTTTCATGTGAGTCAATTAAAGAGGGCTCTTGTACGTGGAGAAGTATTAGTACACTCACTTGACGAGTCATAGGAGTCTAACCAGGAGGATGTTTAAAACAACTTGTTCTAAAGAAAATTTATCAACATAAATCTTTACAAAGTATACATAATTTGTCCTCGAGGGAAATGACTTTTTTTGAAAGGGAAAAGAATGTTATAATTGGATGTTAGTCCATAGTCTTGATCAAAGATTAATTGTGATTGATTTTATACTTAAGCTAATCACATTTTTAAGAAGATCCTAGTTTTAGAAATTACAGAAGTGCAATTCAACTTGCTGAAGCTCGAGGGTGAGCTGGCTAGACAATAAATTAGGTAGCATCCAGGTACAGTACAGTGGATTAGGAGTGTAACATTCATTAACATTTATGATAATTTAGTGAGAAATATTATATTTTATAATAATTTAGTAGAATTCAGCCTTGGGTATTTCTATTTGTTTATATGTCTTAACATATTTTGAATTTCCTTAATAGATCTTATATTTGAAATATGTTTCCGCTTCCAATTCTTTTAAATTATAAAAACACTTTTTACTTTACCTAAATTAAAAATAACCCTTTATTTTATAATTTTACAATATTACACATTTTACAACTAGTATAATAATTATATATACTTATACACACACGCAGGGGCACACAACACACATATAATGCAATTTTACATTTTTATATAGGATAATAAATTTATATACTCATAGTTATGTAAAGTTATGTAATTCTATATATATAAAATTATATTGTATTTTAATTCATGTTAAATTTATTTTATAATTAAATCACTGATGACTTTCTCTTCTCTTGCAATGCATTTGATTAATATTTAAATGGTTTCATTATAAATTTGTATTTTAATATGCCATATTAATATTTAGCTATGTATAATAATTAATATTTACTTTAATGAATTAAGAATTTGTATGTAAATGACATACTTCCGCTCAAATTTTAAGAATAAAATAAAGAATTAATGTGAATACATTATACTTACTTAATGACTTAAGTAAAATTTAAATAGAATTTGATGTGAACACAATACATAATAAATAAAGCTAAGGGTCCTAATTAATACACGTTAAAGGTAAACAATATCCTTTACCCTGCCCTCCCTATTTTAAAGACATAGGTATATATATAATATATTAATATAATTTTCTTTACATATTTTGTACTGTTATTAATTAGTTTATGTATGGATGCACTATGTGTTAATAGAATGGTTACGGGTCTACTATGGATTGAAAAGTTCTTTTAATGTTCAGATTTTTCACACATTCACAATATTAATAGAATTATATTTCACTTATAATTTCAAATTCAAAAAGAGATTGTAATTTAAATTTCAAAACTATAATTTTTTATTATAAATTATATCTTATAATAATTTTATTTCAAGTCTTCTCACTTTGTCTTCTACTCGGTTGCATTTTTCTTTACATTGGAATGTAACTTACAAATATATTCAGTTAGTTAATATATATAATACAGTTATATAAAATTTCACTATTATACTAAACAAACACGCTCGACACAACACTGTAACAACCCGGTTTTGATGATTAATTGTCGTTCATGACTTACATATCACTAGCATATAAAAACTTCGTCTACATATAAGGTTAGACATTACATATCAACAAGATATTGGTGCTTTTTATTATTCAATGCGCCCGTGCACACGTTGAAACAGAAAATGTGTGTGTGTGTGTGTGTGTAGTAGTGTTAAAAATGTATAATATACTTCCCTTTGTAGGCATCAATATAAATTCCTTTGATATATGTTTTTATATAGATATATACGTACTAGTTTCTTTGATATTTAAAAAAGGCCAACAATATCAAGGCATATGCACAGTTTATAATGGATTGTTAGTTGTAACTTAATAATATATTTACGATGTACCTGTTTTTTTTTGTTTTTATTTTTTTCCCAGGTGGTGTCCATTCTGGTAACAGTGAATATATTGTACAGAGTTAGAATAAGCATGTACAGACAAAGGCGGATCATGTATGATGTATACACACACACACACACACGAGCAGGTTATTATTGTATGGTTTTATAATAAGTTTTCAACGAATCAAATACTGAGAGAAATGTATTTATTAAAACATTATGTTATGGTATCAATACCTGCCAATTAAGCATTTAAAATTAAACTTAAGTAAATAAAAGAGGGCGTATAAACTTAAACATTTACTACATTATTAAACTAAATAAGATGTGTATGTCCAATATAGCTTTGGTACTTAACATGATTTCATTTCTTTACTTTAGACTTGTATGTACGAGTGCCTCTGTGCATCTATATATGTATATGCACATGTATGTGATTAATATAGTAGCTACTTCATTATAATGTTTACATAAAACGTGTGCACACACACGCACGATGCACATATATAGAAACCACTAATGTATAACTATATATTATCATGTATTTGCCTATGCACATATAAACTTGCGTGATACATATTGCGTGTGTGTGCATGCATGTATGCGTGTGTGAAAACCAGTAATGTTATGTATCAACACACATAGCGTACATATCAGACATGCACATCTCATATACAATTACGTTTTGTTATCAAGTCAATTCATACATATTCAAGTATATAATTGCGTGTGTGTGTGTGTGTGTCTTATGTACAAATACACATACTTACATGTGATATTTCAAAAGCCTCTCTCTCTCTCTCTCTATAGAAAACACAAACGTTATAGAGCCTTACAATTAAGACCACTTCTATAAAATGTATTTGTATTAAAATGGAACTTATTAATATGAATGCATATATGTGTGTAATAAATATGTTGTATGTGCATAATTTTATTTAATAAGTAATACTTATATGAGATTAGACTATAATTTTTTAATTTCAAAGTATCATATCATATTTAATGTGTCATTCATGAAGCTTTCAACGAGCTTGTTTTTCTTATAAAATTTAAAACTTAAACTAAAATATGTCTTAATTAACCTCCTTTATGTTGCACACTTATGTAAGGAATATAAATTTTACTTTTTAAATTAATAAAATAAATTTAATATAAATATATTTGGTTATAATTCATTTGTTTATGAGAAATTAAATGTATAAACAAATAAATTATTTATTATGTTTATGCTTCTACACACACACCTATACACATAAATATATATACTTCTTTAAATTTTAAATTTCTGTATAGATACAAGTGTATGCATGTAAATAAGTCACAAGTTATTCCACTACTAGAATTTATAAAATTAATAGTTTAATTTGTTATAATTATTATATATTTATAAACACATACATTTATATAATATAGTTTCTCTTTATATATAATGCTTTAGTTTTTGATTCTTTACAAATGTACTTACTATTAAATAATAATATTCCTACATTCTTTATACACAGATGTATATGTGTACATAAATATATATCTGCTATTTCTATTTTCTTTACTAAGTAGGTTAAAAGACCATGATCTCGTACTACCTCATCACTGGACTGATGTGCTTCCTATCCCTCTTAATAAATAGTCCACTGGTCGCTAAATCTATTTTAAATTAATTATTAGGCTAATAATGAATTTAATTTAATGGCTAAGATTGAATTATTTTATTTTTAATTGAATTAATATACATATTAAAATAAATATTTAATATATACGTACACACACACACACACATTTTTGATACCTAACATGTTTAAGCATATTCTAAGATTATTTGTACGAACTTAAAAGTTGTGAAATAGTTACACAACATATTATAATAATACATATTAACAATGTTTATATTGTCTTTTATATACATAAGTATAGAAGAACCTGTCTAATTTAATAATGTATATAAGTTAATAACTAATATATTTTCTTGCCTTAATAAAATTAATAAACCTTCCTGATTAATTATAATATGTTTATACTTGTGTATTTATTATATTTAATTAAAAAAACTGAGATTAGTTTAACTATGATTCTAATAAGTCATTCTCTCTCTCTCTACACCTCTTATCAATATAATATGTATGCATCTGTTTTAGTAATACTTCACTCATAGAAGACACACACACAAAAAAGTGACGATGAACATTCTAAGTAATCTAAAATAAAGCACCATAAAAGAGAAACTATATTATATATACATATATAAACATATAAAATAATTAATAAATTATAGATTATAGAAACTAGAATATTAGTTATAATATTTTAAAGACTTGTGAAAAATACATATTATATATGTATATATACAACACAATTTTAATTTTAATTAAAAGCCCTTGAACATACTAAATATATATGCATTACACACATACATGTATATGTATACGAACATAAACAAAAAGTGAAAAATCACACACACATATATGTCTGTGTGTAGTTTTCTTTAAAAGTAATTTCATTAATTTAATAGGTGTTTAGGGTTGCGGTTTTAATGGCATAATGCCTAGTTATAAGATTGGTGAGAAATGCAAGCTGGTTATCCGACAAGGAGACATCACAAAGTGGCAAATCAACGGCCAAACGGATGCCATCGTGAATGCGGCGAACGAGGGCATGCTCGGTGGCAGTGGTGTAGATGGATGTAAGTAAGAATTAAATTTTTTTAATGCTTTTATTAATGCTAATTAATTATTAATTAATTTATGAATTGATGTAATTAATCATAAGGATTGAAACTTTCCTTTTGTTCGATGTTTATGATTTATAATTTATAATTATAAATTTTAATTTGTTATGATTTATATATAGGTATTCATGATGCAGCTGGTGATGAATTATTACAATATTGCCTCCGTTTACCTGCACAATCTTCATCTGCACGCTGCCTGTAGGCAACGCTGTTGCACACCGTAAGCGTTAGTTAATATATGTATATTCTTTGTATAGTATAAATATGTATAATGTAATATATGGATAATATAATATGTATAATCTGTATAATATATATATTTTAATTTTTATTAATGTATATTGATCTTTTACTTTGACTTAACTTAAATTTTGTAGAGCTTTTAAAATCCAGTGTCCAAAATCATCCACACCGTTGGTCCAGACTATCGTAATTTAAACCTCAAGAAGCTATTAAACTTCTTAAATCTGCATACAGGTACTTAATCTATAAAATCAAGCTTCAAAACTTTATCATATTAAAAATTAAATTAAAGTTTAAATATTTAACTATACACAACGACATAAACAAATATTTATTATTTTATGTATACTCACGCATGTACGTTGCTAATTAATTTATGTCAATAACAATGCAAGTCAAATTTGCATCAAGGCAACTTATGTGAAATTAGAATATATTTGCTTAGTCTAGATTCAAAGATATTTAAATTAATTTAGGTTTTTAAATTTAATTAGCTACAAATAATTTAATAACATCAAGTATAATTAATATATCGTTATATAATAAATTAGTAACTGTTGATGTTAATCCTATTTAGGAACTGCTTGTTGCTAGCTCGGAGTGAAGGCATCACACATATTGCATTCCCAGCTATTTCTTGTGGTATTTACAGGTAAATACAGTTTAATTATTATGAAACTAAATTAATCTATCCAAGTTAATCCAGCTTTCGATCACGAAGGCTGCCGAAGTTGCTCTCTCCGTGTGTAAGGAAGAGTGTGAGGGACTGTCTGAGGTAAATACACTATTCAAATTTTACAATAGAAGATTCTTTCTTTGTTAATAATAATATAGTAGTACTATTTTATTAATCATAAATAATCAAGTTAATTATATTATTAATATTAATTAATTATTGTTCTATAGATACATTTCCTTCTGTTTGAGGAAACAGTTCTAGATGCATGGCTACAACAAGTAGAAGCTGCAGAATTATGTAAGTATGTTGAAGAAGCAGCTACTATGGAAGACAGAAGGAAGAAAAGGAATATTTTGTCATCACTCACTTGTTTCAGAGCTTAATATTAAGCATTGTAGTTCACGTGATTATTGTAATAATTTATTAAAATATTTAGGAATATTTTAAATTTGATGTAGACTTGTCAATTATGAGAGATAATTATAGCAATACTTAGTTTGGTAATAAACACATAAGAATACAGAACGATTACAATAACAAGAGATGGGACATGTAAATATAAATGATAAAGTAGAAAAAGGATATATTGTATATATATTGGTATTACTCATATTTTTTATGAGTAGTAGTCTATATTACATGTGAGTGTAACGAAATGTATTATTTGATCGCAATGAGAATTCTTAAAACATCTACGAAATGAGTTATATAATTTATAATCCTCACGATGAGAGAGAAGAAACTGCAGTGTACTCGTGACTGAATACATTATACATAATGAAAATAGTATTATATATTTTAGTATAAAACATAAAATAATCCATGAGTTTCTCTAAATTTCATATTAAATTTAAAGTAATTTTCTCAGGCGTTTAAAGGAAAATGCGTCATTATTTAGACTAAGGAAATTGTTTTATATAAATACATTGGTTTAATATCGACGTGTCTTTAACTGTAGAGAGAGAGAGAGTAGATTTGTTGAAAACTCGTACAAAAACCATATATAATAATCTGCTCGTGCGTGTGTATATATATACATCGTACATGATCCGCCTATGCTTATTCTAACTCTGTACAAAATATATTCACCACCTGGAAAAAAGAAAAAAAAAAAACTAAATATATTATTAAGTTAATCTACTATATGCTCTGTGAATATGTTCTTGATATTGTTGGCCTGTTTTAAATATCGAAGAAACTAGTATGTATACATCTGAAAACGTATCTATCAAAGGAAATTATGTTGATGCCTACAAAGGGAAGTATATTATACATATTTAACACTTTGTGTATTTAATAAGAGATACACATACATATATCTCTATCAATCTATCTATTTATATCTGTGTGTGTGTGTGTTTAACGTGCATGAGGCACATTAATTAATAAGTCATACTTAACGAGATGCATGTTAGAACATAAGTATAGTACAGATTACATTGAATTACTAAGATTTACAGTATAACTTGCCTGAGCAATTAACTTCTGAACCTGGACTTGATGTGAAGCACTCCCAGATGAGAAATCACGCCCAGTTAACTTATCGCTCGTTCTCCCCATTACAGATAGTGCACGATCGTTCAACACCTCATTTGCATTTGCATCTCCAAGTTGTCCAACAGCCTGCTGAACATTAAAAAATGCTTAGTTAAGTACATCTGACAATCTATGTATAATATAACACACTCAATATGCTTGTAAAGCATATTAACTTTTCAGAATTTTCCACTTTTAATAATTATTTATTTCACATAACTTGAGTAAAATAAAAATATTTTGTACTACAATACAGCAAGTTGACTTAATTATGTCTATGTTATAAAAAACACGGACCTACCAATTAAATATTTAATATAAACGTAAGTAAATAAAAGAAGGCGTACAAACTTAAATACATTATTAAACTAAATAAGAGGGGTATATTTTGTTCTATGTATGTCGATGTATATATAGCATTCATTTCCTTACTTAGACTTGTATGTACGAGTGCCTTTGCAATCTATATATGTATATGCACGGATATGCAAGTGTATGTGATTAATATAGTAGCTGATTTAACGGCAAATCAACGGCCAAATGGACGCCATCGTGAATGCGGCGAACGAGGGCATGCTCGGTGGTGGTGTAGATGGCTGTAAGTAAGAATTAAAAATCTTTTTTCGATTTTAATAAATTAATTAACTTTATAAAAAGAATTAATTTAACTAGTTAAATTGATGTAAATAATGCTAAGCATTAAAACTTATAAATTTACAATTGCTAATATACAGATTATTCTTTAAATTATTAAACTGTTAATATACATGTGTGAGCGTCGTGAATATATTAAAATAAATGTAATATAAAGACGGTATAAAAACCTAAATTAACTTAGAGCGTCACATCAAACACGTATTAAAAAATGGCTTATCGTGTGGTAACACATGGGATGTCAGATTAAACATGTCACGTATCAAGTGGCATACAATAAAACCGGCATGTTAACTGAATGTGGTCACAAAATTAATTAAATTAAAATTTAATTAAATTTATTCAAGATATAATGACACCAGCATGTTAACTGAATGTGGTCAGAAACTAATTAAAGTTTAATTTAATTTAATTTAAGATATAATCACATCAGTGAAAGTTGTTCAAAATTACTTGTTCAAAGTAAAATAAATTAACTTAAAAAATATTGTTTAAAGTAAAATAAGTTTACTCACATGTTTGCTCTTATATAATTAAGCAAATAGTTTCACATAGAAAGTTTGCTTTGATGTCGTTGCTTTTAACATATATTAATTAGCAACGGACACGCACTATACATAAAATAACAAATTTATGTCTATATATAGTTAAATATTTAAACTTCATCTTATTATACATAACTTAATTTTTAATATTACAAAGTTTTTTAAGCTTGATTTTATAGATTAAGTGACCAAAATTTACGATAGTGTGGACCAACGGTGTGGATGATTTTCGACACTGGAATCTTAAAGGCTCTAATCAAATAAATTATATATATATATATAGATATAGATATTAGTTTGTTTAACACACCATATAAATATAATTATATATAGAGAATATACATATATAAACTAACGCTTACGGTGTGGCAACAGCGTTGCCTACAGGGCAGCGTGCACACGGAGATTGTGCAGGTAAACGGAGGCGACCAGTACTTAAAAATTAAAGTATCATTTGGTTGACATTCAATAGTTACAGACGCGTTGTTTAGCCACGATGGCTATATTATATATTTAGATATCAACTATTTGTGAAACAAATTTATTTTAAAGAAAATTACCTGAAATTTATCATATTTACATATATATTCTTATAAGTTTTACATTCCCGTATATATCCTTTTAAAATTGTAAATTTACATATATACCCTTGGAAATTTTAATCATAATATTTTAATTTTTAAAATAAAAATATTAATTAATATATTTTTAATTCATAAATAATTAAAATTTATTAAGTGTTAAATGTCAAAAATTATCATAATAAAAATGTAACATTTTTAAAAATAATTATATTGTACTGTGATATATATGTTTTATAGTTGTATTTTGGACTTAAAAATGATAAAATATAATTAATTATAAATTTTTATTGATTTTTTAAAATGTTTTTTAATTTTTACTTTTAAAATTCATAAAGTTTTAAAGTGAAGTTTAAAGAGTATATAGTAAATATAAAACTTGTAAGGGTATATACGTTAAATTTTAAAGTATAAATGTAATTTTCCCTTTTTATTAAAGTAGGTCCAGAAACGTATGCGTTTACATATATACAACAATCAGCCATTCTTTTCTTCTTTATTTTATACTCTATACCTCGGACCATTTTAACATTATTGTTACTCAATTCACTCACGTATGCATTCACACATGTGAGAAATTAAAGACGTGGTGTGATTGTTAATATCAATGTGGTAAATTTCAAAATCAGGAATTTTGATGAGTTTGACCGGGGACTAAACTTAAGTTTTTAAATAGATGAGGGCCCCCACGAGAAAACCGTTCCATGCAAATATACATACATATATTCAACACTCAGCCATTCAGCTTGTATTATTCGGAGTTATGTTGAAGTGCAGACAACTATCACCATTGTACCAGCAGTTCCAACTGCCCAGCCTTGCCTGTGGTTGCTTTCCAATCTAGATTTGATTACAAATGCGTATGTCAAGCAAGTCCAATACTACAAGTCAAACATCTCCCCCTCTGATTTCAAAACCTTGTAGATGCTCTTAAAAACTCATTGTCTTCAGTTCTCGTCCATTTCTATCCATTGGCAGGAGAAGCGCAAGCTGCAGGAGGTCGGGTGGTCGTCAACTGCAATGACCAAGGAATCCCGCTTCACATAGCTACCACGGAAGCAAGGTTTCTTCCTCATCCAATATATGTAGATCTGACTGTTGTTTCGTTCTTCTCAGGCTTGAAAATGTCCGGAACTGCGAAATTGAAGCCCAGCTGGTTCCACGAGATGAATTCGTAATTGCTGAAGGTGTAACTAGTCCACTCATCCAGATCCAGGTAACATTTCTCTCCATTTGCCATTTCTGTATTCCAAAAGCTGTAAAAGTTGACAAGGTTTAGCTGTGGATCAATTGCACTCGGATACGTTGCTTCAGAAACCGTGGCGGATGGTCACTCCTCATTCCAGTTCTTGCAATCGTGGTCTGAAGTCCATAGAGGGTTACCTCTCTCAAATCCACCTATCTTCAACCTTGGCGTGGTCCTTGAGTCCAGAAAGCCTCCCCAAGTGAAGATTCCCGCAAGAGACTATACTGTTGCGGAAGGCTGGGCAACTATCAACTACAAGAAGAAGATAACTGGTGTCGTCTTTACCATCTCTGAAGATAAGGTAGCTTCTCTTGTGAAAGAAGTCGAAGATGGTCCTTTCAGCTATGGCAGAGCAACTTCGTTTCAGGCAATGGCTGCACTGGTGTGGAGTGCATGACCGAAGCACGTCAGCTGGACGATGAATCTGTGACCAAGTACATGTATGCCATCAGCTTTCGCAACAATCCTAAGCGTTGGGACCCAGTAATACCAGCTGGAAGCTTTGGGAACGCTGTTCATATGGCATGCTTGCCGGCACTGGCTGGTGATATCAAAGCCAATCACCTCTCCTTCGCTGCAAATCTCATCCACCGGGACATAAAATCCATCAGCATGGAGACCATCAGATCCGGCATAGACTGGATGCAGCTGCAGATGAACAAGGGCCTCAAAGTCGGCTTTAACTGCGACTTGTACAAGGGAACGGACGTGTATTGCACTAGCTTGTACACTTTCTCACTTTATGAGACCGAGTTTGGGATTCGGGAAGCCCGTTCACTTTTCAGTTGACCAGTGTTTTGGTGATGGAGTTGTTTTTATGCTCTCTACACCAGACAGAGGCCGAAGCAGGGGAGATTGCTATCGCCTTGCCACAAGCTTCCATGGAAAGGCTACTGGAAAACAGTCTCTTCCGGAGGTTCGCTACTCTTGAATTAGCATGTCCAACATTAATAAAGCTATTTTGTTTTTTTTGATGTTACTTAATTCAATTCAATTAAATAGGTTTATGATAAACATTAATTTTGATCTTCACCTCTTCTCTGGTATCACTTCAAAACCTAATGGTACTGCTGCAAACTTTAATCTGAATTATCCAAACTGTCTTGTTGATAGGGACATTCTGGAATTTTAGAACCTTGTCGTCTATTTGTTCCATCGAAAATTAACATAAGGATTACATCTTTAGGAGATTCAAAATAATAACATGTTTATATATAATTAATTAATTAATTACAAATTTACTACATTTTTAGTCCTAGATGTATAAACGGTGAGATAAAAGTATCCATACGTTACATTTAACGGTGAAGATAAAATTGCTGTATGCGACTGCATAAACGTGTATATGCCCACGATGTATCATGATG
The DNA here is from genome assembly GCA_003024785.1 of Selaginella tamariscina. Classification (NCBI taxonomy): domain Eukaryota; kingdom Viridiplantae; phylum Streptophyta; class Lycopodiopsida; order Selaginellales; family Selaginellaceae; genus Selaginella; species Selaginella tamariscina. Next base: position 48,737 of record PUQB01000334.1, on the reverse strand, counting down.
CCATGATGTAGTATAAACCATACTAAATTCTCTGAAGTACACATTTGGAATTCCACAATTGCACGCTTATATATTACGACGTGTGTAGTATTTACTGAATATTATAAAAATATTATAGTTTATAACAAAGCTATAATTTCTTTTTTATTTTATACTTCAAACCTCGTTCCTTTCAACATTATTATTACTTAATTCACGCGCGCATACAGACGTGTTTTGATGTAGTCTACTATGTCTAGCTGCCGCATAAGCCATCGTTGATACAGTAGCTTATTAATTCTCGTGGACGACGTGGCATCGAGCAGCTGCTGACTTTTTGTACGATGTCCACATCAAACTTTAAACAATGTTTAGATTGTTAAAGGCTGGGGGCTGGGTCGCACTGACCTTTAAAACCCTGAATAGTTAAGGGTTATTACCTAAATTTTGATGTAGTATTAATATCGTATTTATCTTTTAAATATAATGATAATTAAATTTTTAAAGATTTTTAATGTCGCAATAAAATATTTAAAAATATAAAATATTTATATTAAGGGTGACACTGCCCACTGTGAAAATAAAAGAAACTTGCCAGCAATAAATGATGTTTCTGAAGGGTGCTTAAAAAACCTGTTTTTCTACTGTGGAAAAAGTGCAATTTTTTATAGTATTTCACAAGTTAATTTCGATTGGTAGGTGCAACACACAAAACCCTTAAAAATACCCTTAATTTTATGTATTCTCAGGGTGCACTAAGGATTTTAAGGGTCAGTGTGACCCCCACAGAACCCTTAAACATGTAAGTTAAGGGTTTTAAGGGTCACTGCGACCCAGCCCTGGTTTATCTGGATAAACTCAAGCCAGGGTGGCTATTCAGCTAATTGTTGAAGTCAAGTCTTAAGCTTTAAAATAGATGAAGGTCTCCCCACGAGAAAACCGTTCCACATTCATCCATTCAGCTTGTATTATTCAGAAATATGGTTGAAGTGCAGACAAGTACCACCGTTGCACCAGCACTTCCAGCCTTGCCTGTGGTTGCTTTCCAATCTAGACTTTGGACATACGTATGTCAAGCAAGTCCACTACTACAAGTCCAGCATTTCCCCCACTGATTTCAAAGACGTTGTAGATGCTCTTAAAAACTCGTTGTCTTCAGTTCTCGTCCATTTCTATCCATTGGCAGGAGAAGCGCAAGCTGCAGGAGGCCGGGTGGTCGTCAACTGCAATGACCATGGAATCCCGCTTCACCACGGAAGCAAGGTTTGTGTTCCTCGTCCAATATAGCGTTAGTTCATCTCTCATGCTTTAGGAATTTAGCTTTACTGACTGTTGTTGCGTTCTTCTCAGGCTTGAAAATGCCAGAAATGCGAAATTGAAGGCCAGCTGGTTCCACAAGATGAATTCGTAATTGCCGAAGGTGTAACAAGTCCACTCATCCAGATCCAGATAACGTTCTGTATTCCAAAAGCTAATGTCTCCAACTGTAAAAGGTAACAAGGTTTAGCTGTGGATCCATTGCACTCGGTTACGCTGCTTCAGAAGCTGTGGCGGATGGTCACTCCTCATTCCAGTTCATGCAATCATGGTCTGAAGTCCATAGAGGATTACCTCTCTCAAATCCACCTATCTTCAACCTTGGCGTGGTGCTTGAGAACCTCCGCAAGTGAAGACTAGCACGAGAAACTATGCTACTGCCGACCTTCCTAAGGATTCGGCAACTACCAACTACAAGAAGATAAATGAGAAACTATATCACCGTGTCATCTTCACCATCTCTGAAGATAAGGTAGCTTCTCTTGTGAAAGAAGTTGAAGACGGTCCTTTCAGCTATGGCAAAGCAACTTCGTTTCAGGCAATGGCTGCACTGGTGTGGAAATGCATGACCGAAGCACGTCAACTGGACGATGAATCTGTGACCAAGTACGTATATCCATCTGCTTCCGCAACAATCCTAAGCGTTGGGATCCAGTATCTGTGACCAAGTACGTATATCCCATTTGCTTCCGAACAATCCTAAGCGTTGGGATCCAGTAATACCAGCTGGAAGCTTTGGGAACGCTGTTCATATTGCATGCTTGCCGGCACTGGCTGGTGATATCAAAGCCAATCACCTTTCCTTCGCTGCAAATCTTATCCGCCAGGACATAAACTCCAACCAGATCCGCCATAGACTGGATGCAGCTGCAGATGAACAAGGGCCTCAAAGTCGGCTTCAACTGCGACGTGTACAAGGGAACGGACGTGTATTGCACCAGCTTATACACTTTCCCAATCTTTGAGACCGAGTTTGGATTGGGGAAGCCAGTTCACTATTCCCTGTTGGTTGAACTGGATGGAGTTGCTTTAATGCTCTCTACACCACACAGAGGCAGAAGGAGGGAGATTGCTATCACCTTGCCACAAGCTGCATGGAAATGTTGTGAAAAGGTGTTAAATCACGAGCCAAACCGAATATCAACTAACCTATGTTTTCATTTTCTAGATACATATAACTATATATGTAGTTCTCCATAAGTATATACGGCCTAAGCTATATATGGCCTAAACCATATATAACTGTTCTTCCAGCTTGGACTCCACGCTGGATATCTCAACACTCCCACTCAGCCGTGAGAGTTCAAGATGGTCATTCGAGACCGGTGTCGCTGGAAACTATCCCTGCTCAAGGCCTTGGTCATAATATCTGCAACCATCTCGATATAGACATGCTTGAGCTTGATTTCCGGCTGAACCTCTTGTCGGATGAAGTGGTACTTCACATCGACATGCTTGACTTTGTCATGATGTCTGGGGTTCTCTGAAGTAGCTATGGCTGTCACAGTAAATTGTGATCGGCCTGGAAATGAAATTCCCATGTCCTTAGCAACTTCATAACCATGTTGCTTCCTTGGCTGCCTCTGTTGCTGAAATGTACTCGGCCTCCATCGAGGAGAGTGCAATCACTCGCTGCAGTCTGCTCATCCAACTGATAAGCCCATCATCCAGAAGAAACACATATCCTGAAGTGGACTTCCTAGTCTCCCTGTTTCCTGCCCAATCTGAATCTGTGAAACCCACTAGATCCATTACCATGTGATCTCCTGTAGAGCTCCCACTAGCTGAATATGTGAGACAAAACCCGACTGTGCCTCGCAAGTATCGTAAGATACGTTTGACTGCTGTCCAATGAGCCTCTCCTGGATTCTCTACAAACCTGGAAACCACTCCGACTGCAAAAGCCAAGTCTGGTCGAGTGGAAATGGCTAGATATAACAAACAACCAACTATCTGCCTATAAGGAACCTGTGCCATGACTCGTCTCTCCTCCTCAGACGTCGGCTGTTGATCTTTTGAAAGCTGTTGTGTGTACGTCCATGGGGGTGCTGAGGGGTTGCTGTCGGCCATGTCGTACTTCTGAAGTATCTCTTGCACATAGTGTGCTTGAGATAGCTGAATCACCCCTGCAGCTCTATCCCGGAACACCTGAATGCCCAAACAATAGCATAGGTCCGGCTGCGGAGATCTCAAACTGAGATCAAAACTGGTGTTCAAAGAATTGAACAAGCCGAAACTGGCTTGGCCATGATGTTGTCATCAACATATAATGCCAGGTATGCAAAGTCCACTCCTGCGAAAGACATATACGTTTCCATCTGCAGTGGACTTCTGGAAACCGATGGAGGTGAGAAACCTGTCTACATGATCATACCAGGCTCGTGGTGACTGCTTCAAGCCATTAGGGCCTTTCGAAGACGACAAACGTTTGTTTTCCTGTCCTTGCACCACGAATCCCTCAGGCTGTGTAGTGTAGACTTCCTCCTTCAGCTCTCCATACAGGAAAGCAGTCTTTACATCAAGCTGGTGAACCTCCAGATTCAAGCTAGTTGCTATCCGAAGAATGAGACGAATGGAAGCCATCTTCACCACTGGTGAATACGTCTCATAGAAGTCAACTCCAGCGATTTGTGAGAATCCTCGTGCAACAACCAAGCCTTGTATCGGAGTACTTCGCCATGTGCATCCAGCAATAGCCACTTGGTACTTACAGTGCGGCGACCGTGGGGAAGAGTAACAAGCTCCCAAACCTGGTTCTTGAGGAGAGAAGCATATTCCTCCTCCATGGCAGCCCTCCATTCTGCTGCCTCTTGTGATTGCATCGCCTCATGCACTGTCCGGGGCTCCCGAGGATACCTGGAGGTGAAGAAGGAGGTTGAAGACTCATCAGCTTCTCTTGCCTTTCGTGACTTGTAGCTAATTCTCCCACTTCTCGTGATTGTGTTGATGGGTCGGTGGATTAGGTACCTGCGGAGGTGCTTGCTGAAGTGGAGGAATCTCCTCCTCACTTTCGTGCTCCTCCTCACTCAGATCTGGATCTGCTGCAATCTGCAGTCTGGATCTTCCCCAATCGCCCTGGATCAGCCCATGTGCTGGTGGATCCTGTGGCTGCTCTTCCTCAAGAATATAGCCGTCGGATTAACTTGAACTGTAAACCTATCCTTGTAAAGCATATCCTCATTAAACTTAACGTCTCGGCTCACAACAATTTTCTGGTGAGTGGGATCGTAAAGCCTATATGCCTTGCTCTCATGGCAATATCCCACCATGATATACATGTTACTCTTCTGCTCCAACTTACGACGGAGTTCGTCTGGAACGTGTGCATATGCCAGGCACCCAAACACACGGAGGTGTTTCAAACTGACTCGCTTCCCAGTCCACCGGTGAATGGAACTTCTCCACCAATGCTGCTTGCAGGAAGTCGATTCCGGATGTAGCTGGTTGTGCTTAAGGCCTCTGCCCAATAATTGAGCGGTGTTCCTGCATGCATAAGCATGCATCTTGTCGTCTCCACTAGAGTCATTCATTCTTTCGCCACTCCATTTTGCTGAGCTGAGTATGGGGCTGTAAACTGCTGCTGAATCCCAGATTCTTCGCACAACTTCTTGAGCACACTTGCTTGATACTCCCCACCTTTATCACTCCTAAGTACACGGATTTTCAAATTCTGCCACACGTTTTCTGCAGCAATCTTATATAGCCGAAACATTTCTGCTACTTCTGATTTGTTAATCAAGAATTTCACCACTGTGTAACGAGTATAATCATCTATAAACGTCACAAAATACCTCCTTTCAATGACTGAACATGCATTGGTCCACACACGTCTGTGTGCACTAATTCTAGAGGTTGAGTGGTCTTACAGCAGATGCCCTTACTGGGGAACGGTTGCCTATGTTGTCTTCCAAAACAGCATGCCTCACAGAACTCAAGGTTGTCTCTAAGTACCTGAAAGTCTGAAAGCTGTCCTGGTCCCGAGCTACAGCTCGAATCGCTGCCTCGTTTGCATGTCCCAATCGTTGATGCCATCGTTGAAGAGTTGTGGAGAAGATCTTCTTCTTGGGTATCACCAATGTGGCGTCTAGCCTATAGTTCCCAGCATGTCTTTGGCCACGTGCTACTATGGTTCCTTGCTTGTCAGTGTAAGTGATCTTGTCCTTATCGATTGACCTTTCCAACCGGCATCTGCTATCTTCCCAACCGAGATAAGAGTTTCGCTGAGTGTGGGACATAGTGAACCTGTCGAAGATCGACAATCTCACCGTTCTGGAGTTGAATCTCTACTGTCCGACTCCTGCAATGCTCAATGGTCGATGATCTCCCTGTAGACTCCTTCTCCCACTGGGATTGCCTGATATGTCTTAAAAGCGGCAAATACTGGAGTACAGTGAACATTGGCACAACTGTCCAACCAGAGGATATTTTCTTCCTCGAAAGGACTGAGGTTAGTGGTTACCATGAGGGCCATCCCTGATTGCCCTTGTTCTTCAGTTCGCTTGCTCGTGGTTTTCCTGCTGCCTTGTCCGGACAGCTCTTGGCAAAATGCCCCATCTTCTTGCAGTAGTTGCACGGTCCAAGCTTTGACGGTGGAATGTCCTGCCTATTTGTGCTACTGCTGCCTTTATAGTGTGAAGCACTGCTCCCACTCCTCACTGACTATGGATTGAAGTTGGTTTTCTTTTCGAATTGGCTCGAAGTGAAGAGGACTTGAGAATGTCCCACCGTACCGCTGGTTATGTCTGCTTGAGGATTTGGATCATGGTTGATGACTGCAGCTTGAATCTCCTGATAAGACATCCCTGATGTATTCTCCAGTGTCGTCTTGAGAGTCACGTGGTCTGGCCTAGTCAAGGCCCCGAGAAGCACCGTGGTTTTGTCTATATATGAAATGGTCTGTCCGAGAGCAGTGAGCTGAGCAAGAATGGACTTCATTCTTCCGAGGAACACAGATGCTGGTTCTGTGGGACCAAACTCGAGCTTAAAAAACTTTCCTTTCAGCGATACCACGGATCTCTCCTTCCGTGATTGCCAAAAATTGCCTTCAACTCTGTCCAATTCTCGGAAGCTGACTTGCTTAGATCCAGGTGATGGTGGTGATGCCTACCAAGCCCAATCCCCATTAGTGACAACGCTTTGTCATGTCGAACTGCCAATCTTCTGGGTTCGTCTGAGGTTTCACCTCATTACCATCTACAATTCGTAGACAATTGTCACGCATCATAACAAACGAGATTTCCTGCTACCAGTTCTCAAAGTGTGCCCATCAAAGACCGAATTGGGATTGATTTGTGGCTTGTCGTCATGTTCTTAAGTATGTCTGTCACTGACTAACTTCTTGAGGATATAACGTTCCACAAACTGCACTCGCTGCTTCCTATGACCCTTGAACTACTGTTGTTCTTGGCTCTAATACCATGTTGTGAAAAGGTGTTAAAGCACGAGCCGAGCCGAATATCAACTAACCTATATTTTTGTATTTCTGGATACTATTTATAGTTTTCTTTATAACTATATATGGTAGTTCTCCATAAGTATATACGGCCTAAGCTATATATGGCCTAAACCATATATAACTGTTCTGCCAGCTTGGACTCCATGCTGGATATCTCAACAGGAAAGGCTATTGGATTTCATCGAAACAAAATGAGGCACAATATAGACTTTATATTGTGCCTCATTTTGTTTCGGTGAAATCTGTTCCCATTAATTAGATTCATCATAGAACGGTCAACATTGATTTTGTAATAAATCCATCCTTAATTGGCCCCTCAGATCGTCTAAGAACCTTGTGGGTAAATGGCACATAAAGATGACAACATTCTTCCAGGGATTTTAAGATTTTGAAGTACACAAAGGTTGTTAGTATAAATATATCGATTTTTCAGTAGTAAGTGGTGTAGGTTCAAGGTACCGTTATTCCTGAGGTTGGGAAGGCTTGCAAGAGTAACTCGAAGTGAATGAGTACCAACTGGCTAGGCAATTGAGAAGAGAAACTTGAGAAGGTAGAATAATGCCGAACTAGTACTAGAGATTGCCTTGCTTCCTTGAGGTATGGAAGATGTGAGCCCATGTTTGAGGTTCTAAGGATGGGATCACCAAGAAGAACCAAACAACATAGAAGTCAATAGTGATGTGGAAGTGCAAACCTCACACTTTATTGAACAAAGGAACCAAGAACTGCAGTGTCACTCAGATGGGGACTGACGAGCCATGAGAAGTCCACAAGGGAGTGACATAATAAGGCAGATAGTGCAGAGGAGCGACCACGTGAACATTGAAGTAGGGTAGTCAAGCTCAAAGTTACATTAGAAGGACAACCCAAGAGTGGCATATTAACAGATAGAGAATCATGGAGATTAAATAGGAGCAATGGAGAGCGACCAACGAATGGAGAACTTAAAGACATGACATATTAAAGGAGTGAGAACCATAGAGATTAAACACAAATAAAAGTAGAAATAAGCATATTAGTATGGATTAGACGAAGATGGAGTATCTTATGGTTTGAAACATCTTGGACTCTCCAGTTTTGATTAGTATATTATTGTCTTTGTCAATACTTTGTTGATATTATCTTGTCATTTATGTTTTCCTTCTTTTCAACACTTGTACTTTTAGCTGGTTTGACTCTAGTATTATTGTCTTTGTCAATACCTTGTTGATATTATCTTAGCATTTGTGTTTCCATTCTTTTCCACACTTGTACTTTTATCTTTCGTTACAATTACTCTTGGTGCTTTAGTCTTTATTTGATACTTTATATTTCTTTAATATAAAATAGTGAGAGCTTGAAATATAAAAATGTGTATCTCCATTATTTCAAGAACCTAACTTATATATAGGAGCGAGTGATCCAGATTGAAACCAATCCAATGGTTATCAAAATTCACTACATTAATAATAGTATGTGCACATGCAGCCGTACACATGGATTTTATATCATCCCTTCCTCTCGGAAGGATGTAATTAATTAGGGTTCTCTGGTAGATGGCCTGGATCTAGAGGAACATCAGGAGGAGGCACTAGTGGATTTGTAAGCGGCACAACTTGTTTCCGTTGCATAAAACGCTTCAATTGTTGCACGTGTACGATCTCCGGAGGATCGAGTTGAATATTGTGCCAAACCTCATAAACTTTTGGCCCTACTTGGCATAGCACTCGATACGATCCTTTCCTCTGAGGAAAAAGACTCTTAGTTAAATCACGTACCATAAGCTTGGGAAAACGAACCAACACTAGTTCATCAACCTTGTACTCCGCAGGAGGATGATGGTGCGAGTTGTAACATTGTTGTTGTCCTACTTGTATGCGGCCTAAGTGTTCTGCTGATTCCGCACAAACCAATGGAAAAATACTTGTCAGATACCGATCCCACGACCTAGCATCAACAGCTCGCGGTAACTAGAAAGGCAAACCCAACTCCGTTGGCAACACCAGGTCATAACCATACAAGAGCTTATATGGGGAAGTACCAACGGAACTTTGTACTCTAATGACATAAGCATATCGAAGAGACAGTAGATAACCATCCTAATCCGAATGTTGAAAGTTCACATACTTCACGATCATCCCCTTGAAGGTTCTGAGGAGCTGTTCCACCAAACCATCTGTTTAAAGATGATAAGCACTTGTGAAAGTGTGGCATATCCACCAGCAGAGATTGAAACTCAAGCTCACAATCGTCCACATGAACAACAACGTCAACTTCATCCCATGAACAAGCATGAGTATGTCCGTTGCCATATAGAATGAAGACTTGTTCTACCACATGACGCAAATGAAGGCTGCAACGTGTAGCAACAGACTGAGAAATAGAGGACAAACTCAAATCTGTATCCACCAACACTGAAAGGAAAATAGGATGTGGAATATGATTAAATCGAGCTTGAAAAGTGAAGACCGAATGAACTGGTGCCGAATGAACCCCTTAATGATACTCCCAAAAGGAAGACGGAGGAATCACTAATTTATTTGCACGAGACCCCCTTTACTCGTGCAATTTGTCGTTTCCAGGAAGATCCACCGCATCAAGACCTTCTATTGCTGCGGCACCAATCGGACATTGTTGACGCCAAGGCCTCCACCCCGGAAATGGGGGACGCCAATCGGGAAACCGTTGACAGCGCCAATACGTGTGTCCAACCTCATCACACGCCCAACAACGAATTGCACATTCACGTCCTCATCCACAGGCCTAACCTTGTGCTGATACACGAGCAGCAACAGCATCAACCTCCATCGAAGCAGGACCATTCCCCACATAAAATGGAACAAGAGAAACGTGAAGTTGCAAGTGGGAGAGGTGATGACTCATTTGTTGTGCTAGCCTCAAAGCATCGTCAAGAGTCACTAAAGCTAGTGCATGCACAAGCCCCACAAGGTTTTGGCAAAGTGCTGGCACAACATACCTAACTTGATGTGTTCCAACATGTTAGGCTCTGCACGCAGAAAAGGCTCCGAAAGCGAACACCAAACTGCACCACTAACTCAGATGGTCCTAACGAATACGATGCAACTGCTGAAAAACATCGTCACAATTGTCCACATGCCCAAATGCATGTTTGAAGATCTCTGAAAGAACACTCCAATCCTCATGAGTTGCAACGTCTAGACCATTGTACCATTGCAACACCGTCCCATACACACAAGTAGGAAACTTGCACAAACACTAAGCACCATCCCATGAATAATATGTGGTGACCATAGTGAAGTGGTCAAACCAATGGTACACATCATCCCCAAGAGTTCCGCAAAAGAAATCCGGCTGGACGCAAGGATTTGCAATAGGAACAAGAGGAGTACCATAGGCTGTAAATGCTGCCATCAACTGAGAGTGATTGTTTAGTTGCATCTGCATGGCATTCAACAACTGCATGAGTAGTTGCTCCACAGATGAAGGATTTGCATGTTGTGCATCCATGGACGAAAGAAAGAAAGAACAAAATCTACAAGAAAGAAAGAAGAACAAAATCTACAAGAAAAGAATAGATCTAGACAATGGAGAAGTTAGATCTTAAGAAGATAAAGAAAATCTATAAAAAAGACACAAATCTGAGCGCTCCTTAGGGACAATTAGAGGTGCCCCTCACCTCCACCAATGTGAGAGCTCGGAATATAGAAATGTGTATCTTCATTAATTCAAGAACCTTAACTTATATACAGGAGCGAGTGGTCCAGATTGAAACCAATCCGATGGTTATCAAAACCCACTATGCTAATAATAATATGTACACATGCAGTCGTACACATGGATCTTACAAAATAAATTATAAATAATAGTAATACATGATAAAATAAGTATGGTACTTCGACCTTCCATTTATATTGTGTTGATTTCATTCCCTTATTCATGATTCTATACAATATTATTTGAATAATATATTCACATCATTAGTCGTGGGTTGCGTCTAGGGTACCCATTGTCGCCCTAAAGGGGTTGAACTTTCGGATGAAGGTGATTAAGAGGTAAGTCACAATACCTTAACTTTGTTACAAGGGTATATGCAAAGCATGTCTTCTTAATAGGGTTAGAACAGGAGCCTATATAAGTCTCTTGGGGCAGAATCCTAAAGTCTACTCGAATTATCTCATGGGATAGTCATTTTAGGGGACTTAGGATAGCATGCTAGGTTGAGATGCTTATTTAAGCATTTGAGTTAAATTCTTTAAGTCATTTTCAAAGACTTAACATTATTCACATAGGGTGTTGATGCTAAATGGTCATGTGTTAGCCTTCTAATTAAAACTCTGACACTTAACTTAGTTATTATCCTTGTGAATTTATCTTTAAGCTGGATCCTTAACTCAATTTTTTTTCTTAACTTGGTGAGTTTTTCTTGAAGCTCCTAAGTTTATTCATACCTAGGCTTAACTATTTAATGACTTTTAACCTAGTTATTATTCTTTAACTTGGTGAGTTTATTCCTAAATTAGACCTTAACCCAGGATGTTTCTATCTCAACTCATCTCAACAAAACTTGAAAGGAGAGTTATCTTTAACTTGGTGAGTTTATATATAACATGACCTTTAACCCAATTATTATCTTTAACTTGAGAAATTTATTTTTAAGTTGGACCCTCAACTGGTTGTTATTCTTAACTTGGTATTTATCCCTAAGCTAGACTTTTAACCCAATTATTATTCTTAACTTAGTAAGCTTATTTCTAAGTTGAACTCTTAATAAAATAATTATCTTTAACTTAAGTGAGTTTATTAATAAGTTGGACCCTTAACGTAATTATTATTTCTTAACCCAATTGTTATCCTTACATTAGTGAATTTATTTAAGTTGAATCCTTAACCCACCTTAACCTCACAAGTTTAAGATAACCATTACATTAAGTTTAGAATAACCATCAAAATAATTGTTTAATAAAATTTAAGATGGCCATTAATGACACACATTTAAGATTTAGAATGTATGACATGTATGCCATGCATGATCATGCATGATCCACATATGATTTAGTGGCTATGATGGGGCAGGAGGATTTAGAATTTATGATGGCCGTTGTCACAGAAAAATTTTAACCATCACCTTGGTAGCCCCTAGTATGTATGTAGTGGATTAATTTTTTATTCGTATTTATACGTCTCTATTTCACTTTTACTATCCCTTCTTTATCTTTTCTTGGATGATCAAACTAGTCAACATTATTATGTTAATGCATATAGTTAGTGCTTGCTTTGACAATGCACATTTTCTTTGTCTTATTCTATGCACCTTCCTTATCACCTTCCTTATCACCTTCCCAAGTCAAAATCAAGTCATCTTCTTCCATAACCCCCACCATTTATAGGTCAAGTCAACATTCTTTCATAACCCCCACCATTTATGGGTCAAGTCAACTTTCTTTCATAAACCCCATCATTTATGGGTCAAACCCACCTTCTTTCATAACCCCCTACCATTATTCTTATGTAACTCCCATCTTATACCCCTTCTTACACTCCTACCCTACCCTATATACATTCTTTATATTATTTTGGGTATATTAAGAACTAAGGCTTAAGAGTTTAAGGATATATAGATATATATAGGAAGAGAGATATAAGTAGATAAATTGTCTCAAGCTTCTTCTTTTCTTTTCTTATTTTGTAAATAAGTGGGATGAGATTATATCGTTTTATGTGTGCTTTTATGATGAAATATAAAAATTAGTTAATATCATGAGTTTCATCTCATGTTTTTTATTTTATTTTATTTTATTTTCTTCATGTGTATGATCATTAACAAGGACTATTTATCATTAAAGCCATCAAGTCCTGAACATATGATTCTAAGTGATTTTCCTTCAATATGTTTTTAGTGAGGTGAGCATGGAATGCTAATATGTGTTGTTTATAAATTTTTATGAACTTGAGCATCCTTTTTAGAAAAGGTTCTTTCAACTTCCAAATTTTTTTCAAAATCAAATATTGAAGTTTTATTTTGAGCATCCACATGAGTTTGCTTTAAATAACAAGTTGGTGATCATTTAAACGTGGGATTTTGAAGAATTCAAGTTTAGATTACAACTTGCAATTACGACTGTGTTTTTGAGAAGACAAGAGGTGAATCGAGCATGGATCAAGATTTGGCACCTGTGCGATAGTGGTAATATTGATAAGGCACATCGTCTGTGTGTATGGATTTTCCATACATCGATCCTCATATTACAGTCATAACAATATCTCATTGAATTTATCAAAGTCTTTGGGAGTCTTATGGAGTTTGGAGTTTTGTGAAGCAAGAGTATTGTGCACGTTGTGAGAGGTTTGATTGTGCTTGTTAATGTGGCAAGTCAACTTTGATAGAGCATACAAACTAAAGAAGCAAGTTGCGAGTGTAGGGGTCGTGTTAACTGATCCAATAAGGAAGTGAATCAAAATTTTTGAGTCAAATTCTAGTGCTAAATCTTGCAATCAAGCAGAGTATTTTGCATTGATTCGAGGATTGAAGGAGGCAAGGAGACAAGGAGCAAAGAACATGGTTGCAGTTAGTGACTCTAAGTTAGTGGTGAACTAAGTGCAAGGTCAATAGAAGGTGAGAAAGCTTGAGTTGTTGGTGCTTTCTGAGCATGTTCAAGATCTCAAAAGGGGGTTCAACACTTTTGAGATAAAGCACATTCCTCGAAGAGAATCTAGAAGCTGACGAGCTTGCACAAAAGGGGCATTACCTGTCAAAGTGACGTTTCTTTATCTACTTGTAATCAAGTGAAACCTTTGCCATTTTTACATTTGTAAAGATAGTGTCTATTCCAGTATATCATGATTTGGAAAATGAGAATGCAAATCGGTATTTACGTTCATTTAAACGAGCATGCATTTCGAATGGAGATAGAAGTTCTACCATTTGGGCATAACTTTCACCATCCTTTTTGGAAAATGGAGCATTGAAGTGGTTTGAGCGTCAAATTAGTGATGTTAAGGCTAGTCAAGAGAGGTTGAGTGAAGCTTTTCTAGAAGAGTTTGAAAAGCCAGAACATTGGATGAGGTCATGAAGCAATTGAATTAATTGAGGCAAAGTGAAGAAAAGAGTGTGAAGGCATTCAATGAGCATGTGTTGGAGCTCCAATGTAAGCTATGAAGTGGTTTGGGAGTGGAGGCCGTTGAAGGACTAGAGGATGCATCCAAGGAGTCCAAGCCAACTATTGGGATAAATGCGTTGGTGTTCAACAAGTTTGTTACTAGATTAAACTCGTATTACACCAGAAGGCAAAGAACAAAGAGCCTAGTAACTTGTAAGAAGTTGTGAAGATTGCTATAAAAAAGGAGGCACTTCTCATAGATCCTAATGAAGCCTCAATCTCAATGGTAGCACCACACCCAGGTCAGTACCTATTCTACAAACACCTTAAGTTATGATTCATGCAAGTCAAATAATCTAAGTTGGAAAGTAATATTGCCAAATTGACCTCAGATCTCACCGAGCTCAAGTTACATTGCTTCAAGCAAAGCCAACGGGACCAAAACCTCCAAGGCCACCTAGGGATCGAGCTAATGTTACTTGTTACATTTGTAAATAACATGGTCACTATGCCATCGATGTCAAGCCACGATCCAAGAGCAAGGAGGCTTGAATCAAGAGCAGGACAAGAACTAGGAACAAGACGAGAACATGAGGCAAGGAGCAAAACAAGAACAAGACAAGAATGATTATAGAATGACTAGTGTTGATAGTAATTAATTATACAACAATTAGGTCGGAGCTTTTATGCTCACAATTCCAAGAGCTAATCTAGGCATGAACTAAAAACATACTCCAAGAGTTAATATAGTCATGAACTAAAAATAATGTCCCTTATCTGTAGGTATATCTGTAAGCATATCTTGTAGGTATATTATGTAGGCATATCCTGTATCCCGTATCATGTATCATATCGTCGTGACAGCAAGCATATCCTATATCCCGTATCTTGTATCCTGTATCATGTATCGGGTCGTGACAGCACCTCCTCCCTAAGGATGAGTTCCACAAGTTATGGGACCTGGTTTAGCATGATGAAGGCAATAATCTTGGAAGAAGCATAAAGTAAATTGGATGCAGGTTCCCAAATGCGATCGATAAACAAATAACCTTTCCTGTGTGAGTTTGGTGAGTGGTAACATGATTTTGGAGTAGTCCTTAATGAACTTGCAACAAATTTGGCAAAGTCAAGAAATATTAAACATCCGTGAGACTTGCCAATTCAACACATTCTCACTTTAGTAGGATCCATCGAAACTCCTTCCGACAAGACGATGTACTTCATGAACTCCACATGATCTTGCTCAAAATTACACTTCTCAAGCTTGACATAAAGACCATGGTCACATAATTTTTGTAACACTTGTCGAACTTGCTCCTCGTGCTCCTCCAATGTCTTGGAATATATGAGAATGTCATCAAAGTATAATATCACAAACATGCACAAGTACTTGCAAAAAATGTTGTTGGCCATGTGTTGAAAAACAACTGATGCATTGGTGAGACCAAATGGCATCATTGTATACTGAAAATGTCCATATCCCATGCAAAATGTAGTTTTCTACTCATCCCCTGGACAGATCCTAACTAAGTTATATGCACATCAGGTAAATCTTGGTGAAGTACTTGGCCCCAGCAAGAAGCTCCAATAATCTCGATATCAATGGTAGGGGATACCAATTTCGCATCATTACCTTGTTTAGGCCACAATAATCCACTACCAAACGCAATGAGTCATCTTTTTTGTTTTTTTTTTACAAAGAAGATGGGTGCACCAACTAGAGAATTTGAGTGTTAGATGAACCTGATCGAAAGGTTTTCCTCAATGTATGCTTCCAACACTTCAAGCTCTATTGGAGAGAGCCCGTAAATCAGTCCCCAAGGGGGTTGAGCACCTTCCATCAAATCAATGGGACAATCATATGGTCAATATTCCAAAAGTTTATTGGCTTTCACATTGTCAAAAACATCAACAAACTCATTGTACTTAGTTGGTAGCTGAACTAGAGAATTACTACAACAAAAACTAATAAAGAATCATGCTTATCTTCTTGGATGAATTCATCTAACGAGATCATGCAAACTCGCAAAGATTCCAAAGTTGGGTCTAAAGAGTTAGAAACCTCAACCTCCCTCAGTAAATTGAAACTGCTGATTATGTTGAAGAAGATCCTGCAAGAAGTTTCTCCCAAGGTCACTTAGATGGGCTTAGACGCCTCAACAACAGCACTAGATGCCATAAGCCGAGAATCCACGATTGAGATAGGAATTTGGTACATGAGCTTCCTAAAGAAAGTAAAGTGTCAACGTGCAAAGGTACAATCCATGAAACAAGCTTTGGCTCCAAAGTCCAATAGAGTTAATACTACAACCTTGCGACCTCTGGCAATATAAAGCTCAACAACTATCAAAGTCGAAGACAGTAATAAAATATGAGTGGAATCATTTAAGTGAAAAAAAATTACTAATTACTTAATATTAAAAGAGATTGAGTAACAACTGGTATTGAAGCAAAATGTTGAAACCCTAACCTTAACCTTCTTTATATATTAAAACTTAATATCTCTTTACCACCAATATAAATCTGAATATAGACATTTGATTATAGATCTAAATATGGACCATTCCTTATTTTAAAATATAAATCCAAAGGAATATTTTAGTGTTGACATATACTAACGGCATCAACTTAAAGAATACCAACATCAACATCAACTTAGTATATTCTAGTAGTTTTTAACATTTTCAATTAAAGATAACAACTAGGTTAAGGGTCATTAAATAGTAAACCTATGAATTTAAGGATAAACTTAGTTATTAGGTTAAAGATAACAATTAGGTTAAAAATCTAACTTAAAGATAAATTCAAGGTTAAATAATAATTAATTAAGGATTCAATTTAAAACTCACTAAATTAAGGATAAGAAAGGGGTCCATTATATTAAATAATTGAGCCCACTAATGGACCAATGGTTAGCACATGTGTTATTTATATAATAAGTTTATTTAATATGTCTCCATCCATGTATTATTAATACACTATGAACATTCATCTTAAATTTTAAACCCATGTGGCATTATCAGGGCCACTAGATCAAGTGTGACACTCCATCAACAACCATCCTAAATTATAAACTTACATGGCATTATTGGGGCCGTAGATCTTATTATTAACAGCTATCCTAAATATTAAACTCATGTGATATTATTGAGATCGCTAAATCATGTATAAATCCTAAACCCATTTGGTGGTGGTTAATTCATGCATATGTATGACCATGCATAACATGGGTGTTTAGAAATAAATTCACCTAGTCAAAGATAACAATTGGGTTAAGGTAAACTCATTAAGTTAACTAGGTTAAAATTCAATTTAAACCAAGTTAACAAGGTTACTTAGGGATACCAAATTAAAGATAACAATTCCAACTTGGGATGAACTCACCATGTTAAGGTTAAGGGTTATTCAATAGTTAAGCCCAAGCATAAAAAGAATAAATTTAGTAAGTTAAGGATAATGATTATGTTACAAATCATTAAATAATTAAGCCAAGATATAAAAAAATTCATTAAGTTAAGAATTAAAGATAACAACTAAGTTAAATATTATTAAATGGTTAAACCCAATCATGGACAAACTTATGATTTAACACCAACAAAACTAGGTTAAGGACCATTAAATAATATTATAAGTAAACCTAAGAACTTCAAAAAACTCACTAGGTTAAGAATCCATATTAGAGATAAACTCATCAAATTAAGGTTAAGAATTCATTAATTAATAAATTATATTAAATAATTAAGTCAAGGACACGCATTTACTATATGCGGTTTATTGCATATTTAAATTTTAAACTTCTTACTATTTCTTGTCACTTAAATCATTTATAAACACATACTTTAAGAGATGCATTTTACTTTAAAAAAGTTAAAATTATAAAAGGACTTAAAGACGAGATATCTATGTAATCTATATACTTACACAAATATTACATTTGCTCCAACAATAAATTATATTGAGAGCTAATAAACACACATGTGTGTGTATTGTTTAATATATCACATGTTTTATTATCATAAGTTTAAATAAAAATTTAAAATAAATTAATATAAATAATTAAGATTTTTAATTTTATTTATGTATATAAAACAATTTTATAATTATATATTATTTTTTGAAAATTTCACCCCTTTGTGAGGGTGAGAACCACCTCTTATATGTGTGTGCGCCTGTGCGTGCGTGCGTGTGTGTGTGTGCGTGTGGGGGTATTAAGAGGAGTAAAGTACATTCAGGACCCCGGAGGAGTTTGCAGAAGGGCATATTCTAGATGCCATCAACGTGCCTTACTCAAGTACTCCAAAGGTCTCTCTCTCTCTCACACACACGCACGCACGCACGCACGCATGTATAGTACAGGCATGGTAAAGAATGAGGAGTTTGAAGATGAGGTAGCTGCAAAGTTTAACAAGGATGCAAAACTGGTCGTGGTAAGTTTTCACATGTTTAGAATGTTGTCACTTAATTAATGTGTGTTTGAGGTTGTCAAGGTGGCCTTAGGTCTACCTCTGCAGTAAAGGAATTTAAAGCTCTGGTAAGTGTGTGCATGTGTATACACACACATGTATACGTGCGTGTGTACACACATATGTGTGTATGATTATGCAAATGCAGGGATACGTTGACGTGGTTGAGATGCGATCTGGATATGCAGGATGGGACTTCCAACTATAAAGTAGTTTATATATTCTCAATTGGAAGTGAAGGGAATAGATCCCCTGACCTCATAGAATATCATTTTTGTGTATATTTATATGTATGCTGTTTAACAAGTTATCAATACACTTAAGGAACTTTAAGCTTTAGTTACACATATATGTGATTATGTATGATTTTCAAATAACTATTTTGATATGGTTATAGTAGTTATTAAGCTTTTCTTTCAATATAAATCTTATTATATACTATTTATTTAAGCGTGTTGATATGTTTATTACATGTATTATATCCATTTTTGTGTTTAACTTATGCGTCTGAGAGCACTCATAATAATTCGATAATTTCTTAAAAACATTATATTATTTTATATAGTTTATAAATGCTTTAATGGTTAGTTTTAAAACCAGCGTCTGTATTCCTATGTCTCAGACACTGTCATAATTATAATTGAAATTTCTAATGTACAGATTAAATAATAACTCTTAAACTGCAAATAATAATAAATAATAATAATAAAGAATTTTATTATTCATTGTGACAAAGCTGTTCACTAAATTTATTATAATAAAGAATTTATATTTTATAGTAAAATGTTTCTGATTGCAGATAATAATAACAATAAGTTTTTTTTTATTATATAGGAAGTAAAAAAACTCTTCCTCACCCAAGAAAAACTCATACTTAATAACAACTTAAAGATCGATATAATTTCCTTAAATATTTTAAATAAAAATGATTAAGTATTTGTCAAGATCACAAATAAATGTTACAATGGGCTGATACAAAGTTGCAGACTACCCACACGACCGATACAAATTGAAATAAAAATAAAAATATTTAATTCTTTTAAATCCATTTTCCTTTTATTGTTTTTCGGTCCCCTGGTTATATAGCTTGGTTCTACATTTATTGCAGTTGAGTGGGGAAGGAGAAAATGATCAATTGTTCCTTTAAGCAATGATAAAGGAAATTTAATAAAATACCAACATTGTCCCTATTAACAAGTGAAATTTTTCGTTGATATTGAATCAAAGACATCTTGAATGATTCAGATTATAAGACGAATTTGCAATATGTTGTAAAAACAAAGGATGAAACATGTTCACAGAAGTTACACTTTATACAGTAACAATTTGTATTTTTGTATAATTTACTTTAATCGGTACCATTATAGCTCTAGTGGTATCTAGTTAAACACATGATAATTAAAATAGTCTAATTTGTTTACAGTTACCACTTTAAAATCTTCGTTTATAGTTCGAATGAAGAAGATTAATTAAATTTAAGTAATTAATTAATCAATCTAATTGAGAGGAGTAGCGAACCTCCGGAAGAGATTGTTATTCAGTAGCCTTTCCATGGCAGCTTGTGGCAAGGCGATAGCAATCTCCCTCCTTCTGCCTCTATGTGGTGTAGAGAGCATAAAAGCAACTCCATCCGGTTCAACTAACAGGGAATAGTGAACTGGCTTCCCGAATCCAAACTCGGTCTCAAAGATTGGGAAAGTGTATAAGCTGGTGCAAAACACGTCCGTTCCCTTGTACAAGTCGCAGTTGAAACCGACTTTGAGGCCCTTGTTCATCTGCAGCTGCATCCAGTCTATGGCGGATCTGGTGGTCTCCATGCAGATGGAGTTTACGTCCCGGTGGATGAGACAGCGAAGGAGAGGTGATTGGCTTTGATATCCCCAGCCAGTGCCGGCAAGCATGCAATATGAACAGCGTTCCCAAAGCTTCCAGCTGGTATTACAGGATCCCAACGCTTAGGATTGTTGCGGAAGCAGATGGGATATACGTACTTGGTCACAGATTCATCGTCCAGTTGACGTGCTTCGGTCATGCACTTCCACACCAGTGCAGCCATTGCCTGAAAAAGTTGCTCTGCCGTAGCTGAAAGGACCGTCTTCAACTTCTTTGACAAGAGAAGCTACCTTATCTTCAGGTATGGTAAAGACGACACGGTGATATAGTTTCTCACTTATTTTCTTGTAGTTGATAGTTGCCCAATCCTTAGGAAGGTCGGCAGTAGCATAGTCTCTCGTTGTAGTCTTCACTTGCGGAGGTTCTCTGGGCCCAAGCACAATGCCAAGGTTGAAGATAGGTGGATTTGAGAGAGGTAATCCTCTATGAACTTCAGACCATGATTGCATGAACTGGAATGAGGACTGACCATCCGCCACGGCTTCTGAAGCAGCGTAACCGAGTGCAATGGATCCACAGCTAAACCTTGTTACCTTTTACAGTTGGAGACATTAGCTTTTGGAATACAGAATGGGCAAATGTAGAGAAACACTACCTGGATCTGGATGAGTGGACTAGTTACACCTTCAGCAATTACAAATTCCTCTTGTGGAACCAGCTGGGCTTCAATTTCACATGTCTGGGCATTTTTCAAGCCTGAGTAGAGCAAAACAACAGTCAGTTAAGCTACATGTAACGCAGGTAGAGTTATATTGGATGAGGAACACAAACCTTGCTTCCGTGGTAGCTATGTGAAGCGGGATTCCTTGGTCATTGCAGTTGACGACCACCCGGCCTCCTGCAGCTTGCGCTTCTCCTGCCAATGGATAGAAATGGACGAGAACTGATGACAATGACTTTTTAAGAGCATCTACAACGTCTTTGAAATCAGTGGGGGAAATGCTGGACTTGTAGTAGTGGACTTGCTTGACATACGTATGTCCAACCAAGTCTAGATTGGAAAGCAACCACAGGCAAGGCTGGGCAGTTGGAACTGCTGGTACAATGGTGATACTTGTCTGCAGTTCAACCATAACTCCGAATAATACAAGCTGAATGGCTGAATGTTGAATATATGTAGCATGGAACGGTTTTCTCGTGGGGTGTGATCTATTTAAAAACTTAAGTTTAGACTTGACTTCAACAATAGTCGTCGCTCAAACTCATAAAGAATTCCTGATTTTGAAATGAACCATCAACAGCAGCATTGATATTAACAATTACACCACGTCTTTCCTTTATCACATGTGTGCATTCATGCGTGAATTGAACAACAATAAATGTTTTCATTTTTGATTATTTCTAATTGACAAGTATATTCTTGAGAAATATTCTATATTTGAATAAATTATTACAATTATCAAAGAGTCTCGTGAACTACAATGGTTAATGTTAAGCTCTGAAACGAGTGAGGAAGAAACATTTCTTTTCTTCCTTGTGTCTTCCATAGTAACTGCTTCTTCAACATACTTACATAATTGTGCAGCTTCTGCTTGTTGTAGCCATGCATCTAGAACTGTTTCCTCAAACAGAAGGAAATGTATCTACAGAATAATAATTAATTAATGTTAATAATATAATTAATTTGACTAATATAATTAATAAAATAGTACTACTATATTATTATTAACAAAGAACTATTATAGAATTTAATAGTGTATTTACCTCAGACAATCCCTTACACTCTTCTTTACATACGGAGCGAGCGCCTTCGAGATTGGAAAGCTAAGATTAACATAAATAATTTAATTTAGTTTCATAATAATTAAACTGTATTTACCTGTAAATACCACAAGAAATATATGGGAATGCAATATGTGCGCTCCGCGCTACCAACAAGAAGTTCCAAAATATGATTAACATACAACAGTTACTTGATGCTATTAAATTTTAAAACAATATATTAATAATGGTCATTTTTAATTAACAATTAAAACCTAAATTAATTAAAGTATCATGATTATTTTACTAGAAACATAATATATAGTTCTTATAAGCATCGTGAATAAATGTATATAAAGAGGGTATAAAAACCTAAATTAACTTAGAGCGTCACATCACACACTGCAGGTGGCAGATTAAAAACTTGGCTTATCGGGTGGTAACACATGGGATGTCAGATTAAGCATGTAACTTATCATGTGGCATACAATAAGGTAAGTGTTTACTTAAACCGGCAACTGAATGTGGTAAAAAAAATTAATATTTTAAAGTTTAATTAAATTTATTCATGATATAATACACCAGCATGTTGAATCTGATCACAAAATAACTAAATTAAAGTTTAATTAAAGTTATTTAAGATATAATTACATCAGTGAAGTTAAAAATTACTTGTTAAAATAAGTTTATTTAAAAATTATTTGTGTAAGTGCATATACATATATAGATTGCAAAGGCACTCGTATATATAAGTCTAAGGTAAGGAAATGAATGCTATATATACATCGAACAAATATACCCCTCTTATTTAATTTAATAATGTATTTAAGTTTGTACGCCTTCTTTTATTTACTTACGTTTATATTAAATACTTAATTGGTAGGTCCGTGTTTTTTATAACATAGACATAATTAAGTCAACTTGCTGTATTGTAGTACTTATTTTACTCAAGTTATGTGCAGGCGTTTAAAGGAAAATGCGTCGTTATTTAGGCTAACGAAACTGTTTTATATTAATACATTGGTTAATATCGACGTGTCTTAAATGTAGAGAGAGAGAGAGAGTCTTAGTATATGATTTGTTGAAAACTTCGTACAAAAACCATACAATACTAATCTGCTCGTGCGTGTGTATATATATACATTATACATGATCCGCCTCTGCTTATTCTAACTCTGTACAATATATTCACAAGTTACCAGAATGGACACCACCTGGAAAAAAGAAAGAAAAAAACAGTGACATCATAAATATATTATTAAGCTACAATTAACAATCTATTATATGCTCTGTGTATATGTTCTTGGCCTGTTTTAAGTATCAAAGACACTAGTATGTATACATCTGAAAACGTATCTATCCAAGGAAATTATGTTGATGCCTACAAAGGGAAGTATATTATACATATTTAACACTTAGTGCATTTAATAAGAGATACATATACATACATATCTATCTATTTATCTATCTATTTACTATTAAATAATAAATAATAATAATACATTCTTTTATACACATGTATATATGTACATAAATAATATGTTTTTGATCAATTATTTGTATTTTCTTTAGTAATGTATTTATTAAACTACTACAATGCTCATTGTTGGTGGGCTATTAAGTTAAATTCACTCAGTATATTCTTATTGAGAAGGATATTCTGTGTTAGCCCACTTTATAAAATAGAAAAACGGGGGTAGGAAGGCAAGGCTTTGTCACATATATTTATATATATAGTGAGAGTTTTTGAGTTCATAATTAAGCTTGTTATTCTTTTATCGGTGCAAGCTTTAGTTTGTGTCGTTAAGGCACAACTCTTTATTATGCCCTCTCAAATTCAAGATGATAAGGATATGTCCCACCTTTAAAAACTTACCCTTAACGTTGATGAATCCGTGCTTGGGAAATCTTGTTGGAGAGCACGTCCCGTTAATCTAGGTGTGAGGCTTGTCTTCAACCTCCTTCTCCACATCAAGCTAAACAGCACACATAATTAAGTAGGGCATATTTTGTTGTCGTTCAACTATAGGTGTGGGATCTTGGCTGATAGGTTCTATTTACTAGGTTCTTGAGGGTTCATAAAAGGGTTCTAGAGTTGGCATCTAAAGCCACATTTGTGACAGCATTTTGAGTCTAGAGGGCTATGGCGAGATAACCACATCCTAGGGAATAGTGATGTCAGAGTTTTAACTTAAAGGCCCAACACGTGGCAACACGTGGCTGCCAAGTGGCCATTCGGCGTCATCACCCTATGTGAGCAACACTAAGTCTTCCAAAATAACCCTAAGAGTCTGACTCAGGGGCCTAATTAGGCAAAAGACTTAGAGTCCTACCCTAAGTCCCCTATAATGACCATCCCCTGAACCCTAGAGGATAACCCAAGTAGACTTTAGGATCCTGTCCTAGTAAACCTAGACAAGCTCATGCCCTAACCCCACAAAGGAGATGTGTCTCACACATACACCCGTGACAGAGTTAAGGCATCGTCACTTACCCCTCGAGGAATCACCCTCATCCAAAAGTACCCCTTTAGGGCGACTTGAACCACGACTAACCCTAAGGGTTTGAGTGGCCAAGTCATATCCTAGACCTAACCATCTGCCATTCACTGTAGCAACATCCACACTTTTAGTTTTTATATTATTGTATATTCATAAATAAAATATTCACCATGACGTTTTGCATTCGTGTATATCTATATAAAATAATATTTATATATACATTATGCACTGGGCTAGTACTTAGTGAGGACACAAGTGTGCGGTGTAGGCGGACACGAGTGTTTTATTAAGTAAACTCCCTAAGGCTAGGTTTGGAAAACCCTAAGTACATGACCTTGCAAGTGCTTCACAAAAAGGCTCATGTTAACAAGCTTAGGTTGTTCAACCCCTGGATTCTAAGGAGAACACTCTCCTAACCAAGTGTGCCTAAGCACACCTAGTTACGAGACCTAACCTCCCTTGAGCAAATGCCCAAGGCTTAGCACCCTAGCACGAGCACAAGCATGTCTGTTTGTCAAAGTATCCAACCCCTTGGCGACAAGCCCATGATATAACCCCAAAGGGCGTGCCTTGGGCGTTGTACCGTGTGACGTTTAACCTAGTGTCACATCTCCATATGACACTGCCTTCCCCGATGTGGGCTATCATGCCATAGCCCTTAGATTCAAGAGTTGCACCAAGTGCCACAAACATGGCTCCTAAATGCCAACTCTAGAACCCCTCAATTATCCCTCAAGACCCAGTAAGGAAACCCTGTTAATCAAGAACCACAACCACAGTTGGACAGGGACACGAACGTGCCCTGGTTAGCTGTGAATGTTGCTCTTAACTTGACGTGGAGGAGGAGGGTGGAGACAAGCCTCAACCTCTGCCTCTTGGAACGTACATCCCGACAAGACCTCCCAGGCATAGATTCGCCAACGTTAAGGGTAAGCTACCTCGAAGGTGGGACGTACCCCTATCGTTTGGAAGTTAGGGCGGCACAACAGAGGGTTGTACCTTAACGACACAAGCTGGAGCTTGCACCGGCAGAAGAGCAACGAACTCAATCATGAACCCAGGAGCTCTCCTACATATACTCTACCTTATTTATGTGACAAAGCCCCCCCCCGCCTCTTTTCATGTATGTGTAAGTGGGCTGGCACTAAATGCCAGCCCCTTAGTTAATGAGATGAGTTTGTACACTAACCCCTACCCCTAAACCCTAACCAAGGGGGGTGGGGGTTTTAGGGCGTGGGTTAGGGCAACCCTAGGGCTAGGTCACCCTAGGGGTGTTCCTAACCCTATTTAACATGCCAAACTCATCTTAACTAGGACGTCAAAATTAGGGGTGGATTTTCTAGAAGATAAGTGCTACTTTCGCTTAGAGTTTCTCGCGACATTTAAAGATAGCCGACCGGATTACCCTTAAACACCTAAGTGCACTAAGCGAGGTTATTTCTTACTATATCTAGGGTCCGTCAACATAATACAGTAGGTAACAATAGTCAACGTCCAAAGTAAAGGGTCGAGTCATAATAAAAATTATGACAAGTGACACTAGGCACACCTTTTAAGGTTGTGTCATGAGTTTAACACCAAGGGGTTGGATACTCTAGCAAGAAAATTTTGCATCATAGTGCTAAGCCTTGGGCATTTACTCAAGGGATCTTAGGTTCTTTAACTGGGTATGTTACTTACACACTTGGCTAAAGGATGTTCTCCTTGGAATCTAGGGGTTAAACAACCTAAGCTTATTAATAAGAGCCCTTTTGTGAGGCACTTTTAAGGTTGTCTACTTATTAAAGAATTTACTTAGAAGAACACTCATGTATGCCTATAGTGCACACTTGTGTCCTTATTAAGTATTAACCCTAGGTATAGAGTATAACTTGGCCACTTAAACCCTTAAGGGTTAATCATGGGTCAATGTAGCCCTAAAGGATAAAGGTGACTCTTTAAGGGGTAAGAGGCGGTTCACATGTGCCCTCACCCTTACGTGAGGGTGAAGGTTACATATGACTTATTTACCCTCGTAATATTAATTTAAATTGAATAAAATTTAATTTTTAAAATAAAATAAATATAAATTAGAATTGTGAGTTTCTCAATTATATAATTCTTTTTATATAAAATAAATAAAATTAAAAATCTTGCCTATTTATATTAATATATTTAAATTTTTTTTATTTAAACCTATAATACTAAAACAAGTGGCAAGAAAAAGCATATTCTTACTCTCGTGAGAATTTAATTAAATCCAAGCTTATTTAGAATCTTGCCCTTGAGACCCTCACAAGGGTGAGGGTAAAATATTACATATGACCTGGTGAGGTAAAAAAAATTCTTGAGGGTGAGGGCACATGTGAATCGCCTCTAAGTCTTGATGCATGTCTACTTAGTGGGGTTAG
This sequence comes from Selaginella tamariscina, assembly GCA_003024785.1. Classification (NCBI taxonomy): domain Eukaryota; kingdom Viridiplantae; phylum Streptophyta; class Lycopodiopsida; order Selaginellales; family Selaginellaceae; genus Selaginella; species Selaginella tamariscina. The sequence goes on along the minus strand of PUQB01000334.1, from coordinate 21,980 downwards.
GGCAGGAGCTTGTTTAGATTTCTTGAGGTAGGATCCTAAGTCTACTCGGATTATCTTCTAAGTTTTGGGAGATAATCAGTTTAGGTAAAATCATAAGTCTTATGCCTATTTAGACATCTAAGTCAGGGTTGTCTTGAAAAAACTTAGCATTACTCATATAGGATGTTGACATCGAATAACCACTTGGATGTCACGTCTTAGCCCTTCAAATTAAAATTTTGACACTTAACTTAGTTATTATCTTTGTGAATTTATTTCTAGATGGTATCCATGTGCAAGTGTGCGTGTGTGTGTGTGTGTTTAACATGCATGAGGCACATTAAATAATAAGTAAGAAGCGTATTGCCATACTTAACAAGATGCATGTTAGAATATAAGTATAGTACATACTACATGTTATGACCCATATAACAAATTAAAGAAGATTTCCTTAAAAAAGTATAAACTAAAATATTCTTTAAGAGTTATACTTAAAATATAGGTAATATTAGAAGCCTTTTGGAGAGACTAGAGACAGTTTGGGAGGGAGGTCGGGTGGTTTTGTGAGTACGTAATGGTATTACATTGAATTACTAATATTTACAGTATATACTTGCTTGAGCAATTAACTTCTGAACCTGGACTTCTAAGAGAGTTTTGGAAGTATGATGTGGAGCACTCCCAAATGAGAAATCACGCCCCCACATGAGTTTAGGATTTATGATAATTATTAATGGAGTGTTACCTGGGTTTTAATTTAGGATGGTGGTTGATGGTTGATGGAGTGTTGCTTGATCTAGTGGCCTTGATAGTGCCACGTGGGTTTAAACTTTAAGACGGTCATTCATAGTGTGTTGATAATACATGGATAGACACATACCAAATAAACTTATTATATAAGATAGTACTAGTACACATGCTCACCATTGGTAAACTTATTATTTAATAATAATTTATTAATTAATGTACTCTTAGCTCAACTGCTATTCTTAATTTTGTGAGTTTTAAATTGAATCCTTAACTTAATTATTATTATTAACCTGATGAGTTTATTTTAAGTTAGATATTTAACCTAGTTGTTATAATGACTAAGTATTATTTAATTACTCTTAACTTAGTTATTATCTTTAATTTGATGTAAGTTGGACTTGTAATGAACCATTAAAATATACTAAGTTGATGCTCATGTTCGTATATGCTATATTCTTTTAGAATTTTTTGAATAAGGAATTGATGATTCATAGTCAGATCCAGAACCAAAGGCCCATATTTAGATTTATATTGGTGATCCAAGACACTGGGTCTTAATATATAAAGGAGGTTAAGGTTAGGGTTTTAGCATTCCAATTTAACACTAATTATTAGTTGATTTTTTTTAATTAGTATTTTTCTTCTTTTCCACTTAAACAATTCCACTCATATTTTGTTATTAGCTTCGGCCATTACAATTGTTGAGCTTTACATGGTGAGGGTCGCAAGGCCGTAGCATTGATTTTGTTGGACTTTAAAGCCAATGCTTGTTTCATGGATTGTACCTTTGTATGTTGACACTCTATTTCCTTATCTTGTAATACTCCACTCACAGAAGAACACATTACATTTCATACTTTATTGTGAAATATATACACACCACATAGACACATATCTTAGAATATATATATATATATATATAATACTAATATGTTTCTTGATTTATTCAAAAGTAAACATAGGTTTAGATTCATTATTTATTTTTTAGCCTGGTTACCATAATACTTAATTTAAATTAAATCAAGCGACCACCTAGTGACCACATCTTAAATAATAAGTTTATTCAATGTGCTGTTTATGAAAATCTCATAATCCCCATAAATGACCATCCTAAATCTCAAACTCCAGATCAGGCATAGGTCATACATGACCATGAATAACATATGAGTGCTTAGGGATAAACTTATCAAGTTAAAAATATTAATTGAGTTAAAGGTAATTTCACTAGATTAAAAATAATAATTGAGTTATAGGTAATCTTATCAAATTAAAGATAATAATTGGGTTAAGAGTAAACTCACTATATTAAGGATAACAATTGAGTTAAAGTTTTAACTTAAGGATAGAGACTCACTAAATTAAGAATAATATAACACAGTTAAGGGTTATTATATAGTTAAGGTAAACTTAGGAGGTTAAGGGTCCAACTTAGAAACCAAATTAAATAAATAACAACTGAGTTAAGATTCCAACTTAATACCAAATTAAGGATAACAATTGGGTTAAAGATCTAACTTAGAAATAAACTCACTAGGTTTAGGATAACAACTAATTTAAAGGTTATTAAATAATTAATCTTAGGCATGAGTAAACTTAGGAGCTTAAGGATAAACCACAACAACTGGGTTAATGAGAATTCAACTTAAAAATAAACTCATCATGTTAAAAATAACAATTAAATTAAGGGTTCAATTTAAAATAAACTTACCAAGTTAAAAATAACAATTGGGTTAAGCATTTATTAATTAAGAAACTATTATTGAATAATTAAACTCACCAATGGTGAGCATGTGTACTAATCTTATATAATACATTTATTTAATTTGTGTATGTGTCTGTTTGTTATGAACACCTCAATTCTAAGGGCCAACGCCCACCAAGAATTAAATTAGGAATATCGCATTAGGCTAATCGAATTTAATTTATTAATTTAATTACCTTTCATTCCCACCAACTTAATTTAATTGAAATAATTAGGGCACAGAAATGAAATTAATTTAATTAGCTAATTGCATTCCAACCAAAATATCAATAAATTAAGTTCACCCGCCAACTCCAAATGCCAAATATCGAACAAGTTGATTTCGGATATGCAATTCATTGGCTTCATCAGGCTGAGGTTGAGCTTCGTTGTCGTCTTCTTGTTCAACTGCAGCTGGCCTTGAGCTGCAGGAGCTCTAACCTGAGGAGCTTGTTGTTGTGCAGCCTCTTGTTCAGCCACTCTAATGGCTTGCAGCTCTTGTTCAACATCTGTATCTCCCACATCCATCAGATAGTTGTGGAGAATACAAGCTGCAAAAACAAGCTCAGAGGCCAGCTTTGGAGACATCTTCATCTTTTAACGAAGAGCTCCAAACTTGTCTGTCACAAGAAACCATCTCAAAGACAACAAGGATAAGGAAAAAAATGACAAAACTTACTCTTCAATAGAGCAAACGAACACTCCACAAGGTCCCTCGCTACTGAGAGTTCGTAGTTGAAGATCTCTGTCATCCGATTCACGTTCTGCTGCACCCGGAAAGGTATCATGATCGCTGAGCAGCATGGATATCCCTTGTCCCTGAGAAGGTATGGAGAAACATCGAAATGCTGATCCTGGGGAAGTGGAGTCGTTTCACTGGTTCTTGGAGAACTCTCCCTCCTGTAACGCTCGTAAAACTTGCTGTTTTTCCATATCCGAGTGTCATGTACAAATCCGGGCCAACCAATGTTGACGTCGAGAAACCTCTTCTTTGAGTCTACAATCGCTTGGAGGACAATGATTGCATGCTTGTGCTTCATGTACGCTTCTCTGTTCTCGACTGGCCTGCTGATGTGAATATGAAGCAGTCGATGCAGCTGAGGACGTTGGGAAGAAGGTCCAGTCGGTGAAGCCTTCAATGACAACTTCAGCCTCAGCTATGGTTGTCGGGAACTTGATGTAGTCCCAAAGCTCTTCTTGGATTGCTTTGCATGTCTCCTTGATGATCCGAGCAACAGAGCTCTCACCGATGCCAAACTCCTCAGACAAGTTCAGGTACTTGAAGTTGTTCCTTAGCTTGAAGATGGTACAAGCGAGCCTCAACTTCACTGGAATAGCCATGCGGTAGTTTGTATCATGTTTGACGAGTCGGAGATGCAATCGAGCTGCCAAGTTGTTGAAGGTTTGTTTGTTCATTCTGAAGAGCTTCAACCATCGAGAGTCGTCGTACATCTCCACCACAAACCGGTCAAACCACACAGTTGAGCGGGGCTTGACCCACCATTGGAGATCAGACTGAAGTCTCCAATCCGGAACAGCACAATGAACAATCAACTGGAACAGAAAGCTTCACTCGAAATCCTCAACGGCATCTGCTTCTTCTTCATCCCTCTTCCTCTTGAGAAAACGTTGATGAGCTTTCTTCAACCTCTGAGCAGACCTTCTTCGAGCTTGTTGCACTGTGATCTGGTGAAGATGAAGTAAAACTTGCCTGAAAACAAGGAGCAAAGTGATCCATTCGCTACTTGGGTTTCCTGAAAAAAAAATAGAACTTTACTGATGAGAAACATGTGAAAAAACATAAGGAAACTTCATGCAAATGCCTTAGCTATCTACAAGTGCAAGAAGAGTATGAGAAGGATGGTGTGTGCAAGACGTTCTTCCAACCCAGCCTGAAAGTAAACAAAACCATTAGTTAGCAAACGTTTCAATACAAGCTTCCAAACTTACTCAAGATCCAGGAGGTTGTTGTTGCTTGGCGTAAGAGTTGACAAAGGTAGTGTCACAACCCGATACAGGATACCAAATTCCGGATACAGGATGCAGGATTTCGGATACAGGATACAGGTTACAGAATATGCCTGTAGGATATTCCTACAGGATATACCTATAGGATATTCCTATAGGATATGCTATATAGGATATGCTACAGGATATGCCTAGAGGATAAGGGACATTATTCTTAGCTCATGACTAGATTAGACTCATGACTAGATTAGACTCATGACCAGATTCGCTTAGAGTTGTGAGCATAAAAGCTCCGACCTAATTGTTGTACAATCAATTACTATCAACACCAGTCTTTCTACGATCATTCTTGTTCTTGTCTTGTTCGTGTCTTGCTCTTGCCTCCTGCTCTTGTTTTGCTCCTGGATCCTGTCATGTTCCTATCTTGTTCCTGGATCCTGTCCTGCGCTTTCTTGTCTTGCTCCCGGATCCTATCCTGATCCTGTCCTGCTCCTGGATCTGTCCTGTTTCTATCTTATTCCTAGTTCCTGTCCTGCACTCGGTCCTGTTCCTGAGTCAAGCCTTCCTATTCTCGGAATCCTACTCTCTTCTTGGTTCCTAGATCGTGGCTTGACAGTTTGATAAACTGCTCCCATAGCTCCCCGATTCCTAGTTACTTTTTTTCCCTTGGTTTTCTTCCTTCGTTTTCCCTTTTTGTTTTTCTTTTCATAGATCATGGCCGATTTTGAGCACTTTCAATGCGAGCACCAAATGTTGCTTCACGAGTTGGCCACTTTGTGCCAAGTGGTCACAGATCTGCAAGGTTCCACCAATGTGGCGCATGCAGCTGCTGATGCATCCTCCAAGGCTGTTGCGCAAGCTCTCTCTCAAGCATCGATGGTTTCCTCTCCATCGAACTTTTCTTCGGAGCCAAAGATCAGCATGCCAGAAAAGTTCAGTGGCAATCGCACCGATTTCCAAGGTTTCCTAAATCAGATCCGGCTCTTGATCCGTATGCAACCACGCCGCTACTCGATTGATGCACAAAAGGTTGGCCTTTTGGCATCCTTGCTAGTTGGATCTCCACGGGCTTGGGTTGCCCCTTTGCTGGAACGTGACGACCCATTGATGGAAGATTTTGAAGGATTTGTGGCTGCCTTTGAAGCCTGCTTTGGAGATCCCGATAAGTACCGTTCTACATGCACAAAGTTACGTAGGCTCACACAAGGATCCAGACCAGCTTCCGTTTATGCATCCGAATTTCAGCAATTGTGCACGAACATTCCATGGGACGAGACTACATTGATCGAACACTTCTGTTTTGGGCTGAGGGATGACGTGAAGGACCTTCTTCTTACTTTACCGGATGCTCAAACGTTAGCGGAGATCATGCAACAGGCCGTTTGCTGCGACAACTGTTTGTTCGAGCGTCGTCAAGAAAAATCCCGTCAGCAGTTCCTGCCAGCCAATCCTGTAGCCGTAGCACATGTTCCTACGACACCTTCTGGAGCAGTACCTATGGAGGTTAACAAATCCAAGCGTGGCCCACTTTCAACTGCTGAGAAGCAACGTCGTTGGGGTGAGAACCTATGCTTATATTGTGGTGAAGCAGGACACAAGGTGTCAGAGTTTTAACCCAAAGGGCCAACACGTGGCAACACGTGGCTGCCAGATGGCCATTCGGCGTCATCACCCTGTGTGAGCAACGCTAAGTTTCCCAGAACAACCCCAACGACCCCTAGGGTTAGACTCTAATGCCCAAGTGGACAAGAGACTTAGGGTTTAGCTTAAGTCTCCCTAGAATGTCTGCCCCCAGAACTCTTGAGGGATAACCCTAGTTAACTTAGGGTTTAGCCTAAGTCTCCCTAGAGTGTCTACCCCCAAAAACCCTTAAGGGATAACCCTAGTTGACTTAGGGTCTTGCCCTAGAAGACCTAGACAGGCTCATGCCCTAACCCCATCAAGGAGACGTGTGTTCCACACATACCCCTGGACAGAGCTAAGGCATCGTCACTTACCCCTTGAGGAATCACCCTCATCCGGGAGTACAACCCCTTTAGGGCGACAAGGGGTACCCTGAACCACGACTAACCCCTAAGGGTTTGAGTGGCCAAGTTATACCCTAGACCTAGGGCTAGTACTTAGTGAGGACACGAGTGTGCGCCGTAGGCGGACACGAGTGTTCTGCTAAGCAAACTCCCTAAGGCTAGGTTTGGGATAACCCTAAGCACATGACCTTGCGAGTGCCTCACGAAAGGGCTCCTGCTAACACGCTTAGGTTGTTCAACCCTTGAATTCCAAGGAGAACACTCCCCTAGCCAAGTGTGTCAAAGCACACCTAGTTATGAGACCTAACCTCCCTTGAGCGGATGCCCAAGGCTTAGCACCCTAGTGCAAGCACAAGTATGTCTATTTGCTAAGGTATCCAACCCTTGGCGACAAGCCCATGACATAACCCCAAAGGGCGTGCCTCGGGCGTTGTACCATGTGACGTTTAGCCCAGTGTCACATCTCCATGTGACACTGCCTTCCATGATGTGGGCTATCATGCCATAGCCCTTAGATTCAAGAGTTGCACCAAGTGCCACAAACGTGGCTCCTAAATGCCAACTCTAGAACCCCTCAATGAACCCTCAGGAACCAGGTAACGTGAACCTGTCAAACAAGATCCCACGCCCACAGTTGGACAAGGACACGAATGTGCCTTGCTTGGCCGTGAGTGCTACACCTAGCTTGACGTGGAGGAGGAGGCTGGAGACAAGCCTCAACCTCTGCCTCTTGGAACGTGCATTCCGACAGACCTCCCAGGCATGGATTCGCCAACGTTAAGGGTAAGCTACCCCGAAGGTGGGACGTACCCCTGGCATCTGGAAGTTAGGGCGGCACAACAGAGGGTTGTGCCTTGACGACACAAGCTAGAGCTTGCACCGGGAGAAGAGTAACGAGCTCAGTCATGAACCCAGGAACCCTCACTCCTATATACTACCTTATTTATGTGACAGAGGCCCCCCCTGTTTTCCTGTTTACATAAGTGGGCTAGCACTGAATTCTCATTCCCAAAGGGAACATACTTGGTGAGTTATCCATCGACCCCTAAACCTAACCTGTCAAACCTGGGGTATTTCTAAGCATATCCGACATGCCGAACTCACCGGAACTAGCCATTAATCCAACCGGGACACGGAAAACCAAGGTAAGAGTTTTCTAGATGGAAGTGCTAGCTTCGCCCAGAATTTCTTGCAAATACCTAATGACACCCAGCCGGACCATCACTAGATATCCAAGTGCACTAAGCAGGCCTGTTTCTTCTACACCTAGGGCTTATCAACATAGTACAGTAGGTAACAACAATCAACGTCCAAAGTAAAGGGTCGAGTCATAGTAAAAACTATGACACAAGTGGCGGAATGTCCTAATAAAGCCAGAAAGTTCAAGACGCGTGAAGCCGAAGCTGAAGTTCAGTCGGAAAACTTCAATGTCCACTTCGTCTAGGAGCCGCGAAGTTGGACGTAGGTGCAGGCTCCATTGGTGCTGCTCATACCATTCCATCACTCAAGTTTCCTGTACACATTCGCCTCAATAACGAGAGCTCAAGGAGTTTGCCCTGTTAGACACTGGTGCAAATGCATGTTTCATGGATGACACTTTTGCAGCTCAGCATGGCATTCCGGTGGTGAAGTTGAAGCGTGCAGTTCCTGTAGAGGTGGCCGATGGTCGTTTGATTGCTTCTGGCGCAGTTACCCACGCTACCACACCTCTCTCTTGCAGTCATGGGCATTCAACTGTTCGATTTCCTTCAACTTGATCAAGACTCGGTCGACTCCCATCATTTTTGGCATGCCATGGTTCGTTGTTGCAAATCCGCAGATCGACTGGAGGTCTAGGACGCTCACGTTTTCCTCTCCAGCAGCCAGGATCAATCCTGTACCTTCCTGCGTGCAGGATACATCCTTGGTGTCTGAGGCAGTACAAGCTACAGGATTGACCGTGCCTGTTCCTGTACCAGTGTTGAAGACTCCTCCTCGACAGGATTCACCTCATGTCAGTTCCTCAGCACATCCGCAGGCTCTCTCCACTCCTGTAAGTTTGCGGATTCCTGTACAGGGTTCTTCCAATCCTGTATCAGTGTCGAAGGTTCCTCCTCAACAGGATCCACCTCCTGTTGGTTCGTCAGCACACTCACAGGCTCTTCACTCCTGTGCATCCACGGACTTCTGTACAGGATTCTTCCAATCCTGTACACTTGTCAACATCCACACTGTTTCTCCCAATCCTGCCTCTTTTGTTACTCTGTTCTGTTCCACCCCCAAGATCCTTCCTCTTTTTCAGTCACAGCTCCCTCCTTCTCCTCTCCGAGTTCTTACCACTACCATGCATGAACTTGCCACTGATCCTGCTCCTTTCCACCTTTTTGCCTTTCAAGTAACTCCTACGTCCTCTTCTACCTTTCCTGTGTCTGACTCTCCTGTTTTTCAATCTCCTTCTCCTGCTCCTTTTCCTTCTCCTCCTTCTTCCCTACCATCCAAGTATCACTCTTTAAGGACGTTTTTGACAAGCACAAGGCTGCAGTTCTTCCTGTTCACAGGTCCTACGACTGTCCTATTGATCTTGCGAAGGAAAGACTCCACCGTTCGGACCGATTTATGCATTGTCACCCACAGAGTTGGAGGTTCTTCGTCAGTACATCGAGGACAACTTGGCATCCGGCTTCATTCGTCACTCAAAGTCCCCTGCAGGAGCGCCTATCTTCTTTGTCAAGAAGAAGGATGGGAGTTTACGTTTGGTTGTGGACTACAGGGGTTTGAATCAAGTCACCATTCGGAATCGGTACCCGTTGCCATTGATCCCGGAACTTCTCGATCGGCTGCGAGGAGCAAAGGTGTTCACGAAGATCGACTTACGAGGGGCCTACAACCTTGTACGGATTCGTCCAGGCGATGAGTGGAAGACTGCCTTTCGTACAAGGTATGGACACTTCGAGTACACGGTGATGCCTTTCGGCCTTACCAATGCCCCAGCCGTGTTCCAACACATGGTGAACGACATCTTTCGTGACTTCTTGGACCAGTTTGTGGTGATCTACCTCGACGACATTTTGATTTTCTCCAAGGACCAGGCGGCACATGACAAGCATGTACGATTGGTTCTACAGCGGCTTCGTGAGCATGGCCTGTATGCGAAGTTGGAGAAGTGTTTTTTCGATAGGGATTCTGTGGAGTTCTTGGGCTACATCGTCTCTCCTGCTGGCGTTTCCATGGACATGCACAAGGTGAAGACCATCGTGGAGTGGGAGAGGCCCAAGTCTGTACGAGATGTACAATGTTTCCTTGGCTTTGCAAACTTCTACAGGCGGTTCATACAGGACTTCTCCAAGCGTGTACTTCCACTCACGGAACTCACCAAGCGCACAGAGGTTTTCTCTTGGTCCGACAAGGCGGAACATGCATTCACAACACTCAAGGACACCTTCACGACAGCTCCGATTTTAGCACATCCTGATCCTTCTCGTCCTTTCTTCGTTGAAGCAGATGCCTCGGATTTTGCAGTAGGATCCGTCCTATCACAAGTTGGAGAAGACAAGTTGCTTCATCCTGTAGCTTTTCACTCTCGTAAGTTCCTTTCGGCGGAGATCAATTACGAGATTCATGACAAGGAACTCAAGGCCATTGTGGATTCGTTCGAGGAGTGGCGGCATTTCCTGGAAGGTGCTGCGCATCCTGTACAAGTTCTTACGGATCACAAGAACCTGGAGTATTTTCAAACGGCTCGAGTTCTCAGTCGGCGACAGGCTAGGTGGGCGGAGTTCCTATCACGTTTTGATTTCGTCATCGTCTACAGGCCCGGTTTTCGGAATGGCAAGGCGGACGCATTGTCTAGGCGCTCTTACCTTGCACCGCCCGGCGATCCTGCATATGACTGTCAAAGACAAGTGTTGTTGGGTCCTGATCGATTCCGGCTTGCGGCACTAAGGTTCATCAGGCTCCAGCAATTCAACACTCCTACAGGACATCCGTTCGCAGTTGGCTACAGACGACTTGGCAAGAATGTGTTCTCACACATTCATCCTGACATTGCAAGTTCCTCTTCCTCCAGTTCCCGTCCAGACTACAACCTGTTTGCCATACAGGATGGACTCCTGTACCGGGAAGGTCTCCTGTACGTTCCTGTTGGTGTTTGCAGGACTCGTGTGGTACAGGATTGTCATGATACCCCGGCTACAGGACATTTTGGTGTGGCCAAGACAGTTGAGTTGGTGACTCGCAACTATTGGTGGCCTGGGTTGCGAGGTTTTGTGGAAAGGTTTGTACGGAGTTGTGACACCTGCAACAGGTCGAAGATGCCTCATCATGCACCCTCTGGTCTTCTTTGTCCTCTTCCTGTCCTTTGCTCCTTGGAGATCCATTTCTATGGATTTCCTCACAGATCTTCCTCCTCGCGGATTTGATGCAGTTCTTGTGGTGGTTGACCGTTTCACCAAACAGGCTCATTTCCTACCATGTAACAAGACTGCTACAGGCCAAAACAATTGCTGAGTTGGTGATCCGCGAAGTGTTCCGACACCATGGTCTTCCTGAGAGCATTGTTTCTGATCGAGGTCCACAAATGTCCAAGTTTTGGCGAGAGCTTCTCCGGAGTTTACAGGTTAAAGCAGATCTTTCTTCAGGATATCACCCATAAACTAATGGGCAGTCAGAACGCACATTCAGACCTTGGAGCAAACTTCACTGCTTCATCAGTTACCAACAGGATAATTGGTTGATCTTCTTCCTATGGCGGAGTTTGCCTACAACAAACTCCATTCACGCATCTACAAGCCCAGAGACCTTTCTTACTCTACAGGCCACCATCCACATTTTGACTTTGCTCCTCCTGCTTCTCCTTCTTTCTCCTGCAGTACAGGATCGTCTTCAGCATCTTCGTCAGGTACAGGATGATCTCCGGTGTCATCTTTAGCAGGCACAGGAACGATATAAGCATCATGCTGATGCTCACCGTCAATTGGCATCTGCATACAATTGGCGATCTTGGGTCGCTTCGTTGACACATTCACACCAACAGGCCTTCTTCTAAGTTGGATTTTCAATAATTGGGCCCTTACAGGATTGTGGCAGAGGTTAATTCCTGTAGCTTTCCGACTCAAGTTACCATCTACGGTGAAACTTCATCCTGTGTTTCACACCTCCTTGTTGGAGCCGTATCATCCTTCTTCTCTTCCTAGTCGTGCTTCTTCTCCTCCCCTCCTGTGGTCATTGTTGGTGAACCTGAGTACGAAGTTGCAGCCATCCTTGATTCCGTCTTCATCGCCGCCAACTTCAATACTTGGTGGATTGGAAAGTTATGCCTACCGATCGCACTTGGGAACCTGCATCCAACTTACCTCCATGCTTCTTCCAAAGTTACTGCCTTCCATCGGCATTATCCTGCTAAATCAGGTCCTAAGACTCGTGGAACTTGTCCTTAGGGAGGAGTGTTGTCACAACCCGATACAGGATACAGGATTCCGGATACAGGATGCAGGATTTCGGATACAGGATACGGGTTACAGGATATGCCTATAGGATATTCCTACAGATATACCTATAGGATATGCCATATAGGATATGCTACAGGATATGCCTAAAGGATAAGGGACACTATTCTTAGCTCATGACTAGATTAGACTCATGACTAGATTAGACTCATGACCAGATTCGCTTGGAGTTGTGAGCATAAAACTTCGACCTAATTGTTGTACAATCAGTTACTATCAACACCAGTCTTTCTACGATCATTCTTGTTCTTGTCTTGTTCGTGTCTTGCTCCTTGCCTCCTGCTCTTGTTTTGTTCATGGATCCTGTCATGTTCCTATCTTGTTCCTAGATCCTGTCCGCTTTCTTGTCTTGCTCCCGGATCCTATCATGATCATGTCCTGCTCCTGGATCCGTCCTATTCCTATCTTATTCCTAGTTCTTGTCCTGCACTCGGTCCTGTTCCTGAGTCAAGCCTTCCCTATTCTCGGAATCCTACTCTCTTCCTGGTTCCTGGATCGTGGCTTGACAGTTAGCAAAGTTCATATTCATTGCTGCAACTGCTTCCCGCTCTACTTGGAGACGTTCGCTCTCAATCTCAGCCATCTCCCGCATGAACTCCTGCTCAACTTTGAGGCTCTTAGCATGCCTCTGAGCACGATTCTCTTCGACTTCCTTTGTCAAGTTGGCGAACGTCTTCATTGCCTCACCAACATCAGAGCGACGAGTCCATTTCTTGAGCCGGCTAGAGGAGCCGGACTCACGATCCCCCGGAACAGTCTCGTGCTCTCATCATTGACAAGACCACTAGCTACTCCTTGCTCCTTGCTTCCACCTCCTTGTTTGGTCCCAGTATCTCCCTGCTTGTTCTGCAGCTGCTTGGAGGTGTCAAAAAGGTTTGGAGGTGAGATGTTGGCTTGCCATGTAGAATCTCCTCCAGTTCGTCATATAGTTCATGCTCCATTGTTGCTGGTAGCTTGGCGATGGAGTGTTCCTTGGAGGTCATCCCAAAGTAATCTGCTGCCCCAGTTGCAGCATTGTTATCACGGATTTTTTTTGAAGGCCGAGACCATGTTGTCCCACTTCACCCTGATATTCTCATGGCCGCGACTATACCCTGCAGCAGCCATCTTCTCACCGATCTTCTGAAACCTTTGTGTCTTTGAGATGACCTTGTTCCTGTCCTTCCTACTTGTGTAATCCTCTTCCTCCTCCTTTTTCAACTGTACCAGCAAGAAGATCTCCTCCCTGGCTCCAATTAGGCTGCGATTGGCTTTTCTACTAAAGAACATGTGTATCATGCAGTCCATGCAGTCCATACTCACCTAGATCCATAGCTACCACACCCAATACCTAATTGAGTTAATGATACAGGCTGAGTTCAATTAAAAAATTAAGGATTCCGTCTTGAGCTAATTTAATTGTAATAAGCCTAATTGAAAAGAATCTTTGGTGGGAATGATTTTCAATTAAATTAGGGCAATTAAATTAAGCTAATTAAATTGGAACTTAATTGGGCCGGTTGGAATGTCAATTAAAAAGTTACTTGAAATTAAAGCTAATTTAATTATTGGGGTGTTGGCCCTAAACCCTCATGGCCCATATAGCTACTAAATCATACTTGATTATGCATGGCATATATGTCATACATTTAAATCTAAATGCGTTCATCAATGACCATCTTAATTATATCAAATAGCCATCTTAAATTTCATTGAATAGTTATGTTAAATTTCATTTGATTTATTCTAAACTCAATCCAATGGTTATCTTAAACTCATGAGGTTAAGATGGGTTAATGATTTAACTTAGGCATAAACTCACTAGGTTAAGGATAACAATTGGGTTAAAAGATAAACTCATCAAGTTAAAAATAACAACTACGTTAAGGATCCAACTTATGAATAAACTCACTAGGTTAAAAATAATAATTGGATTAAGAAATAAACTTACTAGGTTAAGAATAATAACTAGGTTAAGGGTCTAACTTTCTTCATTTTAAAAATAACAAATGGTTGAGGGTTCAACTTAAGGATAAACTTCCCAAGTTAAGAATAATAATTAGGTTAAAGGTACAACTAGGTAGGGTTTACTTAGGAATAAACTTACCAAGTTAAGAATCCAGGTTAAGAATAATTTCACCAAGTTAAAAATAATAATTGAGTTAAGGATATACATTTGTAAATAATCAAGAAGTGAAGCATTATATATAAAGAGAAACTATATTATAAATATTTATAGATATATAAAACTAATTAGTAACTATAAATTATAATAATTAAACTATTTATTTTATTAAAAACTTGTGATGAATTTACATGCATATAGGAATTTAAACTGTAAATTAAGTTAAATAGGTATGGTGTGTGTATAAGCATAATCATAGTAAAAGTTTACTTGTTTATATTAAATTTAATTTCTCATAAACAAATAAATATAACAATATATACTTATTTTAATTTAAATTTTTTGAACATAAAAGGTAGAATTCATATTTATTACGTGTGCAACGTAAAAGGGCAAAGTTGTTGAGAATAGAATATGTATATATTGTTAATTAAGGCATATTTTGATTTAAGGTTTATATATATATTTTAAAACATGACACACGTATCTAAATTAAATATGTTATCATACTTTGAAATTAAAAAATACTAGTATTTAATTTCATTAACTATTATTTATCAAATAAAATTATGCACTTAATATATAGTATATTTGAAACACACAAAGATGCATTCATATTAATAACATAGTTCTATCATGTTATATATAAAGTGGCCTTAATTATATGGCTGTATACAATTGGTTTTTCATAAAGGCTTTTGAAATATCGTTATTATATTTATGTTGTTTGCTAAATAAAAGATTTAATCACACTTGCCCATAGTTGAACAATCAATTTGAAATGGCTTTCACACATGGTTAAGGGTGAAAATTTGCATCTTATGATAAGATAAATTATGATAAGAATAATGCAAAGGTAAATATGGTTTAATCAAAAGAGTGCAAATCCTACTCAAATATGACATGGATATGTTAATTGTATAGAATCACAAATAAAGGAATGAAATTAACATAGTATAAATGAAAGGTTGGAGTACTGTATTTTATCATGTATTTATTATTATTTATAATTCATTTCATATTAATGATGTACAATTTTGAATGTGGTTTGTACTTCATCTTGTTTGACTTTTTGTCTTTGTTAAGACTTTGTTGATATTATAT
The DNA here is from genome assembly GCA_003024785.1 of Selaginella tamariscina. Classification (NCBI taxonomy): domain Eukaryota; kingdom Viridiplantae; phylum Streptophyta; class Lycopodiopsida; order Selaginellales; family Selaginellaceae; genus Selaginella; species Selaginella tamariscina. The sequence goes on along the minus strand of PUQB01000334.1, from coordinate 6,824 downwards.
TACCATTTGGTTTCCATTCTTTTTCACACTTATACTTCTATCTTTATCCTTATGATTGTTTTGTTAATACTCCAATTTTGTCTTTGTCTAATACTTTGATGTTGTTTGGGATACTCCAATTTTAAATTTGTTTAATACATATTGCTATGCTTATTTCTATTTTTACTTGTGTCAGAGCTTTTACCCGAAGGGCCAACACATGGCAACATGTGGCTGCTAGTCGCCATCCGGTGTCATAACCTTGTATGAGCAGCGCTAAGTCTTCCAAAACAACCCCAACGACCCCTAGGGTTAGACTCTAATGCCTAAGTGGACAAGGACTTAGGGTTTAACTTAAGTCTCCTTAGAGTGTCTGTCCCCAAAACCCTTGAGGGATAACCCTAGTTGACTTAAGGTCCTGCACTAGAAGACCTAGTCAAGCTCATGCCCTAACCTCCATCAAGGAGACGTGTGTTCCACACATACCCTCAATAGGGTTAAAGCATCACCCTTCATCTTAAGGAATCACCCTCAATTAAGTACAACCCCTAAAAGACGAGGGGTATCTTGACCACAACTAACCCATAAGGGTCTAAGTGGCCAAGTCATACCCTAGCTCTAGGGTTAGTACCTAGAGAACACATGAGTGTCCACAGTCAGGGCACGAGTGATCCCCTAAGCATTCCTTAGATGCTAAGGTTGGAAACCCTAACCCTTATTCCCCATAGGGAACCATGCCTATGTCTAAGGAGCTTAGGTTGTTCAACCCTCAGACATGCTCCCACATCTTGAGAACGAACACCCTTAACCATGTGTGCCAGTAAGCACACTTGGCAAAGAGACCTAACCTCCCTTGGGCATGTGCCCAAGGCTTGGCCCTAGTCTTAGAACACGAACATGTGCTTGTCAGATTCACCAACCCTCGGCCTTAGGCTTGAGACATGACCCCGTGGGTCATGCCTTAAGTGTTGCACTTGTATGAAACCCATCCTAGTGTCACATGTGTGTGTGTCACCGTTTCACAGGACAAGGCTATTAGCCCCCTTAGAGACAAGAGTTAGACCCAGTGCCACGATCGTGGCTCACTAGATGCCAACTCTTAGAGCCCACACTCGGATACCCCTTTGGAACCTATCTGCCTGAGAGCTCATCCCCACAGTTAGCTAAGTGCACGGACAATGCTCACATTGTGAGTCAGGATGCGTGACTAGCTGAGCTGTGAGTGCTGCCCTCAGCTTGGCATGGACGAGGAGACTGAAACAGAGTCTTAACGATTACCCAGATGTGCGAGCGGGTTACCGGACGAAAGGAGTTAGCTAACTCCCTAGATGCGGCGTACCTGGGCACAACAGTGCAGATTTGCCAACGATAAGGGTAGGATACCCCTAAAGTGTGACGTACCCCGCGGGCGAGTGGGACACGGCGGCATAGCGAGTATGCCTTGACGACATGAGACAAACCTATGCCGGCAAGGAGGAAGGAACCAGAGAATGCCATTCTAATAAGTGGGCTAGCACGGAAATCTATCCCCAATGCAAAAGAGACGGTGAGTTTACCCAATTGACCCCATCAACCCTAAAACCCTACCTCAAGGGTTTAGGGCGTGGGTTGAGTCAACCTTAAGGGTGTTTCTAACCATATTCGACACGCCGAACTCACCAGAGCTAACCAAAAATCCAAATGGGACACAAATCGCCGAGAGGGGGCTTTCTAAAAGGTAAGTGTTAGCTTCGCCTAGAGTTTCTTGCAAATACCTAGTGACACCCGACCGGACCATCACTAGATACCCAAGTGTACTAAGCGGGCCTGTTCTTACATTCTAGGGTCTGTTAACAGACTCGATAGGTAACAACAATCAACGTCCAAAGTAAAGGGTCGAGTCATAGTAAAAACTATGACAACTTGTGTTTAATCTTTATGATTCTCAATCCTTTAATATGTCATGCCTTGCGATTCTCCATCTGTTGATACATTGCTCTATTTAATCTCCATGATTCTGTCTGTTGATATGCCACTCTCCACTAGTTTATTTAATCTCTATGATTCTCAATTTGCCTTGCGATCTTCGTCCTTCAATACTACGCTTTCTCCTTTACTCTTATTTAAACTTCATGGGTTCTCAATTCATCGATATGCCATGCCTTGTGATCGTTGATATGCCACTCTCCACTACTCATTTTCTCTACAATCTCCAACTCTAAAATGTAATTTATTTTTCTACTTATATTTCTCATCACTTCAATTAATCAATTTCTTTAAATTCACCTTTATTCTCTCACCATATTTCACTTTCTTTTTTATTTCTTACAATTTCATCATTTCTCTATGCCATGTGCATTTTGGACTACCATCCTAATGTGTTTGCTATATGTTAAAAATGGATTAACAATTCTGATTTAGATCATAATTTAAATTAATAAATAAATATAATAATCTAAATCAATAAATTTAAATTAATTTATATAATGGATTTTAATAATTTTATTTATATAAAATTTATAAATTTGATTTTATATGCTTCATAGTTACGAACATGACTGGGATCCCAACCGTGTTAACGTGTTTCATGAACACGACCATGGGTCTTTTCACATGGCTGTGTTCATGAATAGTATAGCCGTGATCTCGGCTGTGGTTGTTGGGATCACAACCTGTGTTCATAACACCAACTTAGGATTAGGGCGCACGCAACAATTTATTTCCACTCAACAATTTATTTCGACTCCATCTGCACGTAACAATCTATTTTGACTCCATCTCCTTGATCTTGCCCGCCACCACTGCCACTTCTGATTCTGCGGCGCAATGTTCAATACCAACTGTGATGATAGTTTAAATATTAGAAAAGTTTATAGTTATTTTAATTTTAAATATTAGTTTCAAAAATTTTAATTTTCTTTCTATATAGCTATATAATTAAAAATAATCAATACAATATCAATATATCATGTGTATGTGTGTGTGTGTGAGAGAGAGAGGGGACATCAAAATAATAACACATAAATGCATGGGGTGTACAGCCACCTCTGCCGCTCCATTTGCCACGGATTAAAGGAGAGGCACTTCATCTGCCCTATTGCTGCCAAGCATGGCGCAATAATCTAGCATACTACAGGGGCGAAAGCATCCTTCTTCATGATGGTGGGACAAGGTAAATGTGCTTGAGAGCAGGAGGCATGGCCACAAACTGTGGTCATGCAAATATTGCACAATGGTGAACAAGCTCAGTGGCATTGATCATGTGCGAGCTCATCTGTTGGGAGATGGCCCAAGTAGTAGGGATTTGTGAGTTGCCCCTTATCTCATGTAACAGGAAGAAGGTGGAGCTAGTTACATGCAAAAGGTTATTGACTCTGAAAAAGGCACAAGGGGGAAGAAATGGTCGAATGTAGAACTTTTAGTGCCAGTGGTATCATCCCATGCAAGTGGAAGTGGCTGCATTTCCTCGTTGTTTAGCAGCAGAGCCAAGTCCATATTGTAGATTCGATGGATCTAGAGCAGAAGAGTCGAGTTGATGTGGCAATTGGAAGGTTTTTTTGGAATGAACACATTCCATTTGTGAAGGCTCGGTCCCCTTACTTCTTCAACATGATCTAGGAAGTTGCCAGGCATGGTGTGCCTTATGCACCACCAAAATATGATGATCTTTGGGAGAAGCTTCTATTGAAAGAGAAAGCAGAGGGGTGTAACCATATGCGCAAACGGGACAGATAGGAGGAATCGGCATATCATGGGGCTTGTTGGCATATAGTCAAGGGGGTAGCTTTTCTGAAGGCTATTGATATTTCCTCAATAAGAAAAATAATTGAGAATACTTTGTTGCTGGAAAAGGCATTAGCATTGTGGTGCAGAAAATGTTGTCATGGTTGTAATAGAAGGGGAAAATGCGAATAGAGCAGCAAAACATTCTAAGATAGAGGTACCCGAAGATTCAATGGGCAGCAGTTTTGCCCATTGCTTGAACAATGCCTTGAAAGACTTTGGTGAACTTCCATGGATGGTAATGCTTCTGGAGCAAGGAAAGGCTTTGGTGAGCTTCATTAGGAACCACTCTCATATGGTGGCATTGTTGGTGTAGTTTATCAAAAGCGAATGCTGCGCTATTGTGAATACGAGGTTCGGCTACAACTTCATTATGATGGAGAGGCTGGTGGAAGCTCTAGGAAGCTCTACAAACAAATGTTCGTATGCCCTGCATAAAAGCAAGGCCTGAGTTGAAGATGAGAGCAGGCAAAGACAATTATGAAACTGTTTTTGATGACCATTTTTGAGAATAGGTTAAGGACACGTTAGAGGTGTCCAAGGATGTTATGCTGCTACTTCGTCTTGTGGATGGTGATATACTTGCGATTGGAAAAAATATATAAGTGTATGAACAGGTTGGATGCAGTTTAGAGGAAGGAAGTCGGATTATGGCAGGTACATGGAACTTCATTAGATCATGTCTGACCGGTGGCATGAGTATCACTCGCTCATGCACTCGGTGGCGACCCCGAGTTTCAAGAGCATGAAAAGCATGCCAACAAAGAAGTCATGAAGGATTGGAATGCTTATCTGTTGGTCATGTTTACATCCAGTGAGAGGGACGTGATACGAGATGAGTTTTTAATTTACAGGAGAATAGGAGCATTTTCACTTTCGAGCATGTGTCTTCAAAGAAGAGGAAAAACTACTATGGATAGGACAATAGATCTGATTTTGTGGCTTGCAATAGCAGGTTGTTAACTTGGAAAAATGAGTGTGACTACGACAAGTTTGTGAGTTACAAAGTACTAGAGACAGTTCCTCATCCGGAAGACGAACTTGAGTTAGGAGAGGAAGAGGAAGATGGAGACAATGTCAAAGATTGTGAGGTTGAGGATGTTTGAGTAGTATATATAATAAAAAGTAGCATATTCCTAGAATTAAAACTAGAATATTCTTAGAATAGTCACTAGAATATTCGTGAGCCATCGTGAGCTGTGATTGTGTTCTATGTTAGGTTCTTGAAATCTAAGGCTCATGTTTTGTATTTCGTGTTTGTTTCGTAAACTATGATATGCTTTAGTTCTGTGAATACATTTTCCAATTATATATATTATATTTTTAAAATTAGGTTTAAATTTCATAAATAGTAAAAAATTAAACATATTTTAACTCAAATTTCAATCCATCTTAAAAAGACTAAAAATCTTACTCACTCTACTCAATAATTTGGTTAACATCTACACACACATGTCAAGGATAAAGATTGTTAAGCTTGGAGAAAGTTACACAACAAAATGAAAGTGGTTCATGTGCACTCGGATCCATACACGTGCTATGCACCAACATACAAAATATTCAAAGAATATTCCTTTTAAAATCCTTGGCACCTAAGGATTTTGTTGACTTCAACATGGGAGTGGACAAATGGAATAAATTTGTTTGAGACTTTTCACTTGTTGCTAATTTGTTTGCCCTCTCTTGTTGTTGAAATGTCCATGGAAAAGGGCATAGTTGATATATTTAACTGGTGCTTGTGCAAGTTGTCAAGCCACGATCCAGGAACAAGGAAGTGAGTAGGATTCTGAGAACAAGGAAGCTTGACTCAGAAGCAGGATAGGAACTAGGAACCAGGAACAAGACAAGAGCAGGAGGCAAGGAGAAACAATACAAGATTGATTTATAGAAAGACTGGTGTTGATAATAACTGATTGTACAACAATTAGGTCAGAGCTTTTATACTCACAACTCCAAACTAATCTGATCATGAGTCTAATCTGGTCATGAGCTAAAAATAGTGACCCTTATCCTCTAGGCATATTCTGTAGTATATCCTATGGCAATATCCTGTAGGAATATCCTACATGCATATCCTGTAGGTATATCCTATAGGCATATCATGTAGAATATCCTATAGGTATATCTGTAAGAATATCCTGCAGGCATATCTTGTAGGAATATCCTACAGGCATATCTGTAGGTATATCTTATAGCATATTCTGTAACCCGTATCCTATATCTGCATCCTGTATCGGGCCTCCCCCTAAGGGACGAGTTCCACGAGTCTTGGGACCTGGTTTGTAGGATAATGCCGATGGCAAGCAGCAAATTTGGAAAAACATGGAGTAAGTTGGATGCAGGTTCCCAGGTGCGATCGGTAGGCAAATAACCTTTCCAATTCACCAAGTATTAAAGTTGGCGGCAATGAAGAGAAGAATTAAGGATGGCTACAATTTCGTACTCAGGTTTCACTGTCAATGACCACAGGAAGGGGAGGAGAAGAAGCACGACCAGGAAGAGAAGAAGGATGATATAACTCCAACAAAGAGGAGTGAAACACATGAGAAGTTTCACCGTAGATGGTAACTTGAGTCGGAAAGCTACAGGATTGACCTCAGTCGCAATCTTGTAAGGGCCCAATTGTTGAAAATCCAACTTAGAAGAAGGCTTGTTGGTGTGAATATGTCGACAAAGAAAGCCACACGAGATCACCAATCTTGTATGCAGGTGCCGGTTGATGATGAGCATCAGCATGACGCTTGTACCATTCCTGTGCCTGCTGAAGATGAACCCGGAGATCCTTATGTACCTGACGAAGATGTTAAAGATGATCTTGTACTGCAGGAGCGGAAGAAGGAGAAACAGGAAGAGCAAAGTCAAAACATGGATGGTAACCTGTAAGAGCAAAGAAAGGTGTCTGGCTTGTAAATGCGTGAACGGAGTTGTTGTAGGCAAACTCCACCATTGGAAGAAGGTCCAACCAGTTGTCCTGTTGGTAACTGATGAAGTAGCGAAGATATTGCTCCAAGGTCTGAATCGTGCGTTCTGATGCCCATCAGTTTGTGGATGGTATCATGAAGAAAGGTCTGCTTAACCTGTAG